>VZTQ01012035.1:0-118642 GCA_013400755.1 Pelecanoides urinatrix | reverse complement strand
ACCAGTGTCCTGAGCAGGCCAAAGTCTGCCCTCCGGAAGTCCATGGTAGCAGTTTTGCTGGCCCCTCTCCTTCCTTCATCAATTATTGAGAATTCTATCATTTCATGGTCGCTAAGCCCAAGCCGGCCTCCGACCACCACATCTGCCACCAGTCCTTCTCTGTTTGTGAACAGCAGGTCAAGCAAGGCACCTCCCCTGGTAGGCTCGCTTACCAGCTGTGTCAGAAAGTTATCTTCTACGCACTGTAGGAACCTCCTCAACTGTTCCCTCTCTGCCATGTGGTATTTCCAGCAGATGTCCAGAAATGTTAATAAAAAGCAAAAGAACTCCATCTTTTCAGAATAACATAGGTAGGCTCTCCTTTGGCAACAGAAATGCACAAAAAGTTATGCTTCTGAAATGCAGTGGAATACAAGATGAGTGAAATGTAGAACTATATAGCACTACTGAAAAAAGGCTAGTAGCTAATTCTCACTGTGTTAAGCTATAGAACAGGGGCAGAAAATTTCAAAGTAGAAAAGGCCGATCAATCAAACCAGAAATAATTCTGCAAAGCAAATTCCCACTGGAAAACAAGCATAAAATTATGAAAACAACCGTCAAATTATGACAAATACTCTCAAAATGTGATTTTAAGAAGAACAAAAAAGGGGGCTTTTTAAGAATAGCTTTATATAGTGAAAGGGAGGCATCACTTTGGATATTTTTGAAGGATGTTTGACTCAAATCTTATGCATTTCTGAAACAAAATTTGATATGCTTCAATTAACAACAGAAAATGTTGAAATTGTCTTGAAACAGACTCCCATCTCTCTGGAAGTCAGATGTACTCCACTTTTGGCAAAAGGTACCAGCTGGGACTTCTCCAAATGTCCTGTCGCAGTGCTCAGAGAGATTCCACATGACTCTGCATGGGTTTGGCACTAATAAGGGGCACTCTTGAAGTAAACGTTTGTCAAGCACTTCAATACTCCAGGGGAGGGAAAAAAAAAAATCTGTATGTGTGATTAATGAAATTATTTCTGGAAGTTGAGGGTCTCCTGCAAGGTGCTCATGCTCCAATTATTTTCAGTGAAAACAGTTAATAGCAATATCACAAAGGACGTCAATGGGAATTAAGGATGAAAAGCACCTTGTAGTCATGATTTTCATCCTTGTGTGATATGAATAAAGCACTCTTGACCCTGATTGCAATAATCTGCATTTATTAAAAATGTTCCTTTGATCACGTGTACCATTGCAGTGAATGGCCTCCAAATGTACATATTCCTGAAGCAGGAAGAACATGGGGAAAAACCCTCAAAAAAACAAAGTGACTGTAGACACCTGGTTTTATGTAGCTTGCTTTCTGAAGAAAATATAACAATAAATATAGAAATAAAATAAGAATAAATCAATACAAAATTAATAACAAATGTATGGTATATAAATACATGACATAATACACCTGTAAATATGAATGATGAAAATATAATTTTACATTTATTCCAAAAGAAGATAGTAGAAGGAATTTGAGAAAATATGAATGAACTGCAAGTGATATCATTCTAACCAGTTCCCAGGCTCATGACCAATTGCATCATCACAGAAAACAATGACTAAGATCCACGGACTGTACACCAGGATTTAAAAATTACTATTAAAAAATTACTTATGCAATATGAGGAAAGGGGTTCAAACTTTTCCATCAAAAGACTGTATTTATCTCACTGCTAGCTCTGCAGCAGCTGATCTGTTAATAGAGCTACACAGAATTAACATTGTCTGTAGAATTAACATTGTACTCCCTTGTAGGAGTGATTTGGCATGATTGCTTATGTCCCCCCAACTCCTCAAGAGACTGCCCTTGGGAATTACTCCTACCTACCCAAATACACTTGAGAGAACAGAACATGTATTAATTAGTCCAACAACAGCCATAAATAAGACAATTGGAGGAGGTTCTTAACAGCAGTCTTCCTGCCGGCAGCCTGACAAAGAGGGGCAATTCTCCAGTGCCCTGGTAGTCACATGGAGATTACAGCCCCCATTGAGGAAAAGGCAGAGATGCAGAAGCATCTACAACATGAAGCATTTATCTTCATGTTAAGACAATAAATTAAAAAAAAAAATCAAATTGTAAATTACTGAAAGGAACCCTCCTGGAAAGAGTTCTTTTTGGGATCCTCAGGCCCTGTGCATCCCAGCATTTTCCCGCCAGTTTGAAGAGCGCTTTCTCTTGCTGCACTACACACATGAATCATTATAGCAATAGGGTTGTAATAATCCCCAGTTCAAGGAAGAGAAAGAGAAGAACCTGAAATGTACAGATTGTCTAAGGGTCCCAGTTACGTAATCTATACATGACAACCTCTTTCTCTGTAGCCTTCTATGATCTCTTGCTCTCAGCAAGTATATTTACTATAAAAGTTCTTAGAGAAAGATGATGGTACCCCCAACAAACATCTGTGGAAGCTCTGTAAATTTGGAAATTGACTTTCTAATAAATTCACTGAAGCTCAAACCTTACCAAAGTTAACTGGATATACAGTACATAGCATTTGTTTTTTTTTTTAATAATGACAGAAGGTAATGCTAAAATCCATGTTGCAAAAAGTCTCTCGAATACTTCAATTTCATAATTAATTTCTATTAATCAATGGAAGAGTCCTATAGGACGGTGCTATTGATGCATTTGCTGTCTTATGTCAAGGTATTTTTACCTCATGTTTAAAATTAGCAAAATGGCACCTAGCTGAGTTTAGCAAAAATTTTCTAAGTGGCAGTAACTAAAACCAGCACAACTGTACTCCAAGAAACTTCTACCCCCTGAAACAGAGAACAAAGTTGAAGAGGAGCTAAGGTGAAAGCCAGCTTGCAACTGAAGTGGACTTCAGCCAGCCCCAGAAGAGGGAAAGTCCAAAGGACTGATCCAGAACCAGGCAGCAGCGAAGGTTAATCTGATCTGTTGTTTTTGCCAAAGATACCACATTTGGTTAGTTCATGAACTACAAGCTGTCCTGTTTCTCATGCAGCAGCTCCATCTGCTGTCCAAAAGGACAGGTGGACTTTGCACTGGGACTACATTTACAGAATAAAAAAGGAAATGGACTTGAATAATTTGAAGTATCTCTGGAAAATTTCTAAACGCTTCTGCAATCAGTCCTCCTGCATAAGTGGAACCAACAGCCAGCCTTTACCTACCTGTGTAAACCAACTAACCAAAATGAAAATATGAGAGGAAATAACATCTAAGTGTCAGGATTCTTCACTCATACACCTTCAGAACTAGTCTTCTCACAGCAAACTGATTCTTCACTATCTGCAGTCATTTAGTGCTGCACTGTCCAAATGTACCATGTTACCAAATCACACTGGTGAGGTAGTGACTCACTTCACCGCACAACAAATGTGCTCAGGTATTCACAAACTTCAAGATGTTTATGGCTGTTCTCAGTTACTTACAAGTGATTTGAGTTGCACAAACATAAATTTAAGCTTATTATTCTGAAGATCAACTAAATTCTTAAAAACAAAAGTTCTGTTTCTTTTATGCAGTGCAGGGCCTTGAGGACTCAAACTTTCCACGCTTTGCATTCCTTTACCAGGAGCACTTTGAAGAGTTCTGTCCATAACAGAACAGTTGTGGCAAGACCTACTCTGAATTTTGTATAAGCTAGTGATTTTTGATCTGTGCTTACAACTGCTCCGGCTCCACAAGAGTTTGTTAGCTTGGGGGGTGTACCTCCAATATGGTACTTGCTGTAGCTACTAAACCCTTCCAGTAACACCCCAGTTTCTGGGCAGCATTGCAGGAGCTATTTAATAATCAGCCAGCTCATGAGCTTTGGCTCACTGCTGGCCACAGGCGCACTAGCTGACTTCATGGGAGTCACAGGACATATTACCAATGTGCCTTCATTACCTGAGTCACCTTGGTTATTCATTACAGTCAGTATCTCAGCCCTCATGCAATGGCTAGTGGATTGTGTATCCTAATCAACTTATTTTACATTGATTTGATTAGTTTCCTGGTTCCTCAGATTTTAGGGTGCACTTATTTTCACGTTTTTCTCCGCTCTTATGGATACTGATGCTTTTAAATTATGAAGTGAAACATGAGATTCTCACAAAACCGTTTTACTGTATGACCTAGGCCACGGCACTATAGAGCAGATCTTCCAGCCCTGCCCGCTCCAGCCACAGCTCGCTCTCGTGAGCCCTCCAGCGTGACCTGGTGCCTGGTAGCCCCGTGTTCCCTCCCCAGGCCCAGCAGGGGCAGCCATGGTAGAGCCAAGCCGGGGACTCACCCCAGCAGCAGAAAGCCATAGGCTTCGCCTGGGCTTAGAATTCAGTTTTGGGGCAGGTTAAAGAAGGAATAACCTCATGTTCTTGTCTTTTGGGGTTTCTAATATGCCTACTCTTGATCTAAAAAAATAACATCAAAGACTTGTTTCAGACCATAATTACAGCTTTTAAGGGAAAATCTTGTTTTACTGAATCCACTGGGGGTTTTACTGTGATTTTAGAACAGATATAGTTCAGTCATTGCTCCCTTTAATAGATTTAGTAATAAGCATTCACGGTATTTGGAACAATGATCCAAATATACTGTAATGTTTTCACTCACATTGAAAATATTGTCACACAATTGAATATTATTTCCCTAATTTATTTTATTTTTTGTTCTTTCCATTTAGAAGTTTTGAAGATCTCCAAAATATTCTCAGCAATTAATTTCCATTGATTCCCACATCCCATTTCTCTACCTGTTGACTCACAGTAAGTTGCTGCAGTGCCTAGCAGAGATTGCATGGACATGTTTTTGCTGGTCATCTATGTCTTGGGTTTCAGATTCCCACACAGTGGTTTTTTTGGCTCACGTGGCACTGGAAAGCCAGCAAAATGCTGCAGTGCATGGGATGCCCAGTAAACATAACCACAGTTTTCTAGGTTCCTTTAATTCACATGCTATTGCTTAAAACAACCCAATCCTATAAAGACTTCCTTATGCAAATTTAAGGACTTTTGGAGGAACAGTTCCCCAGTATAAGGCAATTGTGGTATACCATTATATTCCCCCAAACATAAGGATTAATATTGAAAATGCCCAAGTGGGATGACGGCAAATATTTTATATTGATTACTGATGGACTTACAAAACGTCAGTCTTTCACAAGAAATAACGACATAGGCCTATGGCGAGCGCTTAACAGCAAGCTGTGGGCCCCACCCGGGACCTGGCCATGGCCAGCGCTCAAGCGGCACACAGAGGCTGCCTCGAGATTCGTTTATACGGTGGCTTATAAGACTAAGCCTACAACCGGTGTAAAAAAAAAAAAAAAAAAAAAAAAAAAGGGGGGGGGGGGAACCAACACAAAAGAAAAAAGAGAGCGTATTCACCGCTAACGGGTGAAATAGAGTTCATCCCAACACCACTTGCAGCCCTGCCGCGGCCCGGGCCCCTCAGGACGGGCCGCGAGCACTAAGCGCCGGCCGGGGAGCGTCGCGCGTAGGGCCTATAGGCGATGCGCAAAGAATCCAACAGGTGGCTCCGTGGCGCAATGGATAGCGCATTGGACTTCTAGAGGGTTGAAGGGATTCAAAGGTTCCGGGTTCGAGTCCCGGCGGAGTCGCATCGTCCATTTTTTTTTTTTTGGCCCGTCCTCCCCTTGTGGCTGAAATCTTCCTACGCCCCTCTCCCGTCCCTTACCTCTTCGCCGGAGCAATCGGGTCGACCGACCTGGCGCTTCCCAGCGGCCAACTTCCGTCAAGCGAGGCTCTGCGGGCCCGCCTCCCGGCGTGACTGACGGAGAGGGGGGAAGGCTGGGAGGAAGCGGAGGCAACCGCACCAGTCTGCATCGTGCATGGCAGTAAACTGGCCGTCTCCGCTCGAACCTCCGCTAGGCCCCAGCAACGTTAAGATGCTTCACCGCCTGCGAGAAAGGCGGAAGGCCGAGGATGGATGCCGCAGCGAGCGGCCGTTGGCCTCCAAGCTCTCCTTCCTCCCCGTCCCGTCGTCTCCCCTCAGGCAACAACCGCCGTCAGCGCGCGGCAACGGAGCGCCGAGGCGCGCGCGCAGCAACCGCCGTCCGCGCGCGGGCAGGGAGGGCGGCCGTCGGACAGCCGGCGCCGCGCTCCTCAATACATACAAAAGCAAAGCCACCAAGCAAAACCCTGCAGCAGCAACAGCGCCGGCGAATTTGTCAGTATCTACAAACCAGCCTACTTACGCTGTTAGGCTCCTAGGGCAGTCTTCGGAAAGTAATTTTACTTGCAAATAAGACCGTGCCTCTCCTGGAGGCACTTCAGCAATGACCCACGACACATTTCTGGTGATTTTCAAGCAACAAAACAAGCCCACAAAATGCAGTCGACAAAACTGAAGCATTTAACACTTGAGTTAATACCATCTTTTCTTCCTAACTTACACATACCTATAAATAGAAGATGAATAGCCATTTTAATAACAGCAATCAAATAAAAAACAAACAAACAAACAAACAGGTGGTAAAACACAAAACAATAGCAGCACTAAACAAACCTCCTTGATTTTGCTCAGGATTGAATAAATTATAAATTCACCTGATTCATGATTTTATTCCATTTGTGGTTTTTTGATAAATTATTTTTAATCCTGCATGTGTGACTATGGCCTCTTTTCCAAACTGTAATATTGTTTATTTAAAAGCAATAAAGGAAAATCCACATAATCGAAATGAAACACACCATCAGGAACGTTAACTATCACTGTTTTGCAGCACAGTAACCCACTCAAGAATGCCATCTAGCTATAAAATATATATAGCACTTTACAGAAACATCTTTATCAGAATTTGCAGATAAATAGCAAAACCAAAACCTCTCTACATTAACCCTGTAAAAGCAACTAAATCAAATGACAGAATACAAAATGTTCCTCCTTGCTCAATCACTTCCAGTGATGCATTTCAGTCCAAATACTATTTCCCTTTCTACTTTTTGTATTTAAGGATAGCTTTATAAAATTCGCTTAGTTCCAAGTGAAAAAAATTTGAAGGCAGAGGCTTTTACATATACAGCTTTGCCTGTTGGAAGCAATATTTACATAATCAATACTCTAAAAATGCAAAAGTTAATTAAAGGCTACGGTCCAAAAGAAAAAGAGAATACTGCAGGTTCAAGGAGCAGGGCATTTCCTAGAGGTAAGCACGGGGACAGCTCTCCTGTGATACCAGCTGCGTAAGAGATCCTAATGTGAACCCGAGTGGAAAAGTATAGGGACACAATTCCACAAAATATTTGTATGAAGAGGGTTTTGAGGAAAATGTTGCACAGACAACATACAGTATTTCAAAATGCATTAAGAGAATCAGGACAAAAAAATTCAAGAATTATAGCAAGCAATATAAATTGAACAGATGCTGCTTGCTACGAATTTATGGAGTAATTAAAACCAGAAAGCAATGTGGAGGCAACGAGGCAGTCTAATCAATAATAATCCCTTTATCTACCTGGATACAAACAAGAACTTTTTTTGCCATGAGGAGAGTCAAGCAGTGGAGCGCTGGAGGATGTGCAGTCTCCATTCTTGCAGGTTTTCAAGACCTGATTATATAAAGCCCTGAGCAGCCTGGTCTAACCCTGCTTTGAGCAGGAGGCTGGGCAGGACAAGCTCTCAGAGTCCCTTCCAACCTGCGTTATGGCAGGATTCCAAGTCTCAGCAACACTTACCTAGGTAGGCTCCTGTGGTAAAGACAGGACTTTTTAAAAATTAAGAGATCAGAAATAGTTTTATCACATGGAAAATAGCAATGATAAGGAGATACCTTCAGTCTTAAGGAGACTAAGTTGATTGCAGAGAGATTAAAGACCCCCAAAGAAGAAAAAAGGAAGAACGGCGAACGAGAGTATGACAGAGCATAGAAAGAAGTATTTTACTTCTGTTGCTAAACTAACCCTGCCTACTAGTGGCACCGCACCAGCGACACCTTAGCCACTGTCAGCCGAATCCCTTCATTATTGCCTTTTGACTGCAACATCTAGGAGATGGACTGTGAACTCACTGGGCTGTACAACCACTGGATAGTCTCTGGCCCAAGGGGGAGAAGAAAAAGGAATACTGGCAAAACCAAGGGAAGCATAAAGAAGCAGGAGAAGGGAATTATTACTGTCTGCACAAAACATTCCAGTGACATCCAAACCAGCAAGAGGGGCATATATAAAAAAAATAGCCAGCAGGGTACCTACTGCCCTTTAATCTCAGGGAAATTTTTTGTTAATGTTGGTTTATGTCAATAAAGGCAAAATTACAAATTAATGCAAATATTTCTGACAGCTATTAAAAGAAAATATTGTTTGCATTTATAAGCAACGTTTCTCAAATGATGCTAGTGGGGTTTTGAGTATTTTCAGAGACGTGATAATCCGATAAGCTTATGCAATCGCATGGTGCATTGCATTTTTACTCTCTCCCCAGCAACTTAAACCTTACGTCAATTTCAATCAAATTTAATTGAAAGGTAGAGTCCAAAACACGACCCGCCTATGCTTTTATGAAAATCGGTGGTTAAGAAAAGGTACACTAACTAGTGCCTTAACTAAAAGAGGCTGAAGCACAAGCTCAGGCAACAGCTGACTGGCAAGCTGGCAAACACAACCCGCAAGTACTACCCTGCAGCCCAGCGAACACTGTCCAGTACATCTCACCTCTTGTTCACACAGAACACGGACACTTGCTGGGCACAGTGTGTGGCAAAACAGAAGACATTAGAAAAATCAAAGGAAGGGAAAGGACATAGAACATTAAAAAAATCCCTCACTAGCTATGTGGTACATAAAGTAGCTTCTGTAACTAGCTATTGAGCAGCCTGAGCAACAGACATTGACATTGAGTTGTTGCTTGCTGTGTAAAACCAAAGCTTGCATTTCTCTTTTAAGGTCTTTCACAGTTGTACATTGCTTTTCCGAAGCAGCACTTGAACATCCCAGGACGCAAGAGAATGACAATTACTGTGGTGCCTTGTTTTCTTTCCTCAGCATTCAGTATTGATTTTTTTGTGCTTCCATGTCTCACCGAGAGAACAAGACACCATAGTTGTTTTTATTAGCTTTTTTATCATTTACAGAGAATTGAGATATTAGGAAACATATAATTGCATTAGAATAGCATCTGCATGTTAGCTGAGACTTGGGGACAGGTGGTTCTACTTTTATGTGTTTGATACTTCCCAATGAATTCCTTTTACTTTGCACACCATTCATCTCCAGGCAGTCATGACTTTTTAAGGAATTTACATTCCCATCCGTCTCTGGTAGCAAAACATTATGGTCAACTTCGGAAGAATATAAAAAACCGCAAAGGATCAGGGGAAAATTTCTTTCAAGCTGCAGTTGGTGATCAATATATACCATTGATGCTCATTTCATTTTAGCTATATCCAGCACAAATAGCTAATCCTTAAAAAAAAACTACTTCGCATTCTCAGTAGTAGAAAATTTCACGGTTAAACACTGGTCAAGACCATAATTCTTGTTTAAGATCTGCAACCTTTAAAATTCAGCGTTTGTATGATAATAATCAACACCACTCATCCTCTGATAATCACTTCTAAATCTTTCTCACCGAATCCACCTAAGACAATGTAGTGACAGGTTTATTTCTTCTATTATCCATCTTTTCTGCTACCTAAGGGCAGTAAATGAGTAACGCTAATTGTAACAGCAATATAATAACCAGGTGATTAAAAATCAACCAAACACCACAACAGTTCCGACAATCACAAAAGGTTATGAACCGTCACTAAAGGGGAACTGAACTAATGCCATCTCTGGTTCTATAATGGTAGCAGAGGCCTTCCAAACTTACTCTACTTATTTACCTGAAGAACTATTCCAAGTCAGCTACCAGGCCACAATCTGCACACTACACCCTAGATAACAGATGCCACTGTCAAGTTACTTTCAGAAAGATCATGAGAAAATTATCAAATGGTAAGAATTAATAAAAGCAACATATGACTGAATGTTAAAATTTTATATATAAAGAATACATATTTACATTATTTTATCTATTAAACAGTATGTAATTTATATCTTCTTTATTATTTGCATATATTTATTTATAAATTATATATATTATTTATATTACAACATAAATATATATATATAAAAACGTATATGTGTATATGCTGAATTCCATGGCATTCTCAATCCTATTATGGTCAATGTTGAAATAAACCCTTCACAACCAACTATTTCTCAATACCTTCTATTACAGAATTGGCCAGCAGCATCTTTGAGAAGACACGGAAAAATTTATTCTGGCACATAACGGGTGCTAAGGTGAATTACACACATAACTTTAAACTGAATTTACTAAGTTACTGATGTTAAGACTGAAGCCTGAAAAGACCACAATCCATGAAGTTGGATTTTGTACTCAGATTTAACAATATGCTTTCATATAATTATCTTTTTACATAAACATTAATTTAAAATAAAAATTAACTGAATTTTAAAATCTAAATTAATTTAAATTTAGATACCTGATTATTTGATAAAGCTCCCTACCAAATTCTCACTGCAAGAAAATCCCTAAACCTCAACTTGCATGACCTACAATCTTAAAAAAAAAAACCAAACACAACCAAAGCATCTGTAAAAAGTTTTATAACAAGTAAGTTGTTCCAGCTTGTTATTTTTCTTCAAGTCTTAATTGTGAAATTTCTTCTTCTTCCGATTCCTCTTCCCTGCTGCAAAAGCTGCTTTTTCACTCATGATCTCCTGATACTTCTTTTTATTATATCTGAACAAAATAGATAATTTACTTTTAAGCATGGTAAACCAAAGTTCAGGAAAAGATAACACGGAAAGTACTCTACATATATAATTTGCCAAACTGAGTTCTCTCACATTTTCTGAGTCAGATTTCTTTAGTTTTATACACTTACGGCTAGGTAAAGGGAAATTAACACTTGGATTAATGATAAATGCAGGTAAATTTGTCTGGGGAGTAAATTTGATTGAAGAATCATTCATTTTGGCATAACCAGGGGGTTCTTCATTGCATATGCAATCACATTTTGCACAATTTGCTAAAACACTGCTACTGCTCGTAGGGAAGACTCATCAATTTCGACAATACTATGGACAAGTGATATCCATTTTTATACTGCCTTCTTAGCCAACTCAAGATAATCAACCTTACTCTGCTCAAGATTGAAAACTGAGATGAGATTGACACTAAACAATGAACAGGATATACTTACTGAATATGAGTTGCTAGCTCCTCTAATACAGATTCTTACATACCTGTACCAATCACCACAACGGATCACTGCATACTGAGAAGTACTGAGGCTTTTAATTGCGACACTGAAACCTAACAAATATCTGCACTAATGCTAAAGTATCTGGTTAAAGCCCTTAATTAGCCGCAACATAAATTAACTGATCAAATTTCAAAGACGTTGATTTTTAAAAATAGCTTCTAATAAATACCTTATAAATCAGGTCAAGCCAGGAAACTAGTTAAGAAATAGCTATACTAACTTGCCTTCCCAACATTAATAATTAATTTACAAGCCTGACAACATTAACCTTATAATTCCAAATCATGTACTACTTCCAAGAAAACATGTCATTATGTGAAAAAAGAAGTGCAGATTAACATCATGAAATGACCAATATCAAAACGGATCAACTAAGGGATCTACTCCAGAAATTGTAGTTTAGGCAGAGATTAATTAATCCAATCATAATCTTCAAGACAGACTTCTATCACCATTTTGATTCCTATGACAGGTGGCAGACTGATGGCATGCTTATAAAATGAAATCATATCAACTTTCATAGAATTACAGTCAGCACTTTTCTATCAATTATAACAAGAAAAATTATTCAATCTTTAAACAACAAAAAAGTCCATGCTTAGGCATAAATCACTCATTCAGAGCCCTTGGTTTTTGGTGTAAGCCTGTGCAGACACTTATTTTAGAAGTGAACCAGAATAGGGCTGATATGATATCTCTTTAACACTGACATTATTTTAGGAGTGGCTGCCAATAGCCATGATCCAAGTTGGATAAAACCCTTTTATGAAGATAAAATAATATGCTGTCTCAGTCTAATTATCCCCTAATCCCTTAGATCTTCTCAATGGCAATGCTGCTGAAATGCTAAAACAGACGAAAAAGTTTTCTTTGAAGTATAAAAAACCCCATATAAGCAGAATAAAAACAACAAAAAGAAGTTATATAGTTAAAAATACTCCTCTCTTACATAGGATATTAAAATTACAAAACCATTTTTAAATACCTTCTAAACTCAGAATCCGCAAGCAGCTCTTCAACAATTGTTCTCTTCCTTTGTTTCTTAGGGATTCGACTATGGTAAAAGTCTATAGGAGAATCAACCACTGTTCCAACCTAGAAAACAGAAATGAAAACATTTTTACTGTACAGCAAGATGTTAATTATTTTGCCTTATTTTTTTTTTTTAAAATCCTCAGCGACGAGTGTAAAGACACCTAGAGGAAAGATCAGAATGGTAACTTAAGAAAGTGCAAAATATCAAAATTAAGCAATGTTTTGTATGCAAAGTCACTTTTTGTCTCATTGTTTAGTGCACACCAGAGCGCCTGAGCTTTAAGGCTGCACAGTTTGCAACACTGGACTGCTGCATCAACGCTTGTATTCATAAAAGAAATCCAGTTCTTAACTTTTAAACATTCTCCCAAGAAGGGAAAGGAAACCCTTATGACCATCTTAACTCCTTCCTGTGTCTGTCATTGTGGTGGTTTTGCTAGATGGCTACACAGCAGTTAATCCAGCTCTAATACAACGGCTTCATCCTGGAATGCATCACATTTTTTCCAACTGGCACGTTAGCCAGTTCTGATGATTCAGGTTAGTAGTGGAGATACATGGAGTGAAAATAGACCTGCGCAGATCTCATTATGTCTAACACTTCCATCTAAGTTTTTCTACACCCAGAAACTTCAAAACATACAAGAAGACCCACCCTTTAGAGTGAAGCGGTAATATTTTGAGAAATGAAAACAATTTCCTCAAGCATGCTAACTATTCAAAAAGGTGTAAGTAGATAGAAGCCAGTTTTTTAGTTTCTGCAGTAATTATTTTCTTTATGCAAACCACTTCAAAGCTGAGAGCTACAGCAGCAGAAATTCTGGCTGGTCACAAAGCTAGCTGTCTCCATTCAAACTATTAGCTAGTAAGAAAATAAATGCTAATTATTTTCTACACATTTGTTAAAAAATGCTAATACTTTAAAAAAGCAGTGAAAATCTAGTCCACTGAGGGTTCAGAATATGGATTAAGTCAGATGTTTGTTCAGTACTGAGAACAGCTGAAATTAAAAAACCCCAGCACATACACATATGTAATATAGAGTTAAGCAGTTGTAAATTGCACCAAGTGATCAAAAATACTTTAATAATTAAGCTATGAAATTAAATCAACATAGAGGCTAGCTACAAAATAGGCAGGGAATAAGAATAGCTGTTCAAAACTTCAGCAGTACAATGCCACCTTCTGCTGCTTCCTTACCTGGAAATACTTGGGTAGGCCATCTCTATCATTCTTCTTATAAAAATGCTTAGGGTCCAATGAAGCTCTCATCTTCAAAACTTTAAGATCATTTTTCAGTTCACTTGTGATTTCTGGGGCTTTCATACCAAACCAACCACCACCTGTTGTTTTCTCTCGCTCTGCCTAGGATGCAATACCAAGAATAATACATTTGCATTCAGCAACTAGGACAGGATAGAGCAGGGAACTCTCCCCTCCAAAAGCTGGATTTAGAGCATTTAGAACATAACTCTCTACCTTTAAAAAGCGTATTTTATGACCCTTGTAATAAGAAAGTCATCAGCACTGTATTAATGACAGATTTCTACTATCTGAGCACATTATCTTTCACTTCACTGTCCTGGTGACTAAAAATACGGCTTTTCACAGGATGGCTCAAGGAAGACATTGAATTGCAGTTCACCACTCCACTTCCAGTGAGGCCTGTATATGCACACAGTCCCAGCATGGGGCTTTCTACCAAAGCTTGTTTTGTTATTTGAGGCATTATCAGCTTTTCACTTACCCTGCGCTGTTTCTTTAGCTGGTGAAGTGATTCCCTGAAGGGTGGGACACATTCCTTTTTTTCAAAATCTGGAGTTATTATACTCTTCTGCAATAACTGTAAAAATTTTTTTTAACGTTAGACAGTCATCTCACTGATACAAATTTTACTGCTTTACCATAGTTACAGAACCTACTAAAAGAATCATGCAGAATCTAAGCAAGCATTATAATACAATACTTGAGCTGCTTTGATCCACACGGAAAGTAGTAAGGATCTTCAAAACAGAACCCTGGCCAACAACAGAAAGCAGCTGGCTAGCTCTGGAAGAAGTGAGATAGCAAATGCTCTAGAATAAAGAGGGCTATCATGGATAAGCGTAAGAAAAGAGTCTCAACAAAAATAACACATTCCCTTTATCTCAAAGGGTGCTTTTGAAATAAAGCTGCTAATTCCATATTAGGGAGAGTACAGACTTTTATTTACTGAAATTCATTCTTGCTATGGACTAAATATCTTGTTAGCAGACCTTCAGCTCATGTACCATTAGGCAAAACTGCAGGCATAATCAACTTCGCTTTATTTTGCAAGCTAATGCTGGTATTCGCACTGCTTTTCAGTTTCTGAAGTGTCACATATGTTTAAATCCTTACCATTAAAACCAAATGTAAATCCACGCTTTGACCAAAAAGAATGAAGTTCTCAGCAAACCGTAAAACAGGATACTTCTTTAAAAATAAGTAAACCATCCTTATTAAATTAACATCTTTGTGTTACTGTAGGCACAGGTAACTGCATAATTGTAAACACGTTACCTGGTCCTTCTTTTTCTCCTTCAGTTGTTTAATTACAGTTGATCTAGGCTTCTGGTTTTTTGCATCAAAACTAATATATAAACCTCCAAGCTTCTTGATATTCAAACCAGGGTCTATGCTGCTGGAAAGATGTAAACTAGAAGAGAAATAGTTAATGATTAGAATATCTTAACAAGCATGCAGCTAAACCTTCTACTGTCCTCTGAGAAAGGTAAACAGAAAAAGTATTTTTCTTATTCTTCCCACTTAGGTTCAGTTTTGCAATGATTTTAAGTCTGGGTATCCAGACTTAATTTAGAGGTGACAGAAGATGAGGGGGAAAAAAAATCATGCCATTATATGAAGTGAGAGTTTATTAAAGAACAATACCTGTGGAATCACTTCCACAAATCTTTCATAGTAACTCTAATGCTGTATTCTTATCTTAGATATTACTATCTTGTATAAAATTGAATTCTTAATTCGCTTAACCTTGCCAAAAGAACTCATGACCAGCATCCTTCTTCTATATATTGAGAAGCTTGCTAGATAAAGAGAAAAAAAATCCACATAAGCACAAACATATGGGTGGTAAAAATACTGTCAACTCTTAGTGAAAAGCATGAAGGACGAAGAATTCATCGTAGGAACGTTTAAGTCCTTGTCTAACAGTACTAGGAATAATGTTATTAAACATTTCAAAGCTAGTATGTTACACATTTTTTTCATTACTTCATTCAGGCAGCCAAAGGAATGTATCCACAAACAATGTATGATGTCTGACTCAAAAGGTTTTTGATGACAAGAATGCTTAAAAGCTATACAGTATTATGGAGAAATATGGTAATATCTGAAGATGTATAACAGATATTTATTGTAGCTTGAATGCTTATTAATACAAGCCCATTACAACTTTTTATTAAACTGTGACTAATCTTCTATAATCTCTTTACATTGAATGCTTGGTTAAGTTTTTGTAAGACTTCTGGCCTACCTGAGGGTTTTTAGAAAATTAAGACTTATCTTAAGTATTAAGATTAATATTGAAGAGTTTATGCTTTAAACATATGAAGCATATAAAGGGATTTTAGCAGGAGTTGGACTACAAGAGCTCAAGAGGTCTCATCCAACCTAAATTATTCTATGATTCTATGCTGGGCTGATTTCACTTGAAATGTCACCATCCCGTAGCACAACAAGAACTGAAAACATAAAAGTATATGCGACTGTTTTAGGATTAAAAAGCATGATCTAATTAGGCAACGTGTAAGGAATTTACTGGACTTTTTGTTACTGATATCAAAAATAAAAAATCAACAATTAAGAAAACTGTGACCTGAACAAGCAATTAAGTCAGCCTGACCAGTTTAACCCAGTTTCACATTTTGTTTTTTAAGTCAAACACATATAAGGCCTCCAGATGCCTAAATATTTCACAGTTCTGTCCTGCTATATACAAAACTGAAAAAAAAACTCAAACCCTGTATTTACGGACCATGTATGTATTTTATGATCTGTGCAACCCCACTTTCCACATCAATATGACTTATGTGATGAGACTACTCGCTCATTTATTCCACATCATTTAGCACTTAATGTACACATCCTATGCATATGCTTGAATGAAACGCAGATTCTTTAGTTATTCCCAAAAAGATACTTACACATCAATCTTATTTTTCAAAAAATCATCATCTTCATCTTTCTCATCTTCATCTATCAATTCCTCTTCAGCCTCTTCCAGATCTGAGGATTCTTCATCTTTTTCACTTCTTGCATGCTTACTTTCAGCATCACTATCTTGGTCTACCTGATCTAGATAATACTTTTGGCTAGAACTCATGCCAGGCTCAGTATCAATTACAAAAAGCCCTTCAGCATGCAGTGAACCGTTTTTTAAAGATTTGTTGAGGGAAGGAGTCCTCTCATCTTCCACTTTATAATACAGATTCTCTTCAACTGTATCTATGTCCACCACATCACTATTTTCAGATTCATCACTTTCATCTTTGCTCAGAAACAATGTAACAGAATTGTTTCCACTGCTTGATCTTTCACTGCTCTGGGATACAGATTCAGCATATGCTCCTGTTTGGTTTTCACCACTGTTCACACCGATTTCAAGCATCCTGCATCTACCAATGCTATAAGTTCTTTGTGCAATAGCTATGTCCTTTTGTGGGCTGCTCACTGCACTAGCTTGCTCACCCTTTCTTAATTTACCGGCATGGGTGAAAGACTGCTGTGCATCTGCCTCAGCATCTGCTCTTTCGCATTCTGGAATTTTTTTACTTTCATTTGGTGTTATTTGCCCTTGGGATTCTAAAAATTGTTTGGGACTCATGCAATCAGTCAAAGAAAGATCCATATGCTCTAATTTCCCTTCCCTCACAAGTATTTTACTGTGTTGTTCTTGTATTTGGCCACATGCTTCCTCCGAATCATCTACCCCAACAGACTGTATATTTTTTATTGCTTTTTTTCCAGGTGATTCAGTGTCACATTCAGTCATTTTTGTAAGACTGCTGGGTGTCACATCATTCAAAACCTCTTCTTTCACGTCTTCACTCTGGATTGTATTGGTAGATTTGGAAGAATATTTGCTTTTAGGTGAATTGGGTTCTCTATTATCCTCAGTGACAGAGGAAGCAACTTCTGTGTCAGAGACAAGTTCTGCAGCAGGTCTAGAATCAGAAATTATTACTGGCTCAAATTTAATAGTGTCCTCAATTAAATTCTCACCTTCTGAAACAATTCTGATTCCCTTCTCAGTCTGCTTAGCATTTTCTGCTTGTGATTTCATTTGCATACTCCTAGTAATTCGTTTGGTAGTGATGGACGGTTCCATATGAGAACTTAAGCAGCATGACTCCGCATCAGAAGTATCTTCACTCTGGGCTTCATGAACTCTATCTGGCTGCAATTTCTTTTTGCTTTGCCTGCTTCTTGTAGTTCTGGTAACATTAGGCATCTGGACACCAGAAACAGCAGAGGAACAAGACTCAGCTTCAGAGATATCATCTTCATCCAGAATCTTGCTTAACTTATTCAGAAAAGCTGTCTTGTCGTGTCTTTTTTTGTCAGGAGAATCCAGTTGATAAGGAACTACAATTTGTCGTCTTCTTGTTACTCTTACAAACAAGGGTGTCTGAAGAACAGACACAGCAGAGCAGTTTGATTCCGTTTCTGACACATCCCCATCAGCTTGTGGTTCAGCAACTGATTGTGCTGAATGAACAATTGTGTTCTCATTTCTAGTAATTTGCATCTCTAAGCTATCACTGACATCTGACTTTGCTTCTGCATGTTCCACCTCTTCTAACTGAGATTCCTGATTTGCCTCTGGCTTACGAATTGATTTAGTTCTTCTTCTAGTCATCCTCATAGACACAGGAATACTAATTTCAGCAGATGCCATCTAAAAAAGGAGTAAAAAAAAGTGTGCTACTGACAGATAAAATAACCCCATAAAAAGGATGCTATACAAATCACTAACGATCTTTTTAAACAAATCTACTCAAGCTGACAACATATTACATGTCTCTGTGTAGCCCTGTCCACGTGGAAGAAGTGTTAACAAACCATCCCTTGCTTATCTATTTGTCTACTGTCTTTTGGTCAAGGCAGGAAAAGAAACACACACATCCATTAAGAAATATAAACAAACACATTAAGATATATAAACAAATATCTTCTAATTCCAGAAAGTTCTGGCAAGCTGTCATGGGAAGCAAATCCAAAAGCAATGTTCAGAAGCATTCAAAGATTTGCTCAACTATAAAACACTGAAGCCTAGCAACTGGCAGAGTGTGCCCCAAAATGGCTTCCATAACCAATTTTAGCAGTTTTAGGAACAGACTGGCCTCACAGTAACTGCAACACTAGATATTCTCTATTTCTTTAGCGGTATTTTTAAGTTACCTCGAAGGCAATTCAAAATTTTGGAAACAAGAAACACTCCGCAACAGCACGATCTTCCCAAAACACGGAACAATGATGGATCAACATGAATCATGCTACCTAAACGATCGGTATTTACGCAAGCGTTTGCACGTCTAATAGAAACCCCAAAGACAAATGCTAAAATAACTGCAGTGCAACGGGAAAAAAAAATAATACCTTAACCTTTAACTCGCAGCGTTAAATGGCTTAACAACCTGCGACGGCTGCAAGCCCCGACAGGGAAAGGCGGCGGCATGGCCAGCCTGGGAGCACCCTGCAGGCCGGCTGCGGCGGGGCGGCGCAGCAGGCAGGCGGGCGGGCACACGGCTGCCCCTGCCCCGCCGCCGCTCGCTGCCGCCAGCCCGGGCTACCCAGCCGCCACCACCGAGCCGCACGGAGCCGGCGGGCTCCACCGCCCGCCCGCTGCGGACACCGGGGCTCTCGTGGCGAGGCCGCGTGCGCATCAGAAGATGGCTGCCGCAGCGCCGCCACCGCCCCGCACAGTGAGTGGCGTCCGGCCGCCCGCGACCCCCGCTCCCGGCCCCCCTCACCTCCGCCGCATCGGCGGGCTCGGGCCCGGCGAGGCTGCCGCTGCCTCCCCCGGCCCGTGCCCCCGGCTCCCTGCGCCGCGCCGCCCCGCGCCTGGTGGCCACCATCTTGTCAGCCGCGCCTTGCCCGCCCCTTCCGCCCGCCCTTCCGGCGGCGGTCAGCGGGGCAGGGGGCGGGAGCGCGGCCGGAGAGAGGGTTTTAAGAAGAGGTCGAACAGCCAGCAGCAGCTCCAGACCCTGACGGAAGATGAGCAGAACAGGGCAGCGTGCGGATCTCCGACTGAAAAGCACTGCAGCAGCTGCAGACTAGCACGCCGTGCTGTAGGGAGCGTGTATTCCCCGTTATGGGAGGGGATGATATACGCCATTAGATGAAATCCCATTTTATGACAAAGGGAAAATACTATTTATGACAGTGTGAAATACTGTTATTGAGATGATAAGAATTCATACAAAGCACAAATTAAAAGCCTACAAGAATTTCAAATTTTAATTCAAACTTTCAAGTGTCTCATAGAAGGAAATCCCACCTCTCCCACGTTGATGCAAAACAAATTATTAATGAGATAACCTGATAAAACGTTATGCTATCGTTCACTAGAAAAATAAGATTATAATGTCTTACAGTTATCATGTCTTAAAGGGTACTTTTCTACAGCAAGCAAATTGTTAACAGTTACAGAAAGGAAATAAATAATTATCCCATTAGAGCAGCCTATACATTGTTTTAGCACAATTTTTGTTTTGTAGCATTTCAATTTATAAAACTGAGCACACATGTGAGTAATACAATACAGAATGTCAACAGCCAAACACAGAGACAGAATTTACAGATAGTGGTTAATCATCAGCAGCACACAACTCAAAGCTGGTAGGGAAGTTTAAAATGAAACGCACGTAATTTTGAAACTGATACACACTGACCCAACACTAAAAAAAGACTACATTAAGAGAAAAAAAATTCAAACTTTTATTGACACATTACTAGTTCCAGCCCCCTCCCCCCCATTTATCAAAAGAGCTGAAGAAGTCCAGGAGAATTGCCCAGTATTTGCCACCTACAGATAAGATATTTGTGGACTCAAAAGGTATCTTGAAGAAGATTCACCTTTTAGTTTAGTGGAATGGATTATAGGAAGCTGACACTCTAGACACTGCCTACAAGTATTCAAATTCCACTAGCTGCCTATATGACAGAATTTGAAAGATGTTGGTGAAAATTCTTTCCCTTACAGTCCAAAGCTCAAAATATGTACAACTAAGTTAATGAGTACTACTAGTATGAAGCCCTCTCCTGCCTGAAATCAAAAGGAAAATGAGTATTTTAGACACTCAGTGCCAAGCTCCTGCTGAACTACAAGTTGAGCTTTTGCTATCTATTCTGATTTAAAGGCCAAAGAAATGAAAAGGCCTTTTCGATATAAAGACTACATTAAACCAGAAACCTTGCCTTAGCTGCAGCAATCTCTCTAGGATTCAAAAGCCAGTGTGCTAAGCTACTGCCAAACAGAAACATACCTAACTTCAAGCTAACCCTTGCTTGCATCATTTCTGAATGGCACTCAAGGAACAGTTTCCTAGGGAACCCCAAAAGAACTCATCCATTTTAGACAATCCTTCGGCTTCAACATTTACGATCTGTTCTGACTTGGCCGATTCTGATTACGTACCTCACAAGTATCAAAAAAACACGCCACAACTGAGAAGACAACAGGCACAATTCAATTTTTGATTAACAGATTTTTTCATTCCTTGTTTTCAATTCTTATTTTAAACACTCACACAATAATACATTTTCCATTTCAAATGGTAAAGATGCCATCACACTTGTACAAACACTAAACAAAACATATTGAGGCACAAAGAAGCCAGAAGGAATTCAAGTAACAGTCAGAAAGTAATTTGGAAGATGCATTTTTTTCTAAATCATAGAGGTCTTTTACACTATATTAAAAATAAACCAATTTTCCCATCCATACAAATTAAACAGCTGACTTGCCTATATATACATACCAAGTAATGAGATACCAGTTTAATTTTTTTAGGTAATTTTTCTTAAAAGATGACAGTTTTCTACAAAAACTAGGCCTTGAATGCTTGAAATCTATATATCTACCAGACAAGTAACTTATTTAAGAGAAATTCATTTTTTTTAAATAAAAATATATAAGTTTCTCTATACTACCTAATGGCAGCTAAAATATAATGATAATTTTACAGTGAACTGGTCATAAAAGAAAAATATTTTAAACTGTTTCTCTATAGATAATTTCAGTTAAAAAGAAACAAACCCAAAATATTTAATATTTTAAATGAACTGGTCAATAGGTTAAGAAAGAAAAATAGTGTTAGAACACTGCAGACACTCCTGCTGACACCACACTGAATAATTACAACTTTTGGTCTTTGTTACAAATGCTGTAAAAGTGTTTCTATGAAAAAAGCCATGTTCCCCCAATCCCCAAGAAATTAAAACAAGGAAGCCATTTAAAAAAAAAAAAAAAAAGGAAAACAAAAAAGAAAGTGTTTTAAGAGGCATTTCTTTTAGCTTGCATGATATAGCCTTTGGACTTGATAATTCCTCTGCTTTTAACAATGACCGAATACCGGAGAAGCCATAAAGGAATCCACTCGTGTGCTTTCGTGTTCTGGATGCTTTCCTGAAGAACTTCTTGGAAACTTGCTTCACAAAGTAATTCTGAAGTTAAAAAGGGATATTTATGCTTTAAATAATGTCACGTAAACAGCTGCAAAAAGCAACACTTACTAAAAGAAGCCTTTTCCTATGGTCAAAAGTATTAAGCAGTGCCAGATACTCCATGGATCCACTCTTGCAGAATGCATGTAGAGTAAAAGCAGCTAAATGTTACAGAAGAAATCTTCAGGACACTTTTTTTTGCAACACTGAGTATCTCGCACAAAACTAATTAACTGAGATCTCTGCAATATCAAATGGAGTTGATCATCAGAGCCATTAGCAGGAAAAAATGAAAATTAAATTTGAGAAGCTAGCTAGACGAACCAGAAGTGAATAAAGCATAAGGCTGATATCAGCAAAATACTGAGCATTCTCAGTTACCCCTGCAGTCACTGGAAGCTCAACATTTATAGCATCTCCCATAACTGGGCTCATAATAACCACAAACCCAGAAAGCATTAAGGAAAATGAGCTTCAGTGCCACAAAGTAGAAAAGGAAGGCAAGTACAAATCCTCCTAGTTTTCTCTGGAAAGTCAGTCAAGGGAACGATCTCTTTGATGAGGAGTATTCCAAAAAGATAGTCTCAATACTCTTTAGCTGACCATGACAGAAAAGTTAAGCTTAGCAAACAACACATAAGGGAATCACTACTTGCTTTGTTTTCTATCCAAATCCTCTTCCCCTTCATTTCATGACTCTCAATAGAGAGTATTTATTAAATTGCAAGTTGCACTTTGGACTTCACAGGACATGGAAATTGTCCAATTGAATGGCAATTCATCTTGTATGCTGCCAGAGCAGTGCTGATACATGCTCAAGCACTGATGAAATTAATTAGTTGTAACAGTGGTACTAAAAAGCATGTACTTCATATATAGCGTTTCATATACTTTTTTTCTTTGGAGGGGGGAATGGGAAGAAAGGATAAGGAAGGAAAAATACGATCATCATGAATAGTTGGTCATAAGGAAGACTGTAGGGAAGGAGTGAACTAAATATTGTTTAAGATCTCTCCCTTACAATTCCAGCAAGATATTTAAGGCATCATTATAGTGAAGAAGATTAGATCGCATTTGAGAGAAACTAATATAATATCCCAGGATATTCTAGGGAGCTGGTAACTCAGAGTTCTAGAGTCTATAAGAAAGCCTCCAAGTCCTTCAATCATTTAGTTATTTTGTGCAGTGATTCATTTACTAAAGAATTGACACCAACTCTTTTTGTAATAATATTATTTTAAGAAATCACTACTTTGACAGAATCCTGCTTAAAGCATAATAATTTTAGGCATGCCTAACATTACCAAACTATCAAAAAATCAACTGACCACCAACATTTCTATGCAAGCTATTTCACAGACAAGTTCTGGGCAAATGGACTTTCATTTGTTGTTTACTGGCCTTCAGCAATAGAACTGTCATTTCACCCTATGTTTTGTGGAAATAAGCTATTTTTTGAGCATAGGTAGTACAAATTTCTCAGTAGTTTGTTCTTCTATTTACTTTATTTTCTCTGATCAAAATGATTTCAAGAAACTATCCAAGGCTGGAAGATTGCCTTCCCCCCCCTTTCTTGAAGCAAAAGCAAGAACTTAATAGAAATATTTTATAGAGGAGAAACTTTCAGAATCCTTTGCTCAGGATTCAAATGTAACAAACTTCGAAGTTCAGAGAAAGATTATTCCCAATTTTGTATTGAACAAAAGCATTTAGATGTTTTCTGTTAACTTATCTGGCAAAGCCTTACCTTTTGGGTCATTGTGGGTTAACAGCTGTATGTCAAACTGTTTTGCAAATGCTGTGAGATCAGGTGGCATCACACAACAGGAAGCTAGGTTCACCTGATTACTACTTGGTTTCACCTGAAAGTAACAGAATTCTTTTATAAGAAAAAAAAATTAATGTACTTATTGTAGTTGTTTCCCCCATGCCCTTTATTACAACAGAAATTTTGCTTTGAACAATTTGCTTTTGACCATTGTTTAGCGGTCTGAACAAGGCTAATTAATTCTGCATGATGCCAAACAAGCAACTCCTACATCTGCTATTTCCTCCAGCACAGAGCCCAAAACAAGAATAGGATCTAACTTCAGGTGCTGCCACAGCAAGATGAGTACTAACCCATTCTGGCTTCCTGTCTGTTGTGCTCCCTAAACAGCAGCAGGGTTTCTTCCCCCCTCTCTAGTGAAAACATTATAGGGGCATTAGTTTGAAAAAGACTTCGAATAAAAAAATCCAAATAAATTTTTGTTAAGGATATATAATTTGCAGCCTTCCATGCCTTCAGGTAAGTGCCTAAATCAGATTAAGTTTAAAGGGACTCTCTTCCACGGCTCATCACAAAGGGACTCCTCCTCTGCTCATCACAAACTGTATTCATGATCACCATGCAGGTGGTCATTAATCTTCTCAATTATCCTCCTCTCAGTATACACAAAACAATGAGGAGCACAAATTAGGACTCTCAGCAGGACCTCTTATAGTATGTTCACATACCACAAAAGACATGTCATAAGAGGTGTATTCAAAGAACTAATAAGGAAACAATAAATCCACAAGCTTACATGAGCATGGGCACATACTAGTACAGACCTCCATCACTCAAATGTTAAAAAGCAATTAGTCACATTGGACAACAAAATATTGTGCCACTTTATTCATAGCCTGTCTTCCTCTTTAAATTTAAGCTTAGCATTCAAACAGCATTTTTCCAAGGGGAAATCCCTCCATTCATAACACAGCTTAAAGTGAAAACAGCTATGTTTTCAGAGTCACTGGAATAAATCTGAAAGTTTAAGAGTACCATTTATACTACTTTCTAAATATAAAAGCATTCAAAACTCAAATCGTCAGTACTTCAAAGAACCTGCTACTGAACAGACCTACTTTCCAGCCTTTGCTGGTCTGTACCTAAGAACACTGAACCAGTGACAATCACACTTTGAGCCTCTCTGATCTCGAACAACATTGTGACCATCTATGAGATGCTGAAAATAACAGGCTAATTAATATTTTGTATATAAACCCATTTATAACAGAAGTTTGTAACAATGTGGCAGCCAACAAAACAAGTTATTCTGTCCTAGAAATGCTACAAGTAGGAAGTTTGTTCTCACCTGTGCCCACAGATACAGCTGCTCTAACAGTGTTTTATCTAGGTCAGAGGTACCTATGGCAACAATCTTTTTGTTTTGAACTAGATTTTCAAGTTCTTGCCAATAAGGTTGCAAATACTCCAAAGAGAGGCTAGTTCCATCTTCAACAGGAGGTGGGGCAATAATGACTGAGTCTAACTGAGCAACTCCGAGGGCAGAACATGCTGAGGAAAAAGAACAGAGACACTGCAAAATCTTTTGTGAGATATGAACATAAGCAGCATGACTCTTCAAATTCAGCAAAAAACACACTTCCTGCTTCATTCTGCTAGCTTCCCATTCATCATTTGAAACTCCAAGTGTATCAGCAGTCAAGGAGAGTAACACAATGTTTTTAGCAAAGAATCAAACATACAGCTGAAGGACAAGTTTCAATTGTAGGTCTTGGGGAAAAAAAAACAACCAAAACCAACAAAAACCCTACCACCAAAGCGTGAAGCTTTTTTCTGCTTTTCAATGTTAAAGCTCTATTTTTCTCTGAAGACAGTGGCGACATACAATTCTTGATTCCTTCACTCTCAGTTTCTTCCAAAATTTGTAACTTTTACTCTGAACTATAACTCAAGTACAGGGCATGGACTAGAAGAACTATTTGATACATGTAAGGAGTTAGACTAAAAGCACACCGAATATGGAGATTTATATTGCCAGACAGAAGTGGAAAGTCTTGGAGTATCACTGAGCTTTAGGAAAGATGGAAGGCGTGAGGTCTCTTCTGCACGGCAAAAAGAATAAAACTGCGTAGCTGAATAAATTATTTTCTTCTGGAGGAGGATTCTATCAATGCATTTTTAACAAATGGTACTACAACTTATAATAAAGAGGCTATTAACTGGGGTATCAATAGAAAAGAATGATATCTGACCCTTTGTTCTTTGGTAACCCCTTTACCCCAAGTGGTAAAGTTCAGTGCTGCTCACAATTAGTGCTACATTAGATTAACAAAACTTCATGTATCAGTACAGCCATTGTATTGTATTTTCAATAAAACTTAACTATTTCATGGGCTGCTTGCAGAATTGGTTTATTTTCTAAATAATCTCTGAAATATTGCACAGTTAGTAGCGAAGTTCATTATGTTAAAAACAACTGGCAACTAGTAACAACTGTAAGAACTATCATATCACTGTTACTAAAACATCACATGCTATTCCCTTTTTAACAAGTTTTGTGTGAAAGAATAAAAACTTGCTCCTGCTTGGAGCAAGGAATCAGATTTGAGTTTCTGGACCCAAGGTTACAGAGATCTACATTTAATAACTTTACTGACTGAACTAACGTATAAATAGACTTGATCACCTAAGACTCTCTTAATAGGAAAACAGGATATACTTGTGACAGTCCACCTCTTAGATGGAAAAGGTTCTAATTTTATTTTTAAATAATAAAGTAAAAAAGAAACCCTACCAGAAGTTTGAGTTTCACACTTACCCAGGTCAACTGCATCTCTGATCGATGAAGAGTTTGATCCAACGATGAAAAGTTTTGCTATTTTCAAAGAAACTGGAATCAATAACTAAACAAGCCAGCTATTATTAAATATATAGCTATTTACTTTTGCTATATACACTACTTAAGAGTTCTTGGGTGAAGGGTTCTTAGAATATACACCAATTACTTCAAAAATTGGAAAAAAAAACAACCTTCTGAAAGGTAACTGCCCAATAAAGACACTCTTCTCAAATTTCCAAGTTGTTGTGCAGTCTCAGAACAAGAAATCATCCAGTTAGATGATCTAATAAGCTGTAAAGCTAGGACTTAAGCATCACAATACTTAAGCAATAACTGTAACAATCTGTATAAAACCCCAAACATAATAGTATAAACAGACCTCTTCACAACTTACTGAGACTCAAAATGTACTAGTGTTAGTTTGGACTGCCTCCTTCAAGTTCATCATATTCAACCTGGAAAAATTATGCAAATAAATGTGCTTCCAAGGCTATTTCTTAATTGCACTATTATCTGTAATATTTTGCTTCAGAAAAATCAAAGATTCACAAAATACATTTAAAATGTCTTGAGGGGATGTAAGTTGAACTAGAAAATGCCAAGCTGCTTTAAAACCTGAAATACGAATTCAAGTCTTTCTTAGCCAACTTCTGAATTACTCAAAGTACAACAGTGTGCATGATGTCATTTGACTTTGCAATTACAAAACATGGTGGAAAAAATATACATATATGAACATCCTATTAATGACTGCCTATGAAACCTTTTCATGCCGCCAGATTTTTGACTACATTCTTACCTGATACTTTCAACTCCTCCCTTTCTTCAGGATTTATTTTTTCTATAGCTTGAGCTACAGTACATTCCAGAACCTCCAGTATTTCCTGTAGTAAGTACATGAGACTTAGGAACAACTCATCAAGAGGAGACGATAATTTACAAAAAAACCCCAAACAAACAAACAAAACCCCAAACAAAAACCTTACAGCAGTTAGAAACAAAAATAATGTAAAAATGCAATGACAGAAATAAAGTAACCCAATGCTTCTTGATCTCTGAGGTAAGGTCAGGAAAATGAAGCTATATGAAAGGCCCTATATGCCTCTAATATGAAAAAATACAAATTACTGATGAGAATTACTGGATTAACATTTAGTAATGTTCTGATTTTCTGATGTGAACACATCGCTCTGCCAATTCAAACTGCCTTGCTTTAAAAAATGCCTTATGACCAGCTGAAAAAAAAAACATTAGAGATTTTGGGTGTTGGGTGGGAACATCTTTGCATAAAAGTATTTTGTAATTTCAGTGAAGCCTATGAAAAGCATACAGTGAAAATGCTGTAAAATACAGATTTAAAACAATAATTTTGAAACTAAAATTTAGGAAAGTTTCAGAGATTTCACCCTCTGACCTCATTTAAGACTAGGCTGACATCTCATGTCAGCTGGCACAAGGTGACTTTTAAAAAGTCTTCACCTACATGAGATTTTGTATTATACACACACACACCACCCCGCCCCCAACCAAGAACTCTTCGGTAATTTTTGCTGTCCTACCAAAAAATCCTCAAGTGAGTCTTCGAGTTATTCCATACAGTCAGCATTTTAAACAAAAGTTAACTTTTTTTTTTAATTACTGGAAACCAGTGTAATTCATAAAAGAATTTGGAATTATGCAGTTAACATGTTTTGACAGTAAGACCTAGCTTACACTAAATAATTACATGGTACAGAGACAAATGTTTATTTATGTTCTCTTCTTGAGAAATCATGAGATCTTCCACAATCATTCAGCAATAACTGCCCCCTCACACTCCAGTGTAGAATGTAGCAATGTGCAGTTGATGCCACCATTACACAACAACTTGTAATAAAACCCAAAGAAACGGTCAGGAAAGTTTTTTTAGGTTGTTTGGTTTTGTTTTGTTTTGTTTTTTTTAAATGAAACATGCTAATATTTCACAGAATAAATAATGGGAACCTATCACTGCTTTGCGGAATTTCAGAAGCAATAGTGAAAGAGGAGCAGGCAAATACACCAACATCTTGATGTCAGGTGCCCATAACGGTGGTTTTATGAATTATGCGGAAGTCTTTAGTTCTTAGGGGAAAAATTGCCACTTCTGCATTTTCAGAAATATTTCTGAGACAACCAAGGCTATGTTCCCCTCCAAACAGGATGATCTTCAGCTATCCAGTTATCATCTCCATAGTTTATAATTTTTACAAGCATGCTAGCAAACTTCTGAGGTACACAGAGTATTTTTTTGTTGTGATTGCCCCAACAATTATCTTGAAATCTTACAGACCAGGACTTTTATTTTGCTAATAATTGCCTTATTTGCCATCAACAGGATTCTTTACTTAGGTATTTCTTAACCTCTCCAAATTCAGTAAATATTTAAAAAAAAAAAAACAAAAACAAAACAAAAAAAAAACAGAGGGGTTGAGAAATACTCTTATAAGATATCTGGAGCTGTGGATACTTTTACAGAAATTTAATAGATTCATTTATATTTTAAAAGGTGTAACCAACTACATATTTCTCTGTTTTCACGTGTAACATGGATAACAAGCATAACACCTCTCCTACCTGATTTAGATCTTGTCCAATCTTTGAGCTCCATTCAGTCAGCGTTTTCTGAATGCAGTCCCGCACCTACAAAATATTTTTTCATATTGCAGTGTATGTATGTCATAGTTGCACAGAAATACAATGATTCATAGACACGTAGGACAGACAGAGCAGGTAAACTAATTACACCATTCCCTTAACCACAGAAGATTCTTTCCTCATAGCTTTCGTCTGAAACTTGTTCAAACCAGTTTACTTACAAATTTTCCTTTCCTCTTTCACAAAGAGTTTTAGCAGTAATACAAGTACTGTACTTCATTTATTTTTCAGACCAACACCATCTTTAAAGGAAAGAACAATGCTAAGCAAGTGAGAACTAGGATGTGGGGTGTTGGGGTTTTTTTGCGTAGAGATTAAGTTGCAATGTAGTCAGATAATAGCATACATGCTGTGACATTGTTAGAAATGAGACTTTACAATCAATCACTAAATACTCATTATACTAATTACTTCTCTTTTCAAGATATATCTGACCCTTTTCATTTACTGCCTACCTATTCCACTGTGCCAAACCACTAATGCTTTTAAGTTCTTCATTACTGAAGGGGGAACCTTCAGATCCTACCCCACACTTGCATTTTTCCTGCATCCACAGATGCAAAACAAACTTGATTAGGATTCTGATTATGGATTTTCTGGAACATAGTAAGGCGTAACTATTAAGTCTAAATCAGCTAATTAACTGCATATTGTACCAGTGCTTCAGCTGTACCAATGCTCTAGCTTCCCTCTGATACACCTCGGGAGTTGTTACCCTGCAGGCTAAGTAAATGTACTGTCAAGATTGGAATCTGCCACTGGTAGGAGCACTTTCATAAGCTGCTGCTTTACTTCACTTTTAGCAATATATTTTATACCTGTGTAGTTATCTACTTTTTGTATCATTAAATAGCAATTACCTGTGACACCTAACATTAATTCAGAGAGCCCATAATACCATGCACAAACTAGAAGCCAACCTCCCCCCCTAAAACTGGATATCACGAAGTTTAATAGACAATACACTAATAATACTTTGTGAACACAAATTCTATAGCTTCTTTCCCAGTCATTTAAAAAGGTATGAAAAAATAACTCAGTCAAAAGGCAAGAACCGACTCCCCCCCACTAAATAGCTATCCACAATGCTGGAACTCTTTAGTCTACTTTGATGCAACTTATAATGTTATCTTTTCCTTTCTGAGGGAAAGCAAGGCAGTGCTAAATATGTATAGTCTATATATTGCTACTTTGCAACTCTCAAACTTTGTATTTCTACTGCTGTTAGTATGCACAAGCCTCTGTCTCCAAAGCACACCATTCCCCTCCCCTCCACACATGTCAAAAGCGCAGCTTGAATGCTTTGGCAGCTTTTCCACATACAGTTAAGTCCCCAAACTCCTAATATTAGGGTTCATAGTTTGCAAAATTTTAGCTTATGTTCTGCCACTGAGAACTATATACACACTAACTACAAAAATAGAAGAGTTAAAAGCCAATTTATTTCTGACAATTAATGCCAATTATTTGCTTTGGGAATTCCTGCAACTTTGGAAAGCAGTCACCCTTATGTTTACATGCAGATTTCCATATAAACAAATGAATTTAAATACCTTTACTGGTTAGTTATGCACACCGGTCACTCTTTATTTAACAACCCTCCAGAAACTACTCACACAAGGGAGTCCATTACGATACAGCTATCTCTTTGCTACAGAATCTAGCCCTATTTCACACATATCACAGAATATTGTAATAAGCAACCAGGTGAAATAAAAGTTATTACCACATGATAACTAAATAAAAGTATGATGAATTCTTCCTTCTCATTACATCATCCTCCCAGTCACCTTTCTTACTCTTTATGTATGATCAATATGCAATCACCCGGCTTCTAGATTATCAACGGTGTCATTACATAGTAATAACCAGCCAAAACCATAGTTCTTCTGATTATTAAATGACCATTTTCAGATTACTCTGTCATGACAAGGCAGCAAATACAGTGGTTCTGAAGTTCATAGCCACACGATCTCCACAGAATCCATTGTATTAGGACTATTCTAAGTGTTGACACATACTGCTAAAGGTAATAGTTTTAAAGTGGTGATTAAAAAGTTCTTTCAACTTTTTAACAAAGAATGACAGCTATACTCTTTAAAGAAGACAGCAATGACTAATTTTCTTAAGACCTGTCACCACCAGCAAATTAAATTACTTTCAGATTAGAAAAGAGAATTTTCGTTATTTGTAATGCAAGCTCCTATCTATTCATATCTTTCTCATGCTAAAGAAGTCTCAAGGATCTCCTTTGCCATTACGGATTAAAACTTGTAAGAGTTTTAATTCTTTCCCCGAGAGAAGCAGCACGCTCTAGTTTCTTCCGAAAGAGACTCAAACACAGCAAAGTGCTGCCGGGGGCGCGGGGGGCACCTCTGCGCTGTCGCTAGTGGGGCTGGTTCTGGCTGTTACCGCCGCCCCGCTGCAGCCGGACTGCTGGTTTTCCCGCGCGCCCCGCCGCGGGTGAGATGCCCGCCGTCAGGCGCTGCCCGCCGCAGCGCGGCCAGCCCCGCGGTGCCGCTCCGCAAACTGGACCGGCCCGACCGACTTCCCGACGGGACAAAACACACCAAGGAGAGGTTTAAAGGGAGGGAAAAAAAAAAGAAAAAAACAAAGTCAGCCCGTTTCGCCTCTCACATCTCATACCTCGAGAGCGCACGCGCTGTACGGCCACGGGCACGCGCGGCACGCGTGGAGAGCGGGCGGCGCCCCCGCCCGCTGCCTCCCGCGGGCACCGCCGAAGCGGCCGTTAGGGCGATTAGACCCTTTTCCCCTCGATGACGCACACCAGGCTGTGCTGCCCAGCGCCAGAAAAACACACCCGACTCCGGGTCATGCTTCGATCACTCGGACGTCCCCGCAGCCTCCGGCGGGGAGGGGTAACCCCGCGCCGCGCTCCCCTAGCCGCCGCACCGGCCGCTCGGCTGCGGCACGGCCCACCCCAGCCCCCCGCCGCGCAGGCGCCCGCCGCAGCCCGCCCCCCGCCTCAGGGCGAGCCGCGCCGCAGTGCCCTGAGGGGAAGCCCCGGGACCCGCCCCACTCACCTCCTCGCCGGGGGTGGCCGGGCACTTCTTACGCAGGCAGCCCCAGTTGAGGAGGTTGCCGGTCTGCAGGGTGAGAGTGGCCGCCCGCTCCAGCAGGGCGCGGGCGCCGTCCGTGCCCATGGGGAAGCCTGGTGCTGCGGCGGCCGCCAGGCTCTCCGCGACACTAGGCAGCGCCGCGCCGTGACTCAGCACAAATAACGGCAGCGGGGGGATGCTTTGTAACCGTCGCCGGTCACATGGCACGAGGACAATGGGCGGCGGGGCGGGCCCAGCGCGGGAAGCAGCGCACTAGTCGGGCAGCGGGCAGCACACGCCCCGCCAGCGCCGCCTCACGATCCTGCCGCGCGCATGCGCGGCGCGTCACCAGGCGCTTGCACTCACCGGGCAGCGCCTCCTGAGGGCCGGCCACGGCGCAGCATGCGGGGTGGGGCAGGGCGGGGCCTTCCGAGAGCGGGGGTTGGCGGGAGCGGCGGGCCGGAGGCGGCACGGCCCAGACCTGGCGCCGGCTCGGCTGGTGCCTCCGGGTTTCGGGAGGGTTCGCGGAGGGTCGCGCCCCGGGAGAGCAGTGGCGGCTGCTGAGCTGGGGTCCGTGTCTCGGTCCGGGACAGAGGGGCCAGCGGCCGCGGGCCACGGCGTCGCGCCTTGAGGAGCGCCTGGGGTAGACGTGGCTCTGCCGGGCGGGAGCGGCCCGCGCTTCGGTAACAACCCCGCTTCGGCCCCCGGCGGCGGCAGCGGAACCGCCTGCCGGGCCAGACAGGGCTCCCTGCGGGCGCCGGGCCGCGGGTCGCCCCGGTGGGCCCCATGCAATCACAAACATTACTTACTTAGCTGCTCCGCAGGCTTAGTGAAGTTAATGAAACCATCTGAATTTTAGTCATGATGCTTTTAAGTAACAGATAGTCGATGATGGACACTGAGAAAAAAGGCCCAGAAAAGGAAACCAAATGCTTATTTAGTTTGGTTATGTTTACATTTTGATGAAACTTAAAAATGTCAGGGTATAACTCCAGGTTTACACCACCTCATTTCAGTGAAGACACACTGGGTGAAACTTGAAGGATTATGGTTTGGGGATTTTTTTTAAGACCAGGTGGCTTCTGGAAAGCCACACTTTGAACATTGAAGTCCTTCTGTATTGGAGATTCAAGATGGGAGCTTTTTTTTTCTTCTTTTTTTTTTCCCCTAACACAATTAAAGGGAACAGTAAGCCACAAATTGTAATTTTGCTGTCAGCACAGGAATTTGAATCGTGTTTTTAACAAATTTTCCTTCCCCAGGCTGCATGTTGCACTAATACAGAGAACTTATTTGCATAACTTCTGTCAGTCTGAAGCACTGCCTGGTCGCTTTCTGGTACAGCAGGTTAGTTTAAATGTTCTTTATATTTGTATTCAGATTACTTTTCCAGATTGGATTGCTTTCATGTATTTGAAACGTTTTCCTCATTACAGAGCATCTGGAAGTGAAATATACCAAAATAAATGTCAGCTTATTTGGAAAAGCAGTGATTTTGTTTTCTTTTTGTTTAAAGTAAAAATCCAGAAGGTCTAACCTGGCCCAAAGGTTAACCATCCAGATTTGTAACTGGCTTGAGAAGGAGCGTACACCTCCATATGCTCCATTCACAGGTTTGCCCATATTTACACTAGTAGTGAATTCTGTCCTGTTGGGTCTTTCTGATTGGCCTTCTGGCTTTCCAGTCGAGGCCTTTTCTTTTGGCCTTATTCTTTAGTATTTCATTTAAGTAGCTTTGATAGTTATAATTCTATGGAAGCAGGTTAAATTTAGGGATTGCAGAAGGTTTCCAAACACTGCATTGCATAAATCTTTCTGTCTAATGGAAATTTATGGCAGTGAAAAGGCAATGTTCCTTTATAGCATTGTAGAATTTGCTGATATTTAATTACCTTAGCTCTAGAAAAAGGATATCATGTAATGAACACTGGTTGGAGGAGAAATAGTATCAGCCTCTGTACAGCTTTATGCCATGCATTTAATTCTCAGTGACAGCAGGAACACATCACAGGAGAAGAAGGGATCTCAGCAGAGTTCTCTTGCTAGTCCAGTCACCCCTGAAATGTAAGGTAAACTATCAGAGAAAGAAAGGAGGATGTTTACTAGCTCATGGTCAGCTGTATTTTTGCAGGTTATCTCGTTAAGCTACTTCAGATCTGCAAAAAATATGAAATGCGATGGATTTCCTGCAGTAATTCTGTAATGTTCAAAGAAAAATAAATTACCCTTTTGAATGAAATGCCACTGAATGCCACTCCAGGCAGCCGGTGAATATTACTTTTCTCTCCCAGTTTTTGAACGCCGGGAGATTGCAGACCTTGGCTTGTGCGGGGTCCCGGCGCTCCCCCGCACTGCTGCAGGCTGCCTGGGGAACGCGCAGNGGGAGGCGGCGCGGCGGCGGCGGCAGCCCGCAGTATGGGCGGCAGAGCCGGCTTCTTCGAGGTGGGTGCGGGCGGCGCCGCGAAGCAGCGCCGGGGCTGGGGGGCGGACAGGGCGAGGCCTGGCCGGGCCCCGCAGCATCTTGCCGCCGGCGGACGGGGCTGCCCGGGGTCCCACGGACTCCTCTCTCTTCCCCTGCCATCTGCATTGAAGCACCGCCGTCCGCTCCCGGGTCTGCCAAGGCAAGTGACCGGAGCCGGGCGGAGGGAGTCGGGGTCGCGCCGCTCGCCGGGGTTTCCTCGGGGCGAGGGGGCAGAAGCGGCCCTCGCCCGCCCCGTCCTTCCCTTCCCCGGGCACGTTCCCTTCGCCGCTCCTCTTGCCCGCGTCCCCGGTGGTCCTCGGACGTGGCCCCGGAGCGGGGGGGCGGTCCCCGGGCTCCAGGCGGGCTCTCGGCGGTCCGCGGAGGCGCCGGATCAATGTCCTCGGACGTGGCCCCGGAGCTCCCGAGGGTAGTGCCGTGGTCAGCCTGCCGGGGTGGGTCTGGCAGTGCATCCCAGCCGTAAGGAAAGAGCGAGAGCGAGGAATGTTCTCGGCACCTTCTGTCCCCAACTTCTTGGAAGACCCTGTCGCCCGCCGCTGTGCACCTTGCCGAGCGCCGTTCCGCTGAGCCTTCCGGCCCAGTGCAGGCGTGCCCCCGCGGCGGCTCGGCTCGGCTCGGCGGCTCGGCCCTCTGCTAGCACGGTGCGTTCGAGTCTTGCGTGGGAAATAAAAAATAGCCAGACGGAGTTTAGTACAGTCAGCTCCTTGTGTGTACAGAAAGTGCAGAGTAACGTGCACCGGGGGAGTGTGAAGGGTAATGTATCCCATCAACTTATAAACAGCCATGCCATCTCTGCTAGCATTAGTTAGACTGGCTAATACAAAAATTCTTAAGAGTGGCTTGTATTACAAAAACAGGTTGGTACGTGCTAAATGGCAGCAATCGTGTTTCTACAGGCTTACACTTCAGTTTCTCCAGCACGACTCGCCTAAATATGAACGCAATTCCTCCCCCCATGCAAAATACAAAACAATTGTTGTTACAACATTAACAGAAACTAAAACAATCTGAAAAGCAGCTGCTCCTCTAGTTACTTACCATGACCTAAAAGTTAGATTTTGCTTTTCCAAGCTATGAAAGTGTTTTGGATGCCACTAACAATTCAGCAAAATAAGCTGTCTCTAGCTCTTGTGGGGGTGAGGTAGGCACCTGCACTGTGCCTTTTCCTCTGCAGTGTTATTTCCCTGTTTTTTTAGGGAAAACAACCAAGCTTTTCACTGCCTCCTGCTTTTCTACCAGAGACCCAAACTCTTGTGAGATCCAAATGCAGGAGCAGGCACATGTGTATTACCCTCCTGAATGTCTTCAGTCATTGTCTGGTCTGTAGGTTTGCTCTTCTGCCTTAGCGGTGCTGGACTTCTGAATAGCACTTGTTACTAGAAGACCTCAAAAGCACGGGCATCATTATTGTTACTCGATTTTGCAGACAGAGAAACACAAGAAAGTGGAATGATCTGCTCCATCTTGCTAGGCAGAACAATAGCAGCAGATACAGGTCTTTGAATCCTAAATCAAGATCCTGTGTCTAAGCAGCACTAATCCAAACTCAGAATGTCTCATGAATTTACATGTCAGCCTGGTATGTCTTAGTCCTTTTCTCTGTACAGCAGATAATGCGTGGAAACAGATTTGCCTAGCTCATCCAGTGTGTGTCTGAGCTGATTCAGGGTGTAGGATGTGGACAAAGACAGGCTATGCAGCACTGAGCAGTGCTGTTGCATATCACTTTCTGCGCTGTTCTCCTCACTGATTTGCTTTCTGTTATAAATTCAATGAATTTGAATTCTGAATTGCATTTCCCCACCATGCATTCAAAACTGAGCTATCAAAAGAGAGAACGTAAGTGTCCCACCTCTCCCAGTGCTTCCTGGGGAGGGAGGTGGGGGGGGCCAGAAATCTCTATTGGTGTTATAAACATTAGCGTTTCCTGTTTGAGGTACTCTGTAGTTCTGCACATTTCCCTGTACATCTCTAAACCATTTACCCTTTCTTGCTCTTCTGTGGTGCTTCCTTATAAGAATCACAAAGCACTTTACAATCATCAAACTGTCATGGTCAGAATTTTTTAGAATATGACTGTTACAAGTTTAGCAGAGGTTTATTGGTAGAATATTTCTTCTTGTTTTGTTGAGTTTGTGCATTTGATCATGCTTAGTACACAATCAATTTCATAGGTTCCTGAGTATGTAGGAAGATCCTCTCCCTTATCCATGAATAAAATTACTCTGGTGAATGGACCTACAAATAGATGGCAAGAACATCAGACTGACTGAAAGGGTTGTCAAGCATTGGAACAGGCTGCCCAGGGAAGTGGTTGAGTCACCATCCCTGGAGGTATTTAAAAGACCTGTAGATGTGGCACTTGGGGACATGGCTTAGTGGTGGATTTGGCAGTTAACGGTTGGACTTGATGATCTTAAAGGTCTTTTCCAACCTAAATGATTCTGTGATTCTATGTGAGTGCTAAGACACTGACTGTTAATCCCCTTATGAGAGTCTGTCTCAGCTCATCTGAAGACAGAAACACTTAAAAAATAGGCAACATTGTATTAAAGTGACTATTAAGAAGCCAGTGAAAGGCAGATTCAGCTTTGGAAGTACCTTTAACTCCTTATTTTTTATTGGCTGTGAATTATGAGCAACCACCTAATTAAGCCAAAGTATGCTGGACCTAATGGATGGACAGCAAAAAAACCCAGAGTGATTTCTGTCTACTTATGAGATGTCTGTATTAGAACTGATACACAAAGTCAGGTTGCTGTACTCCTAGACCTATGGCTCTTGATGGCTGCCTCTACATTACTTATTCTGTAATAATGCTAGAATAGGTCTTTTTTTACTTCAGGTATTGATATGTTTCTAATTTCACGTCAGTTTTTTTATCAGTAATAGCTCTAATAGCACTAATAGCAGAAGCTTAGCAAGAACAACTACAGTCTAAAAGTACTGCATGCCTGAAAGTACTTCACCTGATAATTTGAGGAGATTCACCTCTGAAAATTTAGAGATTTATGATAGAGACTTGTATCTAGATAATTAATATTCTGTAGCAGTGCTTGTTTCTCCAAATTGATTAGAGAACAACTCTGCTGACCTATTTTAGATATGTTTCAGAGCTTATGATACAGTTTATCCTAAAAGTGCCTGCTTTTCTCCTTTCCATACAAAGAATGTCTATGTGACATGCTCAGATGTAAATGTCTGTAGTAGAGAGCTCTGAAGTTAGGATAATGAATTCTACACTTTCTTTCTATTTGACGGATTTAGATCTTCAAAAGCAATTCGTACAAAGAAAATAGTATAACTCTCTGACTTCCTGGAGGAAAGATACTTGAACAAATACACTGATACTGTAGAAAATTAGTGTCATAAGAGCCACAGTTGTACTTTTGCTTCCTTAACTGGTTTGGATGGGAATTGCCTTTTGTGAGCAGTGATAACCAGAAATGTTTTGGAGTCTTCACTCCCTGAGGATAGATTGAACTGACATATACAGTACAGTCTAAAAGCAATAATGTACTGCCTCCCCTTGCTGGCATTTAAAGTTTCTCCCCCTTCTGACTGTGATGAAAATGCTCTCAATGCAAGGGGGGGATGACTGCTGCCTAGCTAGCATTGCTGAGATGTCACAGCTCCTGTTACAAAGGTTTCTCCCACTCAGAGCTATGCTGTCTAAAGCCTCATCAAGAGCACTGAGAGCAAGTGCCAAAAGCAAGACTGCTGAGGATTTTAAGATTCTGTATCCTCCAAGAGTTGCCTGAACGAGACAAGGCCACATACAAGATATTTGAATGGCCATTTAAAGGGACACTGCTGAAAATTGCCCTGCTATTTGAAGACATTTGCTTTGTTTTCACAAGTAACACATAAAATAATTATCACAGAAAAAGATGAGATAAGGAAAAACATTCTCCCTTTCTCTTCCCTCACCACTTCTCCACACACTTACCAACACTTTCTACACTCAGTTGTGCTGCTTCACTTAAAAGTCAGCAATTTGTCCTTTTTCTCTATGGAGCTTGAGAGAGAAACTTTTAATTTTGTATAGGAAAATATGATAGTAAAACATTACTTGGCAAGAAGTACTTGGAGCTACTCAGGATCTGAAAGCTATGTTTGAAATCAAAAGTCTTATTTTAGAAAAAATAATGGACTTCTTTGAAATATATTTTAAAAAATTAATACAAATCTTGTGAATTCACCCGTTGGTATAAGGGCTTCAAACTTCTCAGGGCTTCCAGTCTTCCTGCCCAGTCAAAAGACCCATCCTTGATACCTCTAGGTAGAAAAAAACGGAAAAAATCTCTCTCTCTTCAGTCTCTTCAATTCCATGTCAAAAGCATACACTGGATGTACATTTTGACATCCATACACCAAATGATTCATGAAGAGTAGTAACGGAACTATAGATACTGAAGTGCAACATTGCAAATCACAATGCTGATGCAAAGAAATGATTGTGATTTCACAAAGAATTTATAAACCTCTTCTACCTGAATATTGTCATTGTAGAAAATAATCACTATAAACTAAAGCCCTCAGGCAATGAATATTCTCTGCACATGGAAAAGGCTACGCAGTGGTGTTGAAAAACGTGGATGTCTACTTAGTGTTGAGTCAAAGCTGGCTTAGGTTCTCAGATGGAGGGAATCCAGTCTGCTTTATAGTGACAGTGATACTCAGTGAATGATGTGATTCTTCAGTATGCCTGGGAAATTGGCAAAGTGCGGCTCTGTGTTAGCCAGTGTAAGTAAATACCCACTGAATCAGTATTAACTGGTGTGGGTTCCTTTCCCATCTTGCGTATCCTCCTGGAAGATGTCATGCTAGTAGAAGCTGGAAAGCTTTCATAGGCTTTCAAGACCCAGAAGTCACTGTGAAAGCACAAATCTCTAACAGCTTTTCCATTTTGTGAAAAATAAACCAGCCTCCCACTCCAAGGGAATACACTTTTCTTTTCCTTCCTGACCATTCTAAACCAGACTTATTTTATACCCTGTCAATTATATAAATGGATTTGTCTTTCTGAAGGGTGACCATTTGTAGCTCTACACCTGTTACCATCCTCAGGTCCAGGTCTACAAAGCGACTTGGGCTTTGCCATGCCTTCAGGCATGACAAATCTGAAACAGGTGGAAGAAACAAAAATGTGCTGAGTTTCAGCACAGTTCAGATGGTGGTTCTCATTGGCTTGCATAGGAGCAGAACTTAGGAAGCTGAGGAGTAAGTACCTAGTGTGTGTCTTGTGAACCTTTAAATGTTAGACATCTAAATTCTACAAAAGTGAAATTTAATTGTGTAAAACCTTTTGAGTATGGGTGTCACTGTATTTCCTCTCTTTATACACAGTGAAATAATGTAATAAGATTCTAGTCTCATGCAATATGAGCCAATCACTTCAGAGAGGTAAGGCTTTACTTAGATGGACTACTTACAGAATAAGGTGCAGCACTTCACAGGTAAGAAGATGAAATTTCACTTTGTGATTAAACATTTGTCTTGGTTCTGCTTTGGGAATTCCTCATGCAGCATGTGGCTAAGCTATGGAACTCCCCGCCTCAGAACACTGTCCATGCAAAAAGTTTGCAGAGGTTTGGATAAACTAATTGAGGAAAAACCCGTTAAAAGCTATTAAATACAAAGGCAGCACTTCTGGTGCAGGAGAATCACAGTGTCTGTGTCTGTCTCCTCCCTTTCCCCCAGTCACTACATTCTTGCCCTGTTTTATTACTTTTTCTGAGTCACCTACTGCTGGCTGTATCAGAAAGAAAGATGCAATTCTAGATGGATCTTTAGACTCATCCTCTGCAACAGTTTATACATTCCTGTGCAAGGGAAATTTCAGACTGAAAGTCATTTGTAGCAGCAGCAGCACAAACATAGTTTTCAGTGTAAGTACACTTAAGTAGTTTCCCTTTGGCTTAACTCTATTGACTTTAAGAAAGTTATTCTCGATATGCCCTAGTGTGAGATCACACTAAGGCATGCTTACTTCCTTCAGGAGCAACACAGTATACCAGAAAAGTCTAAGGAGATAGAGAAAATTACTAATTCCATAGGAAAAATAAAACGTTTAGAAATATTTAATTAGGACTGTGGCAACCACTGAATTTTTTTTAGTGTTAAATTCAAGGAAGCTGACTTATGTAAGCACTCTAATAGTTCAGGGAGAACTAATTCATTCTGCATTACTCTTTCTTGGGCTGTTTGGTTCCTAGACTGTAAAATAAGCAATTTTTTTAACTGACTAATTTCAAAAGAAATCAATACAATATATGCTTATGTCAGTGCTTGCAAAATCTCATTCAGCTACAGTTTACTGAATCTGCTGAGTACAAAATGCTTCAAATAAAACTTCCAAGATGCACAGACATGACAAGAGTGTCAGTATTTCCATAATAGTTATCACATACTTTTTGAAGATCTGTTGATCCTTAAGCATTTGATATGGCTTTAAACTGTGGGAATTTCATCTACTGTATTTTTGTAATCCTATTGAAGGGACACTGCATCTTAAAAATTGTTTTTAAAACACTGTTTGCTCAACTGTTCTTCCTCTATGAATAAACTTTTCCCCCTTTTATTTTCCCCTTTTATTTTATGAATAAAATTTTAACAGCTGAATGTACTTTTTTCTGTTTATATCGTATATTGATTATTCTTTGCCCTTGACCTGTTCTAAACAATAATAATAAAGAAATTTTCTGTTTTTAAAGACACTATCAATCTTTAATCCTTATGCACTAGAACAAACTTGTCTTCTAAACATTGAAGACATATATTTGTAGTCACTTATAAAAGAGTTTTAAAATAGCTATCTTGCACAAATCTGAATATTGATTAAGTTCTAATCAAAGTATCTTTAGGGAAGTTGCGATTTAAAATGCCTTTAAAAATTCACCAAATAAGTGGACTGTAAGTCATACTGCACTAGTGCAAGCCAACAGTCAGTGTCCTATTGTGCTAAATGCTTTGAAAACATAGAAATTCAAGTTCTCTGAGCCAAACAATTTATGTTTGAAAGGTATGATACCCATCAGTAAGCGTTCCAAGAACAGGTTGCTGGGCATCTAAAAACTGTTGCCAACCAATACATTAACTGACTTGGTGCTGCGCCTGAAGACTGGAAACACTGTGTTCAGTGCTACGGGGGTTCATGTGAATGGCCATTATGTTCAGAAAAGATACCATTTCTTGCCTTGGATCAGGCTTTTCTGTCCCTTATGCAGGGAACATTTAAACACAGGGTTGTTCTGAAACAGCTAAGAGGCGTGATCATTAGAGGAAACAGTCACCTTGTTTTCACACTGTCATCACACAAGTTTCTATGGGCTAGAGTAGAATCTAAAGCTGTGTTCCTACGTCTGTCTTCCCAGAAAGGGAAAGAATGTTTGATATTTGCTTAGATCTTGAAAGTAACTGAAAGCAATTGAAATGTTTGAAGTTCAGTTCAGAAATGGGTGTCCAAAAAATATAGAAACATTGAATAATTTAGGTTGCAAGGGACTTTTGGAAGTCATGTAGTCCAATTTCTGCTCAAAGCAGATACAACTAGATCAAATGGCATTGGGTCTTGTCCAGTCCAGTTTTAAATACCTCCAAGAATGGAGATTCCACATCCTCTCTAGGCTTGTTCCAATGTTTGGCCAAGCTCATGGTGAAAAAAATCTCTTTGTACCTGATTGGATTTTCCCATATTGCAACTGGTGTCCATTGTCTCTCACCATTATCACTATGCACCTTCAAGAAGAGTCTGGATCCATCATCTCTATAGGCTCCCTTTAGGTATTTGAAGAAATGGGCCAGTACAGGCATGTATGTCAGTTTGGCACTTCAAAGAGACATGCTGGAATGGAACCAAATAACATTATAGAAGACCTTGAATGATTTGTTTGTTTGTTTTCCACACTGATTCCAAAGGTTCACAGAAGTACCTAAATTTCTGTACAGCCACTCCCATGAAAACCACAGAACAAAAGAAAAGGCTCTATAATTTTCAGTTTGGCCCTGTGCATAATGAGAATAACCCAATTAAAAGAGCGTAGGTGCAGAAAGATATCCAAACCACTCTGTAGTTGGCCTGGAGAAGATTTCTCTAATATAGCCACAGAAGGCCATAGACTAAAACTGCCCCTCGGGGATTCTGATCCAACATGTATATGCTGGGAGTGGTTATGGAATGGGAAGGAGACTGCTAAATCTGTAGGCCCTGCTGCAGTCTTTAGGGCAGCCCAGTGGTGTTCATTGACACAAGAGCTTTGAGATATACACCAAAGGTTTCAATAACCCTTGTAGCACCTCGGCATCAGAAGGGACAAAAAATGGTTTACAGCCCCCACAGTACTTGTTCTGTGGGCTGCAAGAGTCAGAATGCTGTATTTCAAGAATAGCCCTGTGGGAAGGGTATCCACTTAATTTGCTTTCCCATGGAGATATCCCACAAACAGAGACATTAAAACTTGAAATTTGTGTTATTTCAAATATAAAACATGAAGGGGAAACATACAATATCCCAATAATCTGTCACACATTCGTTACATATCACAAAGGAGGAAAAGTACTTACCTCCCTTGATGTCCCACTTAGAGCTTACAACACACAAGTAGAAAATATCACTGCATTAGTATTTCTTGTGGAGATCAGATTTGATACTTCTGGCTGGAGCTGAAGTGCTCCATTGCTGCACCAACAGAGAAAGAACAATTTGGGACAAGTGAAAGAAGAAAAGGTACTTCAACTAAGTGATCTCTTCAGAGTAACCCCATTAGAAAGGTACTGAACTGTGACTTCTGTCCACAGTAAGGAATCATATTTAAAGTCTAATGTTAATCTATCCTCTTGGCCAGTTAATAGCAAACGTAATTAATGCTAGATGTTTATTTAAAAAAAACAAACCAAACTTTTTTGGTACTAAGTAATGATAGTCTCAGTCATTTAGTGTGACAGATAAGCTTTGAACTTTCACTCTTAGCTATACCACAAAGCTCCATTACAAAGTGTTTGATGAGAACAAATGAAATTAAAACACCATCACTGTATTTTAGATTTTGCTAGCCTGCTGCAACTGGGCTTTGAAATGTCTGGGGACTTTTCTGCTTGGCTGTTGATTAAAATCATAACCTTTTGCCAAAGTGTCTTTTGATCATGGAAATAAACTACTCTTTCCTTTTCAGAGCTGTAGCTAAACCACTGCTTGGAACATAAAATGCTAATATGTAGTTACTAATACAGGTGATCTCAGAGGCAAGAGTAACACTGAATATTCCTACAACAACCTTTTAAGGAGTTGTGAAGTCTGGATCTTTAGCTGCATCTGTTCATTATGTCTGCCAATGTTTTCCACTCTCTTTACAATTCAAATATTTTGGGAACAATGCACATTAATCTTCAAGCCCTATGTACTCAGAATATTTGCTTAAATACATATATATGCACATTTGATTTTTTTTTCTCAAACTGACTTTCTAGTTTTACAAATCATAAAAATACTTTTCCTTAGTGATTCCTTTGAAACTTCTCTATCCCTTATTTGTTCCTTTTGCTCTAGTATAAGAAAATACCCCACATCAATGTGTTTTGATCAATAAGTTAGCTACTCCTGCTTCTGAATATGTCCAGGAAGACTATTTATTTGGCAAGAATATTATTTTTTTTGCAAGTTGAGTGCTTTGAGAACCTGGCTATGATTAAAGCTGTCTCTTGAGCACATCAGAAGTGTTTTTAACGCAGTCCACAGATCACTCACTCTAAACAATGATTGTGAATTTGGGAATCAACTAAGAGTTTAGACATTATTTAGCCAATAATTGGTAATTATAATTTTGTGTCCTGTCAGGTGGAAATCGTTGATTGGAAGACAAAGAAACCACTATGCTTCCTAGATAAGGTAAAACAAAAATCTGTTTAAAATGCTAGGTGACTTTAAAAATTACTAGCTTTTCTTAAGTAAACCTAGTGTTTGTGAAGGGTCTTTCATCTCCTGATAGTCTTTCTTTGGCCACTGAAGAGGCAACAATTCTGCCCACTTCATACTGACTACAGAGTCCTTCAACCCTTTTCCAGAAGGAGCTTTTGGGCAAAGAGCACAACTTCAGCTGCTTCACTAAGATGGTGCCAGTTAGGCCTTACTCGCTCATAAGCCATCAAACTGTCACTGTGGTTGTAGCAACTCTTGATCACTGCTAGACAAGCTGCCTCTGAAACAGATGCCACAAATTGTCATCCCTTTTTCCTGTAAGAAGTGCTTTGAATCATCCAAACCAATCCTAGCCACTGTGAGAAAGTTATGCTGTTCCATTGCTTGAGTCACATTTCTACTTGTATAGTCTTACACCTAGTAGTTGTCTTTCAAAATATGCATCTTACATATACAATATTTTTTGTTGCCTAGGTGGAACCAAATGCCACAATTAGAGAGATCAGATTGATGTTCCATAAATTTTGTGAGTATAACTTTTGCAGCAGTTCACATCACATCAGAACATCCACTATATAAATAGGAGAAAATTACATAATTTGAAACATGTGATATACACACACATAATGCTAAGTAACCTCCACATGAATGTGATCACATGGAGATTTCAGTATCATTTTTTTATACTATCCTGATACACCTTTCTATTTTTTCTGCTGCATAATTTCTCACAGATATTCATGTTGAATAAATATTCCTAAAAATCTTTAACTAAATCTTATCTTGTGTTGCATTCATTATAATAGTGGATGATCTTAAACAAACATTGTATATCACACAATTCTGTATGGTCTTACAGATCCTCGGTGGTATCCAGCAAGGCAGTCAATAAAACTTGATCCAAGTAAGTACTTATGAGGACTAGAGTAACAGAGCTCTGAGCAGGGGCCTGGCATAAAACGTGTACTTTGCATGCATATCAGCTCTTGAGAATGAGTTTCCAGCTATGTTAGCTAGCACTATGAAGGCTGAAGAGAATCCAGAACAAATTTAATTCCTTGAAAGTATTGAACAGAGTTCCACTCATGTGCCTGGTGCTTGGTAATTAACTCAGGAGTCTGCACATTGTTCCAATGCACTTTCTAACTACTGAGCACTTTTGCTTTCAAGATATGCAGCACAGAATCTAGATACTAATTTGCATTAGCTGCAGTTGAAATGATCTCCACAGTGGTGCTCAGCTGGGAGTACTAGAAAGGGCTATGAGTTAGAGCTACCAATTCACATAATCCTCTGTTCTCAGGCAGGAATTACAGTTCTTTTGAGGTAAGCTAATGCAAAACACATTGCCATGGATGTAGGATTTGCTGACAAAGCTGATGTCAGCTGGCTGACTTCATTAATGCAGTTGCAGATATTGTTACTAGAAGCCTCTTAGTACATGGCCTGGGTGCACAAAAGAAAGTCTAATTGGCAAACTGTGTTAATTCATCTTAGCATTCAGTATAAAATGTAGCACTTTTTTCTTTTGCTTCCATTAAGTGTCATTTTATTTAAACAGTCCCTTAACAGTATGCTGGTGAAGATTAGTTCATTGTGTAGAATCTGTCCATGGAAAACAGGCATATGAGTATCTTATTTCCTTCTTCAAAGATCTACCTGGTCAGAGTCCTCCATGGACTTATGTTGTGAGACTTGCCATGAGAAAATGCTGGCCTTCTGGAGATTTCCCCAAATCTAGGCATTAAAATCTTGAGTACTAACTTAAGTCCTGTGGAATCACCTCCTAGCTGGTTGGTTTGGAAAAAAGGAGGCAATGAAAACCTCTGCAGGAGAGCCTTCCAGTCTCAGCTTATCCTAGCTTCTGTTTGTCTGATGATGAGCAATGAGAGGAAGAGAGAGGAGGGAGATAGAGGTGCAGCTGACTAGAAGGTCAATGAACTATGTTAAAGGGCAGTGACCCATCAGCAAATGCTGCTGTAGCAGTGGTGAAGCAAGTCTACTAGACTAGGCAGGCACATAGGATTGAGAATTCTCCTAACTGTCTTGATGTGAATAGAGGATCCAGGCTTATATGTGATTACAGGGATAAATCAGAATTAAGGACAGACATTCTTAGTTTGTTTATTGAGATTCCAATAAACCCATGTCACGTCAAAGAATATCCAAAGATTGGTTAAAGCACAATATAAACCTAGTATGCTACCAAAGTTGACTTGAATTTCACTGAGATGTAATTACTTCTTTCCTTCTCAGAAGGAAAGTCCCTGAGGGATGAGGAAATCCTGCAGCACCTCCCTGTTGGCACAACTGCTACCTTATACTTTAAAGATTTAGGGCCACAGATAGGATGGACTACGGTGAGCTATGCTTCAAGTCTGAGCTGTTTTAATGGCTATTTTTCCATAATTAATCCTCACATCACTTTTTGTCTCTCTCCAATATTTCTGCATGATGTCAGCTCTGATAGTAGATGCAGGCAATGAATCCTCATTGCTTCAGTTCATTTCATCAGGGAAAGCAGTAACAGAATATTCTGAATGCCTAGTTCCCTGGAAAAGCAGCAGTGGAAAACTTGCTGCAGGGTAGGTTGGCTCTACTGAACTAAGGTGCAAGTTCTCAAATTGCTTTAGATGTCTACTGCGAAATCACTCGGAACTAGGTGCCTAAATGCCTTTGAGGATCTGGTTCACAGGGCCTGCTAACTCCCCTGACAAAGATCAGGATTATACTCTTATGAGTTTGTCCTACAAAGAGGCATGTGAACAACTTCACATGTCAGTAATTGAAGTGATTTCAGCAGGAAAATGCATGAAAGTAAGATCAGTTAGCTGTCTGCATGTGGCTGCATCCCAGGATGTTAGTGGCAGGCTAATGACAGCTGATAATTTCTGGAATATTAGTAGCCATCCACAAATACCTCGCATATTTACTGTCTTAGCTCAAGTGCAAATTCTGTCACAACTCACTTGGCAGGCACCACAGCACCGCTGTTTATGCAGTGAGGTGATCAATGATCCTTCCAGTTCTTCAGACGGTCCATGATGCACAAATTATACTAGTTCTAATGGAACAGCACAGCACGAAGGGAAGAATACCCCGTAATTTAAAGGCACATTTACCATTTCTTAACTATGAGACATTAATATAATCTTGTGTTAATGACAAATAGCAAAACCAACATTCATAGGAGGTAAAATAAAAAAAGTCAAATGTTCTGCAAGACTGAATCCTCACGTCTTTACTTTGGATGCAATGCTGATAAATCAGGCAGCTATTACAGAATCCAAAAACCAGCGAGACAGGCAAAACTTCTAATGGCAATGTAGACTCCAAGACACACATGCATTGATATATATCAAAATATCACAGTGCAGAGTTAACACCAGGTTTCTGCCATTCCATAATCTTTCTTTTACATTCTACTCTCTTTGCCCTTCAAGCTACTTCATTCAAATGTAAGCCAAGAAATACTTCAGTCTTATCAAATAAAAAAGACAAACTTCTCGTCTACAATTTTTGCCAGAGAAAATGCTGATTGCTACAGAAGTTGATAACACAACTTTTCTGAGTGTCAAAATAACTCTAAATACGTTAGAAAACAGTGTTGTGTGGGATTGGTGGGGTTTTTTTTGTTGGTGGTGGTTTTTTTTTTAACAGAAGTACAAGCAATTTCCTTTCTTTCTCCATAAGTAAGGTATGAGCCTCCTTCCTCACTTACAGAAGTGTGGAAAATTCAACTGTTAATGTTTGGTCCAAAGTTAACTTCAATTTAAAGTGGCGTTCCTGAGAAATACACACCTATCTGAAATGAAATCAAGTTAGATAATAGCTTCTTTGGTTTTCTCTCTTTTTTTTGTATTCTTTGTGTTAAAATTAAAGATTATTTGAACATAGAATGAATTGATTGTTTCCCGGGACATCTGCTGTGCTAACTGTTCGTACAGATGGGGTCACCTGTGAACACTTACAAGCTGTGTTTCCAGTTTAAACAAAATTCATTTATTAGAAACAAAGCTCCTCTTTTTCAGGATAAATTCTTCACCAAATTTCATTTTAACCCAAAATAAAGCAACAGTTTTTGAGGGCAAGAGGAGGGTGAGAGCTGCGTAAATGTAACATGCATGCATGTTTATCATGATCTCTGGGCTGCCATGATTATCTTTTCATACACATACTGTGTCAGCTGCACTGGCAATGGCTGTTTGTATGCAACTGTGGCAAATGCATTGCAAAACATTTATGTGCATGTCTACCACTTTCATAGCCCAAGCCCAAACCTGTTATTCCCTCCCTGCCTCTCTAAATGCCATCCTGGGTCAGTGGAGGTGTTTACCCTACTGCATTAATTATCACAAAGAAACCAAAGCAAAACCATCATCTAATTCAGGTGTCTAATTATTTTCTCTCTTTTTGCAGGTATTTTTGATAGAATACACAGGTCCATTGTTCATCTATTTTCTGTTTTATTTCCGCATGCCTTTTGTCTATGGACTGGATGAGAGGTTTACATCAAGCCCGCATCCAGTAGTTAAGTAAGTCCGTTTGCAGGCTTGAGCAGTATTTCGTGTTAGCATTGTAGTCTTATTCCAAATGTCTTGCCACACTTGTTTTTTTAAGCACTCTTAAATGCTTTTGTCTTGCTATTTCTAGCTTGGCATGTATCTGCCATTCTTTCCACTACATCAAAAGGTTGATTGAAACACTATTTGTTCATCGGTTCTCCCATGGGACTATGCCACTGAGGAATATTGTGAAGGTAAATTGTGTCAGAATGTATCCATAGACCCCCTTACAAATCCAACCTAGCCAACCTATGCCCTGCCTCTGCAGCACAGATTTTTTGGTGTGGCTTTTGTAGTAATGCACAGCAAATCTCACCCATAAATCTGTAGTTCTTTCAAAAGACTTCTTAATGTTGCTATTGCACAACCCAGATGTTGCCATACTGTTATTCATGTTACAGTATTCTCATTGCTCTTTTAGAATTTTAAACCTTCAGCATACCCTTCCTTCTCACTCAGCTAGCTCCATGGGTGTGAAGGTTTTAGCAACAATGTTAACTTTTAAGGTAGCACAGGCAGGCACAGTATTGGGAGGGTTGCTTTTTTTAAAAAAGATCTACTTTTTGTAGCCGTCATTTTACATCTTCTTTGCCCCTAAGACTCTCTTTGCTGTTAAGCAACTGTTAATTTACCTTTGATCCGGCACAAAGCAGCTTGGTTGGTCTGCATTTTCTTCTCCCGCAGGACCACTCCCTAATGTTACCAGTGCTGCTGTGGCACAGGGCAGGCGTTGAGTTGCGTTGAGTTTCCTAGATGTCAGCAAAGTAGTACAGTGGACTGCATGGTTATGCATGGGCTGTAGTTACGTTACAAATGTTTGCAACAGAGTACACACTGGTATTCAAAAATAGGCTCAGGAAGACAGGCGCTTATCATCTACAACTTGAAAAGCGTATAGTATAGTATCAGCATTTGGGTATTTAACATTCGGTATTTAGACAGTCCCTTGGAATTTGCATTATGGCAGTGATACTCCCAGCAGTTGAAGCTCTACCTTGTGGCTAACTCCTTACACCTGCGCAGCGGCTCTGGTAGTTCTGGTGATAGCTTCATGCTTTCTAAACGGAAGGAGGGTCTGTAGTTGAGCAGTAGCCCTCAGAAAGAATCCTCCCTAGCAATTTACTGTGTTTTCTGCAGCGGAAGAGTGCAGGGGTTGTTAAAAGGCTGGCAGATCTCTTAAAGACTTGTCCTTGATGCAATAGTAGCTAATGTGTGCTAAACAGCAGAGAAATGAGCAACTTTACTTTGAAAAAGAATCTGTACAGTGTGTTAAATCTTCATTTTCTCACTGCCATCTCTGACAACTACTCGTTCCTTTCAGACCATACAAACTGTTGTTGCTAAAATTGACATTTGTACCAGCCATTATGATCACTTCTACTTTTCCACCTTCTCAGGTTGGTGGTACTTGCATTCATCTGTAAAGTTGCTCCCCGTTGTTCTTCTACTTGCTTAGCAATGCTTGGGTTTGATTTGCTTGTATAATTTCATTGACTTTGGTGGTGTTACTCTGAAATTGTGCCAGTGAGAAAAATATCACATCCTCTTCCCTTTTTTCTCTCACATACAGATGGTAGACAAAGCTTCTTACTTGAGGTGTTTGATATAGATAGCTTATTTCCTAAGTGCAATGGAAAGCTACCTTTAACAAGAGACACTTCAGTCTCAATGAGCAGAGATCTGAGACAGGAAGTGATGAGATTTGTGATTTTCATCCTTTGTTTACCAAATGGAAATAGGAATAAATGATGCCATAAAATGCTGCAGGGGTTCACCAAAAGCAGTTCATGCTATATACTAACATAGTATAATTCTTTCTAAGACACGTGATTTTTCTAGGCAATGGAAAAGTAGAATACCTGATTTATCTGGACTTATTAAACAACTGGCTCAATGTGAATAAGATCGGAATTAATACAAAAATGGTGTGGTGATAAAGGAACTAACTAAAGGAAAGGTGATCGTGGTTGTGCCAGAAAAAGATCTGTCAGACCTTTAATAACAAGGAGGTGCCAGTGGAATTCCTCAAAGATTAGTCTTATGACTGGTCTTACTGAATATTTTCATGGGTAAAAAGAAGCGATATTTTAGCTTTCTATAAAAACATCTGGAGGAAAGAAAACACTAGACCTAAAGAAGTACCATTTAAACCAGAAGACAATGTAACGAGACAAACAGAAGGGTACATGCTGGTCATGAATAAACATAGGCAGGGCATTAACAAGTAGTTTTGATCATCATAGGGATTATCAATTGGAGTGGAGAAGACAAAAATCCTAACCATAACTTTATAAACTTAGGAATAATTTATTTATGGGATCCCTGCAATATCTGAACTTCATCCACAAAATCTTTTTATAAGAGATTGTTGTAAAGCTTTATTATTCACCTGGAATATGAAAGATTCACAGAAACAATTTCTTTCTTTCAAGTGAGTTTATGAAGTCTGCATGTACTCTGCTGTTCCTATCTGAACCTTGCTGGAGGCTTTTGTATGAGCAATAAGGCTTCTAGTGGCAGCTGGACATTTGTAGTGTTACTGCTAAGGACCTTAGCAGTGGCAGACTCCACTCATCTTAAAGCTCCTTTTCTTATAACTGAGGAATACTCTTGCAGTAAATCATGTTCTTTGGGTGAATAGTACTTGTTCAGTTTAATTACAGCATGTATTGTTGGGAGCTGACCCATGATAATTTATTTAACTTTACTGAAATCCATTGCCATATGATTCATCCTGTGCCAAGCCCCGAAGTTAAGGAAAGGTTTTTCATAAGATGCCATTCCAAGATTACAAGAAAATGTTTCCACCTAAGTTTGTACAGCAGTTAGTAAATTGTAGATGACGATGGAAGAAGCTAGTATTAGGGAGGAAGCAGTAGTTTATGGATAGGACTCTAACTAGATTATTCCTTACTGCAGTCATTCTTCTGGTTCTGCTGCTTTTCCTGGGGAAAAGGAAAGTTGTCACAGGGAAGTTACTTAATCTATCTGTCATTTTGTCCCACCTGATCTGTAATTATTGGTTAATAATTTGCTCTTTCTCAGCAGTTATCTATTAATATATAATCTCAGAGCAAGGACATACTATGTGCTTGTATTACAGTATACCCAATAGGGTGTCCATTTTGTCTGAGGTGTCTGGGCACTTCAATGGTTCAATTAACTCTGAAAAGGAAATGGAAATGCAACAGAATGTTTGATACGACTGCTTGAAACAGATGGGGGGGCTTACCCTTCAGCAGCATTTTCAGAAAGACGCAACATCAGACACTGCAGTCAGCTAGTGTGGGTTACAGATACTGAGGTAATCATCTTTGGGGTATTACTGCTAGAAATGCAGTTCTGGTATATATAAGGAAAAAGGGCTGCAAAATTGAAAGCAAAAAAAAAAGTTAAACCAGTCAGGACTGGAAAGAATGCAGCCTTGGATAAGAATTTTGGCTGCATGAACAGGAAAGGAAAGCTGTGAAGGAGAAAGCAGAAAGACCTAGAAATGTCTAAAGTACGTGAACCTAGTGGAAGGCCAAGAAAAAAGCATCGCCAGAAAGAGTAAGAGGATCAGTGTTTTACTCAAGAGTGAAAATAGGAGGAAAGGAAAGATAAGGGGAAGGAAAAGAACAGCAGAAGTGGTGAAAGGAAGAGAAAGAGCTCAGTTTTAGTCTTGCTGAAGTCCAGGTGATGACCAAACATGCCCTAAAACATTAAAAACTGAGACAATGGGTTTGATAAAGGAAGAAATCTCAACTGATGAGAGGCAAGGGTTAAAGTCTGTCTGCACGAGAATGGCACCTAGAGGTGAGAGCATAGAGGAAGAAGAGGAATGGGCCAAGAAAGGGCCTCTCTCCTACCTGCAGATATAAAAGGAGGGAGAAGATAACCTGTTACCGAGATACAGAAGCAGCAATAAGTGTCAGAAGAAAAACCACAAATGGCAGGGCCAGGAAAACCCAACAAGAGGTAGAGATTGTCATTGTAAGTAGTTTTTTTCACGGATGAAGCCTGTGAACAAGCTCTGAGATTGGTCAGGAATGAGTCAGTGCAGCCATTAGTGACAGCTGTGTTATCAAAGTTTAGAGAATGGAAGCTGGATCACAGAAAGCCAAGGACAGCAGCAGAAAGGACAAACTAAAGATATCGCAGTGAAAGGGCAGAGGAAAGCATCAGGCATGATGACTTTAGGTACAAAAAGTTAAAGCATGGGAAAAGAGAAAACTGATGGGGTGAAGAAGAGGAAGGGCAAGAGATCGGAGAATACAAAGTAATAAGCAGGGAAGACAGCACAGTCCTAAATCTGGTTTTACGAAGTTCCAGGGGTTAGCAAAACAAGTCTCTCTTTACATACAGTCTGCATGGCACTTCATCCTTGGCCAAATGGCTTGCCAGACAAGATAAATTTGTTTTCAATAGTATGATCATACCTTCTAAAACTGTTTATAAACTTAAAAGCTCCAACATATTTGAGAGAAAATCTCACTCTATGAGCACTGCTTCCTTTCTGTTATTTCCTGTTGTCTGCTCCCACGTTACCACACTTAGTATTGTCATTTTTTGTTGTATTATCAGCAATTTGAAGGATCAGCCCAATTCATTGTTATCAGCGGTCCTTGCAGTGAATACTGGCCTAAAGGATTGTACTAAAACAAAGAAAAATTCCCTGTTTTTCAGAACTGCTTTTATTACTGGGGATTTGCAGCTTGGCTTGCTTATTACATCAATCACCCTCTTTACACTCCCCCTTGTAAGTAGCAAAACAACCCTCAATATGATTTAAGTACTTATGTGTTTGTATATTAGTATTAATCACATGTAAACTTTTTTTTTTATAGCTTATGGGAAAAAACAGATAAATTTTGCTGTGATCATGTTTCTGGTAGGTTTGTTGCTCTTTTTATAAAATGCTAAAACATGTTGCTTTATTTCTTATGTTGTGTTAGTGGAGGAGTGAGTAGGATAAGCAGATGAACACTTGGGACATACTACTAAAGCTGACCACTTGCATGCAGAACAGATAAATCTGTCAGATTTTAATGTCATCTTGCACACAAGGAAAGATTTTGATTCAGTATGCATTTCAAGACTGGGACATTTATCTGCTGGGATGATCTCTCATAATCTTTAAAAGAATCCTGGAACTACCAGTTTGTGACACTGTGTTTAAAAGCCAGTGATTTTGTTTTGTGAACTGTTTATTGAGTGTTAAGAATCACAAGAGATCATAAAACTCAGAGAACTAGCCAACTAAGAAAGTATGTTGCTGATAATTTCCAGGGGTAGAGGTTCATTTTGTTTGGCTTCAGAAATTTTTTACAGCTTTCTTTATGAAGCAAAAATCTTAAGTCACTGTCTGTTCATTCTCACAGTTCCTAGGAACATTTCATACATGCAGAAGCAACATTAGTGTAGCCAACAAAGATGTACCCATTTTTCCTATGTATGTGCAACTTTTTCAAAACATTGGCTGTTTGCTTGCCTTGAGAAACTAATCATCAGTGACTGCATCAGGATCTCAAAGCAGCTTCCCAGTATGAAAATTCTGCGAGTTCATAATCTATTTTCCTTTTACAGAGATACTACATAACTGAAAGCACAGTTATGGGAATAAAACTCAAGAGCTCTGACCACCAGTCATTTGCTTTAATAGTTATGCTTTGCAGATACTGGAGACTGTCCATAATCAGTTTAATACACTCTCTGCATAATTGATGGGGGAAGCATTATTTAAAACCAGTGGAGGAAGCTGGGTCAATTATATTTCATGATTCATATCAATTATACTCTAGAGATGAAAACTTAGAGTCCAACCCATATCTTCCTTGGGATTTTAATGACTTTTTAGAAACCAAAACTATCTAAATCAATTTTTGGGTGTTTTTAAAGATAGAAGAATAACCAAAAGATAAAGCAAGTATCTCCTGGATTTACTTTTATCCCATTTGGTTTATTGCCTTTAGATCTCATGGGGATTACACAAGCAGTAAATTTGATCTTTTGGACGCTGAGTCCACATTTGGTGGCAAATATCACAAATATGTAACACAGTATAATATGGACTCATGTTTGAATAAAGACACTCCATCCTCCTGTCAGACAGCAATCTTGATTAAGGATATTTATGTTTATAGTAGATTCTTTTCCCTTTTTTTTTTTTTAAAGTACCCCAGGAAATAACAAAAGGTAGAAGAGCAAATAGAAGGGAAGCACATTTTTAATTGTCATGCTTTTTCTTGCAGCTGTGTGAAGCTGGAAATTTTTCCATTCATGTTGCACTTAGTGACCTCCGGAGAAATGGTAAAAATGGTATTATCATTTTTCACTTTTGCGCAGTCATTCAGTACTTCTACAGTTACTCTACCTCATGAAAGACCTGATCCTGGAGGGCGTTGATACCTGCCAGCTGACTGCTGTGAGAGCGCCAGTTGCTCAGCACTGTAAAGACTGGATTCTAGGGGAGATCAGACAGTGCAAGGAATCCAACACTGAACTATTAAACAGCACTTCTTATCTTACTGTAATTTTTATTGTTTAAGGCCAGGTTGTTTTGGGGGGAGCAGTTCTATTAGTTACACTGGTAGTGCAAAAGGAAACAGTGCTCATATAAGCTATGCTTTGGTGAGCAAGGGAAAGTAGTTTCACTGGCTTCTACAAGGGACACAAGATCTCTGCGCAGGCCAGGGTTCCTTGGGCATGAGCCAAACAATTTACAACTATCAACTATGACTGCTAAAATCCCATTCTGTGACAATCTGACAAAACTTTTAACTTCTAAATCTGAAACTTGCGGTACCTCTCCTTACAGGAGTGACTGTGATCAAAGGCATGTGTAGAAGACTTTTTAATGCCCAGAACATTTCTTCACAGTTATCCTATTCCTTCTTGTGGGTCCAGAGGACATCCTGTTTTCGCACATCCTGCTTGTCCCTCTGACAGTGATGAGACACAGGAGTAGGCAGATTTGGGTTGTCTTTATAGAAAACAATATATTTAGGAATGTGAATATTTTGTGATTTGTTTTCTAATCTATAGGATCCAAAATCCGTAAGATCCCATATCCAACAAAGAATCCTTTCACATGGCTGTTTTTCTTTGTATCTTGCCCTAACTATACATATGAGGTATGTATTTTCAAACAAGATGTTAAGATTTTAGTTTTGCTGAATGTATTTTCATTTCTTTTAGAATTTTAAATATGGAAGAAACCTCTGAAACAGTTCAGCTCAATACATCTCCCCTCCTCCCCCTAAACCCCATGAAATAAAATTGCAGATAGGAACTTGTCTGTTCTTCCTCTCATCCCTTGAGGCAGTACTTACAGGGCTAACCTTAAACAGCCAGCCCAGACCCTGAGCCTATGCTTCAGTGTGGCTGCTAGACAAGACAAAGATACACTTTAAAGCAGTGCAAATTTTGCAGACAGGAACAGGGAGAATGCCACTGAATGTGTGTTGCAATCAGGGGCTGGGGGCATCTGGTGGATTTATAATATAATTAAGAGAGCCCAGGAATATCACAGTACGCAGGAAGATAGCAGGCAGACGAATGGAAGATACTGTGGTAGAGAAAATGGTGAAATAGACGAATAGAAGATACTGTTGTAGAGAAAATAGGCCCAGGTCGTCTTCCCCATTTTCTTAAGTTATACAGTCACTTGTGTTGGTGGTGACTGCTTTAAAAGCTTGATTAAGGAATATGAAGCAATAAACTGATTCAGGAACCAAACTCCCAACTCAGTTCAAAAGCAGTTAAAACCAGTGCAACTCAGTGTAAAATTCACTCTTGCACAGAAGGACAGCATCAGGTTTTAACTTCAGTGGAGATTAACAGATGTTAATGAGAACAGCATTTGGCCTCAGACTGTAGAAAGTCATCATTCCTAGCACTGACGGAGGTGTGACAAATACAAATTAGGCAGAGAAATGGAAAGGACACTATGTTGTAATGCTTAAAATTTTGTCATGATAATAGCTATGGAAGCAAACATAAAGGTTTTGTTTGTGATTAGGCACTGTTCACTTTTTTGGCTAAAGGTTATTAACACTAGAAATTGATCTGGCTGACCTTGGCTTTTTTATTTACCTATACTAGGACAAGGTTGTTTTTGATCAATAAAGACTTAAATGCAAATGCTGTCACCAGAAATATTTTAAATTTCCTTGGCCAAAACAGGTGGGGACCTGGATCAGTTTCACTATCATGACTCAGTGCGTTCCAGGTGAGTAATGTTTTGGTACTTCACCCTGAAGTGATGTCAGCAACAGGAGTGTGTTTTTAAGCTGATGAAATATGTCTTTTTCTCTCTTCTTTCCAGTGGGGCTGTTCACCTTGCTTTGCTTCATTCAGATGACAATCTGGGCAAAGGATAAACACTGCATCTACCTACGAGAATTCAAGGATTATCCAAGTCTTCGAATGCCAATTATTCCTTTTTTGTTGTAAGAAAAAAGGTTTAATTTGAATACTGCACAGAACTTCAGGAAGAAAAAGCTCATAAACCTCCTGCCAAATAAGTGAATTAATTTAAAGGATTTTGGTGCATGTTGAATCTCCACTGCTGAGAGAAATTGTATGCACTTGAAAGCTACACTTCCTTACATTCAAGAATTCTCAACTCAGAAGCACCTTCAAAAAATAAGGCTTCATTGCACAGCTAGTAGTCAAAAGCCCCTACAGTTCACTGTAACCTGATTGACTTAGATTTTCCTGTACTAGTCTATTTAGATTGATGGATCAGAGATACTGAGAAGTCTGTGCTGAAAAGCAGCTCCAAATTTAGCAGCGACATTCTGCAATGCATAAGTAGATTGGAATGAGGACGTACCAGCTAACTACTAGAGAGCTCAGCTCAGCCAGCACAGCAAGCTGTCCTGAAGACAGCTGCATGATCTGCCGCCTTTGACTTGAAGAAGAGAGTGTGCTGCCTGGAGGCAGGTGCTTTGTAACAAATAACATTACCAAAGAATATGAATGGTTCCTGGAATAAAGAAATAGGCAATATCTCAAATACCTGATTTGGGTCTAACCCCTAATTTGCTAAAAGAATCTGAAGTAAGTAGTACTTGTAGTATTAGTGGATGTAACATCCTGCATTGTTGGGTTGTTTTGTTTGTTTGTTTTTAGTCATCTTCTTTAGTAAATTGCATACTAGTAAATAAGGTTCAGAAGATCTGATCTATGCTGTATCTATGATATTTGACCTGTTTTCATATAACAAGTCCTTATGATACTAAAGGACCTTTTACCTAGCATTTTATGTCAGCATTCTCTGAATCATTTTTAATACACTTTGTAAATACATGAAGTGACTGCTAGTCCCCAGAATGCTAGCTTCCTTCCTATTTTCAGAGCCAGGGAGAAAAATCAGATACATTTTGGACTTCCTGTGTTTTCTTTTTCACAGGATGTTCAGTGGGACTTAGTTGTTTTTTTGTGCAAATCTAATAAAAAAAGACTATGGCAATCTATCTGAATGACATTTTAAAGAAGCTATTTAGAATATGAAGAGAATGCATAGATACTGTTTTGTTTCATGATTAATTTATTTATCTGTAATAGATGTATAGAAAGATTTTTGCAACTATTTGTAAGGGTGAAATATGCAATAAATTCAAGACTGTATTTTGAAATAATTTGAAATAATTATGGCAAAAGAATAAGACTACAGCTTGTTGCTGAAGTTTTGTAATATTTTGTACAGTAAAAAGCAAGAATGTCCTTATATTAAAAAAACAAAAGATCTACATCAATTGAAGAAAAAACCTAACAAAGCAAAAATACATGACCCAGATTTTATTTCTGTATAACATATCTTAGAAAAGATTTCTTAGAAATGGTTAGATCTGGTAGACAACTGAAGCAATACATCATTATGAATTTGTTTTCAGTATTATTTTTCGCTAGTTTACTGTGAACCCGAGAAAATAGCTAAATGTCAAATGATTTCCCACTGAGTGCAGCGTGGAATATAATTTTCCTCTGAGCACAGAGAAAGCACATACCTTATTCACACTTTACACCCACTTAAGGTCCAGTCACAGGAAAGAAGACAAATTTGATCTTGTTTAGTAACAAAGATATCTTTCCAGGCTTCCATGAGAAAACAAAAATTTTGGCAGATTTGGACATACTCTCTTTTCTTTTAATCTCCATTTTGACATTCTGCTTCTATTTGAGAAACTTGAAGATGAGTATGAGATCATTGTCATTAAGATTTTTTTTTTTCTTGCCTGCGTCTGAGATCTGAATTAATTATTCCCATTCTTGCTGAGACAACTGTCTGTTTTCACTGGCAGCCTGGTGAGACAGTGAAGCAGTCTCCCAGCACTAGCCCCATCAGCCAGCACTGATGTTCTGACCTTGGTAGTCCGGTGCACTCAGGATGGCAGGAATCCACTTCTAAGCTGGGCAATGCTCTCTGCCTTGGGACCTGTCGGCTGAGTGGTAGCAGTTGACTGAATTGTTAAACAAGAAAAACCTACCAGCTTGAAAGGACCACATAAAGAAACTGTCTTTCATGCTCTTTACACGTCAACAAGGAGGAATGAGACTTCTCTTCTTGTATCTTATAATGAACTTTATGTTAGAGGAAGATTTTGTTCTATAGCAAGGACCTGCCTTTCCTTTGACATTTTCAGCTTGTAGTGCTCCTAGTAGAGCAGTAGAAGTTGGCTGTTGCTAGGGCTGTTGCTGTTGTGAGCACAGTGCTCAGAAAGGTGCAAAAAAAATCAGTATAATACTGAGTGTGGGAACCTTTGTTTTACCCTTGTACTGCTCTGATATGGCACATCTTTGCACTGTGCACACTCTAAACACGAGTGACTGTAGGAATAGTCTATGCAACTGGCTGCTGATGCAAAGCAGGGGACACCTTTGCTTCTCGGCTGGCTCCAGCTGCGCGGGGATGCAAAGGAATTTCTTCATCCTCCATCTGCTGTTTAGCAAAGTTCACAAAAACCTGTGTGAGGAAAGCAGAAAATGTCACCACCTCATCAACTGAGATGAGTTAGTGTAATGTTTCTGTACATTTGCATCCTCTTGGCCTCTGCAGGGAAGAGACAGAAAAGGGAGTCCACAGACATGAACTGAACTGAGACACTGCGTATCAGCAGGGATCATTAATTCCTTCTTTATTTTGATAAACTTCCTTGCAACTTCTTTCCTTTGGATGCACTTACTTGCAACTAAAATCCTATTTTTTCTTAGGCAGGAGATGGGTTCAGCAAGGTTTGCATGGCTTGCACAATGCAAGACAGTTTGGTTGTAATGGGAAAGAGGAGACAGAATACTTTAGTAGGAAGCTATAAGGCAGCCAGGAATGTCTCTTTAGCATTCCCATCAAAGACAGCTTTGCATATGTGGACCCTCAGCTACTTAGGAAAGCAAGCAGATGGGGCTTATACCCTCTAGCAAGTGGGTGTTGCCAACAGTCCCAGTGGACCTTCCAGGTTTTGTGTATCTAATTGCTCCTGTATAAAAGTGCATGACAGAGATATATAAACATTTAACTAGATATCACAGTATTGCTGACACAACACAGTCCAAATCTCTTATTTAAAATAAATTGTTATTCCCAGCTCAGCAAGCCTCATTCTGAATAGCTGACCTTGCTCAGACTGCTGCTCCTGAAGGAATGGGTTGTGTGAACTCTGGCATTTTGGAAACACTGTCTTACCAGCTTTCAAATGGCACCTATTTACACAGGGAATTAGTTACAGATTTCATATCTGATCAACCCTCCTTGATGATGGGTCTGCGAATTTTGCCTGAGTAAGAGGTGCGAGGTAATTCTCTGCTCTGAACAGTTCGGTCCTTCAGTTGTTTGGATACATCTCCATTGCATTGCCTAACTTTTACCAGACAGGCTTTCTCATGGATGCTTTGTTTTTCACTCACCTGATCTAAAGTTGTTTGAGAGATAGAGTATTCTTCAATATGCAAGTTTTCCTTATTGGAGATTATTAACCGAAAAATCTTAGCCAGAGAGGAGGAGCAAATCTGATACTGCAGCATGTTGTAGTGTTTCTCTCTTTGTAAACAGCCTGGGAAGTTCATGCATATGAATTGCTCAGCAGGAGCAGGATCTGGAGGCAGCCCAGACTTTGGAGCTTTGATTTTCAGAGTGACAATGTAGCCATCTCCAAACCTGGGAAGCACATGTGGATTTGGGAATTGGATGAAGAGATGGTTTCATTATTCAGGAAGGAAATTCATTTTCAACAGCTATGAAAACATTAACACTATCTGAAAAATAATGCATAAGATCTAGCTTTGTAGGAAGCTCTGTATTTGTCCTACAGAAGTGGTGTGTAGCATAACGGAGTTGAAATGAGGTCTGCTCAAGTTGTCTAGGATACCACAGAGTTGCACCCAGAAATGGCATGTTTAAATAACAGCTCTTCAGATTGGATTGCTGTATTAAGAATGGTACATGTCACATACATTAAGTTTTCACATTAAAAAACACCATAAAAATATTCTACTTACTTGTATTTCAGCTGCTGAATTGTGCCCAGGCATTTGAAGGTACCTTTTACCATGATGGCTAAACGAGTACAGAGGGCTTCACATTCTTCCATACTTTCAAAACAGAGAACAGATATTTGAGATGAAAGCCAGCAGATGAACTTCAGCTACCCTGGGATTCTGAATTCTAACTCTTTTTACCTGTGTGAGGTTAGAACCACAGCTCGCCCATCTCTGAGCACACTGACAATAGAGTCCCACAGGAGACGCCGGGACTGAGGGTCCATTCCAGTAGTCGGTTCATCCTGTAAGGGAAATGTTAAGACAATCAGAGTCAGAGAAGCAGATAAGAAAAATAAAATCTATTTAGAATCAAGTCATTGTGTGTTTGGGCCTTAGCATATAGCTGCTTCCCTACTGAAATCTGTGCCTTGAGAAAGCACATGCACCTTGAGAAGCATATGAGTGAATGGGTACTAATGTACTTCCTGGCACAAAGCAGTAAGGAAAAAGTACAAGAAACTGCAGGTAAGAATATAATGTTGTTTGTGTAGGGCACAGCTACAGGGAAGGGAATGCAGTTATCATTATGACAAAGGTAGTCCCCAGTCTAGAGTCTTAGATATCAAAAATGTATGCATTTGTGATACCCCCTTATAAAAACATTTAGGACCCAAAATAGAAATAAATGGAAAGAGGCTCATGCAGTAGCAGTTACATCAAATTGTGTCAAGTTTGGCTCCCGTGTTTTGATGGACATTAGAGATCTTATATTGGACTATCACAGAGTTATGTTACCGTGACACTTACTAGCAAGACGAGTGGTGGGCAGCCTATCAGTGCAATGGCAGTGGAGAGCTTGCGCTTGTTGCCACCACTGTAGGTACCAGCCAGGTGGTCTGCATACATAGGAAGTCCCAGCTTCTGGATGCCCCATTCAGCAACCTATGAGAAAGACCATCTTTTTCACACAGTAGCTAATGCATAACAGACGGGATTGCTGGCAGAGACATGGCAATCCCCTAGGTTTTAGCACATTTATTTTAGAACTGGAGCAGGGGAGTCCAAAAAATTTATAATGATGAGGGGAATGCTAACTACTTGAGGGAAAGCCATAAACCAGCCTCAGCTGTAGACTTCTTATCTGTGCAAGAATTTAAATTATTTTCTTCTGGAATCTGCTTCATGTTTTCTTTCTTGTACACAAACAACTTTACAGACAAGAACAGAACAGCAACCAGTGCAGTTCTGAGTCATAGCAATTGCATCTTTAGCCTTCTACAGTTGGTGCCACAGTTTTGCAAGTACCATTAATGCCATTTGATAGTGCAGTCTTGTACTTAACTGTCCAAATGACAGGAACTACTCCCAGGACTTCAACACACAGAATGGAAAACCCACTTTGGAAATTCTGGCCCTTGGCATGTTATGAACCAGTTAATCATCACAAATGTTCACTGTAACTATGTATAAGTCAAAAGTAAGAATGCTTTACCCTCTTAATTTCCTCTGCTGGAACCCCCCTCAGGCGTGCATACAAATAGAGATGTTCTCGTCCTGTGAGCAGGTCATCAATGGCATCAAACTGAGGGCAGTATCCCATGTTTTGATGGACATTAGAAATGTGGGTCAATATACTGGAAAAACAAAGAAAAGAATCTTATATCTATAATACTAGCTTTAAGACAGAGGTGGACACTTTGAATAAAATCTTTCTTTTCTGGGGCAACAACTCTTGTAAGAGGAGAATGAATTCTTCTCTGATGCACCATCCTAATAAAATACCTGTCTGTACAGAATAGCAAGGAATATATTCTTATCTAAGTCAGCTCAGCCCTGGTTAAGAGTGTAAGCCCATTTCCCCTCACCCACTTTCCTGTTTAAGTATAGACTAATTTAATGAGAAGTTCTTTGACCAGCCATATTTTTTGCAAATGATGTTTATTTCTAGAAGAAAAAAATCAGTCAATTTCATCTCAGAGTGTGGTCACTGGGAACAGACAGGCAAGACACAGGGCTAACACTTCATTGGTAGTAATAGTAGGAGAAGTACAGAATCACAGAATGGTTAAGGTTGGAAGGGGCCTCTGGAGGTCATCTTGTCCACTCACCCTGCTCAAGCAGGTCACCTAGAGCAGGTTGCCCACGAGCATGTCCTGGCAACAAAACAACTATTGTTCAAATCACATCAATGGACAAAGAATCAAATCCCAACTACCCCTAGCAAATGAAAACACACAACCTAGAACTAAACTAACATAAGTGAATACTAGATCATGCTATATTAACTTATGACATTATGCCAGCGCTGTGTAAACAAAGATGCTAGAAACAGCCAAAGTCCCAAAGCTCAGATCAAAGTACCCTGGTGGACTGGTTATCTTATGTTTGTGAGCTCTTGCCATTAGATCCAATTGCCTTGTCCCACTGTTAGCATTACTATAACTTACCCACAGATTTTACAACAGAATGCTAAAAGTATAAAGTGCCAGTGTGTGTTAGCTGTGGTCTCTCCCAGTGCCATAAAACTAGAAAAGGGCTGCGGCAGTTTGAGACTATGGTCTGGGCAGTTCTACCCAGTACATGGACTGTCACAGTTGTTTGGTTTTTTTTTAAGGTACTTACCTGTTGCCAGCCACTACAGCATCTCCAGATGTCGCATCAGTATCTCCAGTCAGCATTTTGAACGTTGTTGTTTTGCCAGCACCATTCACTCCCAAAAGACCAAAGCACTAAATAACAAAATTTATCACATTCTTTAGTATTTCCAACTTGCAAATCAGCAGGGGCATGAAATCTGAGCTGATGCATGGAATGTAATCTAGTGTTATTGAACAACCTACCTCTCCAGGACGGATGCCAACACAGAGTCTGTCCACTGCAGGCTTGTACCTACCTGCATAAATCTAAATTGACAGAAAAAAAAAAAAAAAGAAAAATCGTATTTCAAGACATCTACAACAAAGAAAGTCTTCTGAATTTTTTAGTTTAACGTTATTGGGATGAGGCAACTTCAGAACCAAGGCAGAAGTAAATAAAAAATGAAAAAGAAAGAGTAAGCATTCTACAAAGCCAGACATTTAGTTACATTAAATAAATCTGTAATGATCCCTAAAAATACCATTTTTTCTGCATGCAGCCTTTTACTTCATATCTTTAGCACCAGGAGAGAGACCTGATGCTTTGCTGGGACAAAGTATCTCTGACATATCAAACCAAAGTGGAACAACACAGCAAGATCCAGTTCTCTATTCATGATATCCCAGCAATGTGTGTCATCTTTGTATTTCTGTAGCTCAAGCTTGCATGCATTCTGATAGCATAATTCAGATGCCTTCAATGTCTGGAAAGATGAATTAGCAATAACTATAACCTTCAATGTGAAAGCAACCAAATGGTTAACTTGAGATTGAAACTCACCTATGGAAAAAACAGCATTGTAGGAGAACAGTCTACTAGTAGAAATGGACTGATAACTGTCATGTCAGACAATGTGAGGTAAAAAAAAAAACCCTTAAGCAGGGAGTGCTGCACTGTCCTTGCTGGACTTTCCTGTGATTTGATTTCTAATCAAAGGAAACAGCCAAATAACACATCAAGCCTTGACTTCTAAAATTTTTGTTATTTTCTAAGGCAGAAGGTTGATTTTGAAAACAATACCATCTGAATCCACAGCTGAAATACATTCTGAAAGAATAAATTTACACTAGACTCATTTGTTTCATTCTTCTCAAAATACTACCTTGGTCAGTTCTTTTAATTCTAAGATATCTGTTTTGTTCCCTCCATTCATAATTCTTTTTCTTTCTTCTGCAACATCCTCATCTTCACCAATAATAGGTGACATGGCAGTCTCAGCAAACCTGGAAAAACCCAAGAGATTGATTGCAGAAACAATGAGTTGCCCTGGGTGCAGTTAGAATAACAGTGTGAAACAATGGCTAATCAATTGCCAAAACGGGACTGGTGGAAGCAGTGGGATTGAAACTTCACAATGTGATATTGGCTGGAGCATTCCTGCTGTTGGGAGAATCCCTGACCTTTGAAAGTTAATCTCTAAATACTAAAAAGGGAGGAAATGGCTTGCTCAAAAGAGCATGCCTTGTCAGTCACCCATATGATATAACCTGCTCCTCAGCCACAGCTTTTGCTATTTAGCTGCTCTTCAGTAGTTAATGATAGTCCTGTTGATCTTTTGAGTAGACCTCCCTCTAAGACAATATTTTCATAATTACACCAATTTGTACTTTCGTTGGCAATCTGGAACAAGAGCGAATGACCCACTCACACCTGGAAGGTAGCTGCTTTCATTGAGATAGAGGCACACTTGTAAAGCATAGTGTCCAGGCTGCAACTGTCCTGTGCAACGGACTAGAATTCCTGTCTTGGGATGTCAGGCTAGTACCTCATGCTGGTACTTATGACACTACAAACTTTCCAAGTAATTTCATAATCTCACTATTACAATGTCTTAATCTAAAAAAATTTATGTTAGAGTCTTAATTCAAGAAAACTCATTTTTTTAATAATGTATTCTTAAATCCTGTTAAGATAATGCACATTTGTAAATGCTTTCTTGAATCAGGATATCAACAAATTAAGATGAAATCAGGTAAGTAGACAGAAAAAAAAAAAGCTGAAAAATTCAGAGAAAAAGAAAAAAGCGGGACATAAAGAATAACAAAGACACTCACCCTGTTAATAAAGGAACATTAATAAAAGCTTTCAGACATACCATCTTGTGGAGAACAAACGGTGCTGCATAAGGAGATTCAGAATGAAGAATGCAACCCCTTGAACAGCCATGGCAACCAGGTTCTTTCCAACAAAGTCCCACTGAAAAGGATTGGAAACATGCTCCTCACCTTTGGAGAAAGAGAACCAGAAAGCAAGGTGAAATACTACTGAAAAAAATCAGAGCCCCTCAGAACAAAAGGCAAAATCATAATGGTTTTGGATGAAAATCTATGCTTTATTTGATCGTGATCAGGCAATGTCTCCATTTTCCAGTGTCTTATAAAGATTCTTAAGAAAATACACTCCAAGCTTAGCTGCTGCTTGGGAGCAAAAATTAATATAAGCTCTCTGTATATGCACTGATTTGGATATCATAACATGAAATTTGCATGCATTATTTGTAAGACATACATTTTCTGAATAAAAACACGTAAGTTCTGCTATATGACTACACTTTAATAAGAAGTAGTCTGATATCAGACAGCTGTACCCCAAGAGGATGCATTTGAAGAACAGCAGCCACTTTAAGCATTAACATGAGGGCCACTGAAGTATTCAAATGAAATGAAATAATATATCCTACTGTAATGATCTAAGGACTTCAGAACAAATGATAAAAAGACACCAGTCGGCACTGAACTAATGGGTTCATTTCCAATATAGACTACTGGTTGGGCTGTAGAGTTCTGGCAACTGTATCAGAAGCTGTGATTCCTTCGGAGAGGTTGAACTTTCATACTCCTCATCCACCTGATGATGTGAAAGGGGAGAATTTCAGAAACAGCCGCTAATTTTCCAAGATAACACTTCCAACCATCTCATCCAAGGTCAGGACACGTGACACTGATATAACTTGTTGCTTATTGGCTCCTACTTACCAAACCTGGCATATACTTCAGTGACAGCTTGGTTCATAGCCAAGTCAATGAGTCCACGGCCCAGGCAAAAATGTGGGAACACAATCAGCACATTTTTCAACGTTTTATTAAACTTCAGCAAAGACTATAAGAAACAGAAGCAACATAATAAGGAGTTGAAACCAGACTTCTTTAAGAAAACATAGCAACACGAGCGCTATGTCATGTCAGAGTTCTTTGTTATGTCAGAGAAACTGGATGTTCTGTGTTCTTACAACAAAGAAAACAGAGTATTTATCAAGTTACAACTAAAACATCTGCAACCTAGAATGCAGCACAGCAGAATGCTGGCATACACTGCACCAGACAGGGTGCCTGTGAAAAACTGTCAATAGGGAGAGAAATTAATCTTTGTAATGAAGTATTTCTCTACGTAGCAGAAGTAACATGTAATTCTGGTGTCAGTTATTATAAATAGCAACCATGAGCAAAAAGAGAGAGTAGTATTCTTCTGTTGTAACATCTCTATAGCTGGAATATTTCCATAATCAGGACTGCCACAATATTGAAAAGTATCAGTGCCTGGGCATAACTACACAGTAGACTTTAGTGCAATGTGGAGATATCCAAAGCAGTGTAAGTGCCAGTAGCAGTCTAATTGCACCAACACTGAATCCAGAGAAGGGCAATCTTCCCTCTGGAGACACAGTGTCTACAACAGAGACAGATTCTAACAATACTGGCCTGCTGTCCCATAGACTGAATTGCACTAGATTGAACCCTGCACTGTCAAGAAGCATGGCTGAGAATGCAGGAACACCAGGGACAGAAAGTATTGTAAAGCTGGCCCTTGAAACCATGAACTGAACCAAGATCTGTTTCTCCTTCCTGGCAAACAACAATGCTTGATCAGCACATGGTGTTTGAAAATACACTATCAGTAATGATAACTAATTGGATTGCTCTCAGATGTAGAAAGGGTGTCAATCTCAGTGGCCAGAGTATCAGCAACTGTAGAGGTGGTAGTAGTAGTGCATACAAGCCAACAGTTTTTTATAAACTGATCACTCAGCCTTTTTAAGAACTAATTTTGGCACTCACTGTATTCTGCCCATTCTTGTACTTTCTGTCACCTTTCTGATGGTGTTAAACCATTTTTGGGAAATTCTCAAAATGCTACTGTAAGCAGAACATCTCCCTAACACAATGACTAGCAGGAGTGTCTTTCCTTACTTAGTGGTGACTCAATGATTTTCTACCTCTTCCTGTACAGCCCAAGCTGCAGAAGCAAGCGCAAAGTGCCATGTCCCCTCCTCCCCAACTGTGAAAGTGTACAGAAGTTTGCTTATAGGGATGAAAAACATTCAATGTCATTCCTTGTGTGTGTAGCCCAAGGTATCGATTGCCCTGAGTCGCTTCTCTGGGTTATTCTGCTCACCTGTCCCTGCAGTTACTCAGCAAGTTTCCCACTCATTTACTGCCATAAAAAATGGCAAGGTAGAGAAAGACAGTTACTGTTAGAGATAGTTATGCTTGGACACCCTTTGCACAGCTCTTTAAAACCAGGTGTCAGGAAAAACATTACTTACCGGGTTATTTTCAAATAACTCCAGGATGAATGTAATGGCACTGCTGTTGATCCCCACAAAGAGATTAATACAAGACAATGCAACATAAGCAGTGCTAGGGACACTGAAGAAAGAAGAAGCAGGGTACATCATGGGAATTACTGCCCATCTGCATGCAAAAGATAGAAAAACTATGATAACAGCTTTTCAGTATTCTCATGTCAGCTGGCCTAATGAAAACACAAAGTTGAGCTTTGTTCTCATCCCAAGCGTAATGAAATGGTGTAACCAACCAGAGATGCTACTACAGTATTCTTTCCCTGGTTACTAGAGAAAAAGTTTTTTCTGCTTAGTCGTTTTTACTGTTAAAATGCAGGGCAATAGAAACTGCTAAAATTGAGAAAACTTAATGCTAGCAAGGTTATTATCACCCCAGGTATCCTTGCACATCTAACTGGATTGTACACCAGGAGGGAGAAACAAAGTAGTGTTAATAAAGCAAATATGATGTACTGCTTTGCTAGATACTCCTCAGCCTTTGGAACTGTCCAAAGAAATCAGAAATTCTGTAAATTTTTATATTCTTTTCTAACTCCTCTACCGTTGTTTTTTCACTCCTGATTTGGAGCTTCCTGTGCCGTGATTTCTGGGACATAGCAAACGCACATGCAGCAGCACAAGAGGAGTATTCCTCTGGAATAACCTTACAATGCTTAGCAACAATCAGACTGACTAGGAAGAATTCAGTAACAACAACGTGAATTGCTTAACAGGACAATACACATGTGGTGAGAAAGAATCATCCTAAGTTTCCCATTGTGACTGCAGCTAGATGCAAGAGCTAATATATGATTCTATGAATTTACCTTCCTTTCTGTTTTTTATTTTGAGTAGCAAATTATGAAATTATTATTGAAGTGACTGCCACATGATTAAATTTTTTCTGAAAATTTCATCTTGGTAGATGCTTTAAAATATGCAAAGACATTTTAATTGTCCATCCATACAGCCATGAATTACTGTATTTTAAAAAAAATACAGAGAGCCACAGACCACTTATTAAAGATACCACTATTGCACTTTAAAAAGATATAATGAAAAATGAGAACAAATGAACATTCTGATAGTATGTTTTAACATTGGGTATTTTACAGAGATTAAATGATGATAATGTTTTGTATTTTCTCAGGATTTTCATTCAAAGAACATGAAAACTTCAGAAAATTAAAGGTAGTCTGCCCAGAAAAGAACTGTTCCCTGTTAAGCTTAATTTGTGATATACATAGGAGGATCTGAAAAGCTTAAATTCTTTCTTTAACTCTAGAAATAGATCTGGTTGATCTTTTTGCCTAGACTACATCAGCTGCAGGGCTATCAGGAATATGATTTTATAGATAAAAATATATGATCACTAAATGAGAGAAAGTGAATTTCAGTCAGCCTTGTAAAATGCTATTTTGCCAACACAAATGCTCATTTGAAGTTAAAAAAAAAAGTGTTGAAGACTCAGTACTCTTTGATCTTGGGTTAAATGCTGAAAGTTATTTTAGTATTGGCTGTCAATGAGGTAAATGAATAATCACTAAATTCCTACACAATGTACATATCAGAAAACAGCAAACTGAACAAATATATTTTCCTGTAAGGATCACATTTAATGCTTAAAAATGTAAAGCAGTGACAAAAAATTCTCCTTTACAGCATGTGGTCAGACAGAGTGTGTAAATATCCTGGAGCAGGGACAGGATCCAGTTCTAACCTACTTGTATTGTATCCACTCAGTTTTATTCTTTAAAGCTGGATTTCACTAAGTACCGAGCTCAATAACATGAAATTATTTCTGTGTGAAATACAGGGCCCCACATGTAGGAACAACCTTGAACACTCACCCATACAGAAGCAGCAAGGCAACAAGCACAGGGAGATTAGTCGGAGAAGTGTATGCTTTCTTGTTGAATCCAGTGAATATAACCACAACCATTCCAGCACTCAGTGCATAATTCACCTGCCATATCACAGGGTGAAGATCAGTGTGTAAGATCTGAAAAGGTCTGCAAACATATCCAGATCCTACACATTATTCCAAAAGGGTTTTGTATTGAGGAACACTGGAATTTATGAGCTAGACTAGTTGCATTCAAGCTTCTGGATCAATGGGTCCTTGGCAGCACTCGACATTTTTCCGAGACATCTTTTATCAGACTGTTCATCAAAAATACAACATATATTGCTGTTTCTTAGATTATGGTTTGGGAGCCAATTATTTCATGGTCTTGCTGGCAGGCTGCCCACAGAAAGAGGCCATGGATATGCAAGGAAAGTGGAGTTTCTGGTGATGCAAAGGCTGTGTAGGAGGGAAAATGCTAGTTACTTGAGCCACATTCCTGAGAGGAGGCTAAAGTGAGTATGCTTGGCCACCGCTCTTCTCAATTTCTCTGTTCAGTATTAGTAGTACTAGCCTACTGCAATGCACACAGGGCTCCCCATGCAGAATGGAAGGTGGCGTTTCACAGAACTGCTAACACCAATTAATACCTTTGCATCACGCTGTCAAGGGCCAAGCAGAACTCCTGTCAAGGAAGCTGCTGAGAGGCTGCTGTGACCAGCAGGGGACAGGAACTCAGAGACCTGCTTCTTTTCCCTCATTTACTAAATTAATGATTTGCTTTACCTTCTCCTGAAAGAGCACCTTCCAAAGCCTGACGAGTTTTGGGTTTTTCAATTATTTCAATTTTTTTTCTTTTTAATTTTTTCAATTCCATGTTCATACTTTTCTTATTGCACAAGCCCTTGGCCACTCTGTTTGTTGAGAAGGCATGGCTAGAAAACAAGCCCCTTGCTGTGCCTCAACCAGGCAAAGAATTTGCTCCTTTGTGACAAAGTGGCATGAGGAGTAATGGGAGGGTAGCTGAGCCCTGTCTAAGCAAGCCTGGGCCTGTGGTGTAAATCCTTTTGGAACAACACAGTGAACATGATTCAGTGACCTAAACAAATACATCTATGTCATGTTAGACACCCTAGAGTATTTTGTCTGGCCTCCAGCTACTGTTCCAGCAGCCTGTGAATCTCCCACTTAGATATCTTGAAACAAGTTACGGTTCTTCTAGAGGGCAGGAGTGACTAGCATCAGGCAATTGGGCTTTCCCCTGGTATGGTAAGTTGTACTTTGTTATACGTTCAGTTGTAAGGACTGGAAACCCTAAGATTAAAACAATTTCAGCTTCATTAGTTGAAGAATGAGCTGTGCATCTGACTTAATTTCTACATCTGTAATTAATTACGTGGTCAGATCCTTAGCATGCTCTCTGAGAAACACTTAAAGAAAGAAATTAATGTTTTGCAATGCTCAGAATCACCTTCACTCAATTCATAGATTAGTCCCTAGTTCATGCAAACCCAGGAATAATTGCAGGCTATGAAATCAGATCAGCAGTTACTCACTATGTCCCACAGGAAGTTAGTTAGCCAGTAGATCGCAGGGCTTACACCACTGACAAACTGTAGATGCTTGGCTTTTGTTACACGTTCTTGAATCAGGTATAAAACAAAACTAGCTGGTATAAAGGACATAGCAAAAATCACACAGATGGCAACAACAGCATCCACTGAAGTGGTCAGCCTAAAACAGAACACAAGAAGGGACTGTGAGCAAGGGAACAGATGCAGTGCAACACAACACTATATTAGCTTTTGGGGAATCTGGAGGGTAATTTAAGATCTAGAAGTAGCAAGGCTATTTGTAAGTAAAATACTTTTCCAATTTCAAAATGTGCTAGTGTATTTTCCCAATTTGTGTTGGGGACTGTAGTGAACAAATATGGATGTTGGTGGCACCATTCCCTGATTTTTTTACTTGCCTTCATTCTCTGGAACAGTTCAACTCCTATATATATATCTCAGCTTGACAGCCTGTCCTGTATGGTGTGTCTCAAACTAGGCATTAAGGCATAATAGTCGAAGTACTCTGGGAGCTGGGAAAAGAGGGACTCAAAAAGACAAGTTGCAGTCTTGCAGACTGAGACGAAGCACAGATCCTGCCTCTGTGCTAAGGCAGTTTTCAGTTTCGCTGACTTCTGAGCTTAATAAGAGACATGAGTGGGAAGTCATGTCTTCTTAGGAGTGACTTTTTCAAGAAATCATGGCTTTTAGGTTCTGGAACACACCAACCCTACTATGTGCCATTGAAAATCTACCTGTGTGCTGTCCTTGGCACCAAGACGGAGGTTGCCGATTACTGCCTACCTGTAGTCAATTAAGGACAATTTCTGATTCCTTTTTTGATTATGAACTCTGTGTTGTTTCACAAGTAGATTTGTTGGCTTTGGAGCATGAACAAAGACTTCAGAACCTTTGTGCTTGGGAATCAACAGAAACATGTAATCATGTATAAGCAATTGTCATGGCTCCTACATGGGATGGGAATGAATTCTTACAGGAATATAATGAGACAGAAAAGAATAGACTGTATATCTAATTCTTGATGAGAATAAAACTTCAGGGAAAGGCCTCCATGTTCCATCAATTGAATTATTTCTCCTCAGAGTGTGAGTACACTGGAGGTGATAAGCTGCCAGGAGAGGGAGGGGTAAAAGCCAGCAGCAGAGCACAGGCAGACTTACACAGTGACTTCAGAGAGTTGCTCCTTAGTGAGGTTCAGAGGGTGGTTTACAGCAGTGATCCCATATTCCTCAGGGGCTTGGCCAGTCCGCAGGTTAGCTCTAAGGATTGCATTATTGGCTACATTAAGGAAACTAACCATAGCATGCCAGCCTTTGTTGTTAAACCACACCTAAAAGAGCCAGAAAGCACAGATTCATTTAAGAAGCCTTCACTAATAACCCTGAGCTGCAGGAGAAAACTTGGCTGCCTTTTATCTACTTTGGTGGGCATTGTCAGCAGGGAAGAATCCAGCACCAGGAATTCATAGCTCCTAGGCAGAGTCCAGCAGGAGGAGCTCACATACTATGCTTTTAAAAGGATTGGGCAACCACTGTCAAGGGATTTTATAGAACCACATTTTAAAATTTAGCAGAATGTGTCCTATTAGGAAGTATTTAGGACAGCAGGAAGTACTAAGAACATGGTTAAAAAAATCTCACATTAGAAATAACGTAACTTTAACACTGTATCCCATATTACTTATTATAAGTATAGTATTTCAGCTCTTCTTACATCTGAGAATGCCACTAGCAATATTCTCACAATTTGAAGTCTATGTCAAGAAAGACTGTGAGTTAGCAGCCTACTTCCAGCAAATACCTTAATATTATCTTCAGTTTCCATGTATTTAAGGAAATTAGAAATTTCTTTAGCAGCAGCCAGTGAAGCTTGTCCCTAAAATAAAAAAGAAAAGGCTAAAGACCAGCTGCCTGGTGCTGCAGGTTTTCAGCTTTGTAACAATTCTTTAGTAAAGGGGCAAAAAAACCTGATAAAAATCTTGCTTACTCCTGTCACATTCATCATTCGGCCAAGATCACTTAAAAAATTGACAACTTGATCTCCAGAAACATGAAGGACTGGGAGCTTTCCTCCTATAGAAATTCCTCCATATCTAACAAAGAGAACAGTATCATCAGTCACTTGTACCACAGATGCAAAACTCTGTACATTGATGGAAATACTAAAAATCCACTTAGTGTATGTTTGATTTCTATACATCATATAATTTATGTACAACAATCTCCACTCTTTCTCTAACAAGTTGTATTAGGTCTTTATAGGGCTTACAAATAATAGAAGTTCTATCAGTTTCAGAGGGGTTCATGCCAAGATCCTGAGAAAATTATTATTTAGATAGAAGATTTGGAGAAAACAGTTATTTCTACAGTGCAAAATCTTTAAATCAAGACAATTGACTTATAACTGTTTGGACAGCATGGAGGACTGAGGACAGCATGAACCTCAGTTAAAATTTCAGTTGCCCTGAGAGGAGCAGGTATTCACCAATGCTGGTGCCAGCCAATACTCCATAATGATAAATATTATTGCACGAGATGAACCAAAGTCTAATCCCATAGAAAGCAAGGTTTGCACATGAACAAGCAGATATTCTGTGAAGGAAGCCAGTCATCCAGCTGCTAGCTTTGAAGTGAATTCCTACTGCTGATGAAAAAATCAAATAAGTATGTTCTTCAGGCTAATCAGTCATCTTTCTAAGCTTAGTATCTGCAGTATAGACATCACACTAGGGTTAGCTGATGGCTCTACATAAGCATGGAGCACTAGTGGAATTTGTTTTATAACTACTGCACATGTTCAGAGTGGGGAGAGGAGTTGTGGTTGTAACTTCTGTATGTGATAGGCTGGTGTCTAGGTTTCATCTTACCCAGGACCTTTTTTTTGAAGAGTTCCTATTTTTCTGCTGCACTTTGAAAGAGCTGCATCAGAGCACTATCACAATGTAGTGCAGTATTATATTGTAACTTTCGATCACTCAGATCCCATTAGTCTGACTCTTGTAGATAATAAAAACTGTGATAGTTCCATTGTGTGCCTCTGGCCTTCATCCTTGTGGGGGTAATCCAAACAAATATAACCCCTTGTCTTTATAAAACCCTTGCTGACCCCCAACCTATTTCCCACTGAAACCATCTCTTTGTTCTGTACTATCTGCCACAATTCCCCTTGTTCATTCAGAGAAATATTGTGAGGCTCCCCGGTTAAACAAAAATTCCTTGTTCCTTTATTTACCACCATAAACTGTGAATTGGTTTCTTACCTTTGCTCATTGACCCAGTATTTGCTCTTCAAGCTGAAAGAGACAAAGAGAATCCTGTCTCTTAATGCACTGCGCGGAAGTCAATGGTATTGTCAGGCTTAAATTGAAATTAAAGGTGAATTCCTATGCTTTGCAGATCTCCAGTCTCCCGTAGGCAGCTTTTTTTGTTTTATTTGCTTTCTTTTTTAATTGCTGCTGATTACTTTGAGTTGTGGGGTCATCAGGATTTTTGGCATTCCCTGCAGTGGGTTGTTTGGTTGTTTGTTTTGGTTTTTTACTTTGTTTTGTTTTCTGACATGATTCATCTCCAGCTTACACAGAGATAAGCAAGATTTCTAAAGTGACACATACTGGCTCTATCCTAAATCCATAATGAATTGATTTTAAAAGATTATCTAAAGCAATTATGACATGCACTAAGAGGAATCAGTCAAAGGCAGCCAGCACATAGCTAATATAATGGGAATTTCAAGAATTCTGCTGAGAATTGAAAAGGTAGCAAGGCCTGAATCACAAATAATAGGCCATGGACACTGCACAGCTAATTACCATGCACAACACGCATGCAAGCTGAGGAGCTATCAGTAGGATAGATGTATCTATGTAACATTGTCCTTTGGCTCTTTAGCACTTCTGGAAAGAAAGTGATAATTAACTCAGGCAGATGGTAATGCTGGTGTGGCTACAGTTCTTCAGGGACATAAACTAGTATCTCTGCAAGGCAGTTCACCATGCTGTGCAGATGCACCAGTTTTCTTACCATTGAAATAGTTACCATTAACGTGGCATTCCATCAATACTGAAACTCTGCCTATAAAGAAGTACCTGATTATACAAATACGTGTAATTAAAACTCAAGACTACACAATACTGTGGCACATCAGGTGCTATGTTATTATTAAATGAGAATTTCATGGCCAGGTACGAAACACTGCACGTGAAAAACAAAGAGAGATTCACCCCTACCTCCCTTTTATCAAAGTGGGATATGTTTTCACGAGAAAATCTGAAATATTTCTGTGAGTCAGATCTTGAAGAATTTCTGTGCTGTGCTGCACTCTCTGGAAAGAAAAGAAAACCTAATCAATCACAGTAAACTTTACAGTCTCTAAAGCTATTAAGTAAATGTTTGTCAGGAAAACAGCAAAAGTAGTTTTAGTTCACAGGAATTGCTCAGGTTCATAGTATCACTGAAATGAGAGTGGGTCATTCATTTTCTAGCCCAAACATCCTTACTTTACTAAGATTTCAGAAGAAATCATGAAATCACAGAAGCTTGCGATGCCTGATAAAAAACAGTTGTACTTCACTCTGAAATTTTACCTGAGTTATTTGCAATAAAGGCCAGGGTTACTCAAGGCTTTTTCTTCACTGTGAAAGAAGGAAGTTTTCCAAATAAAGTGAGGTCCCAATGAAGATAAGGTAGTTTTCTACAATTTAGCAAGTTGAAGTAAAAATTAATATGAAAACTTCACCTTCACTAGCACGTTAGATACTTAGAATGAAAATTACTCTCTTTTTTAATAATGAAAATGATGCCACATGACGCCTTTGTGAGTCTTTTGCAAATACAGGGTCGCTATGAAATGCAGACTCAAACTTGCTGACTTTATCCCAAGGTAGAAAATACTTAAAAAGGTTCCTGGGCAGTAAGTCTAATGAACTTTCTAGAAGTTCCTACATTTGTCCACAGAGAGGCAGTACCAGATGACACAGAAGATATATCACAGATCTCTAGATGATTCTAGACAACACACAGGAAGAATGGTAGCATCCTCATAGTGCCTTCATTAAATGAGCTGTCTATGTTCAGACATACTTCACAATTAGTTACATACTGTTGCTTTCCTGGAGACTCAAATGTGAACTGTTTCTTCCTGACAAGTTATACAAAATTATCATATCCTTCAAAATTATCAGGACATTATTATAATAAATACATTTCCCTTAGAGGACTAGAATCCCCACAAACAAACAAAAAAATTCATTTTGCATCCTACTTGGATTTGAAGTTTTAGACTAAATTTCCCTCTCAAAGACACTAGCATGCAATTAGCAAAATTCAAGTTTGGCTGTCCGTGGGCAGGGATTACTTGGAAATCAGAAAAAAATTGGGATGCTGTGAATAAGGTCAGAATATAATCTCTTTATTAATTTCTTTTTTTTGCTTCATAGGCAGGAATTCTACAGATATTTAAAACAACTTTGCTTTTTGTTTTGTGAATAGTGATAGAGAAACCAAAGCAAGCTGAATCAGTATTTTTAAGAGATCGTGTCATGGATTTGGATTCAGAAATTGATTAAGCTTGTGACATTAGTGTTAAAACTAGAATTATTGTAGTCATTTGGCTAATGTGTGCAGCCTGGCAAACAGGAATATTGAAGTTGAATGATGTGCATGGTGAGACATTAAATTAGTGAGCTATTACTCTGAGAGTGACTGCAGTTCTGTTTTCTTTAACTTGTTAAAAAAAACATTTAGAAAATGTAAACACCAACAGGCTATAATTTTCCTTTGCTCTTCAAAAGAGCAAGCACATTTTATAAAGGGCACTACTAAGATTATTCATTGATAGGAACAGGTGGGAATGTAGCTCTCATCTCTTCTCCATACAGCATCAGAAGTTATTAAATTACTCATCTTCACACACATGCATACAAACATTCGTTTTGCTAGCTTAGAACTCTTTAGAACTGGAATCAAAATACATGTAAAAAAATAATTATTTGGAGTTGACTCAATATTAATTTTTCCCTTTTTAATGAGATGACTGCACTCCATTATTTTCAAAATCATGACATTTTTTCTTTCCTTCCTTTCTTCTTTCTCCCTCCTTCCCTTCACTTCTTTAAAGAAAGGCAATCTTCTAAACAGAATTGTTCTTTGAGGCAAAGAAATTTTTAAAAAATTTTTAAAAATTATTTGATAAATTGTTAAAATTTTTGTGATTTTCTTCTATATGAAAAGTTTGCAATTTGGATGAAAATAGTAATCAATTTTCATTTAAATGTGTAAGCTTTTCCAATATCTCTGAAACGGAATTCAAAATTCCAGCAATTCTTGCTCCCTTAAAAAAACGTACTCAATTTCTTCCATGTATATTGGCACAGCAAGGTACTTACACACTAATCTCTTTTCCAGCACTTGCTATGAAACTTTTCTACAAAGATTTATGGCACAGGGACACTACCTGTGGTGGCGGGAGGCCTCCTGCACCTGCAGGGCATTCTGGCAGCATAGTGAGTTTCTTGCGAGTACTACACTTGCAGGAAGGTGAAGGATTCTCAGGGCTCCACTTTTGGCTCAGCAGGAGGCTGCTTAGGTTAGGATGAACAGCAGGTGTGTTCCAGGCAGTTGGCGTACTATTGCATGGGTGGTTCCTGTGTAGAGGAACAGACTCTAAGCTGTGCAGAGATACAGTTCATGAGAGCTCACAAATCCACAAAATCATAATGCTCTCAGCAGACATTCTCCTCTCAGCCCTTATCCTGTAAGTTATGAATAATAAGAACTTCATAAACATGAATAAATATAATTTCGCCTCACATCTCTGCCAAGTTTACTGTCTTCAGCTTGAAGATAGGACACTGAAGGAACAAGGGGACTCTGTTTGACCCATTAGTACACACAAAATCTGCAGTGGACAAATATATTTGTGAAGAAACTATCCTGTTCCTTGCTCATGCTGTATCTTTTCTCTCCTTATTTTTTTAAAGTTTCCTCTTCATTCCTGCTGTACCAGGCAGAGGAGAAGAAGGGGAAGAGGGAGGAGAGGACAGCCAGAAGAATCACGTTGCTGGATATCACAACTGTGACAGAGGCAGGAGAAAAGGAACAAATGGCAAAGTATAGCATGCCAGTGACAAATGCCTCCACAGCAGGATTCACAAGCAGGGTAAGTGGGTAGGACAACAAATGTTAAAGTAAGAGCTCTACTAACGTTGTCTTCCAGAGTGAGAATAGCTTCAAATCATAGAGACTGTCCAATTGCTACTTCACAATCTAAGCAATTGCTGAAGCTATTGCTTCCAAACACACCAGTGGGAACAGGAGGAACCTGAGGGGACTTATATGTGGAAAGTGTCAGGGAAGCTGTGAAGATTTGGGTCTGAGCCCACTGGCCTACTGACATGCATTTCAAGGTTGCTTAATTCCCAATATAAGGCTACATGAGCTGGCTTCCAGCTAGTCACATTGAGCACTGTGAATCATTCTTAATCCAGTGGTATTGTTGTCTTGCTGTTTGTTTGTTACTTTTGACCTGATATTAGATATTATTGCCAACAATATACCTGAAGCATTGGCTCTAGTAAAAAGTCAAGCCAATTCATTCTTGTTTCACTACTCAAGTTCCACTAGTAATACCCTGCTAGAATCTCATTCAAAAGAGATTAGCTAGCAACTTACTGAAGAGGCTGATTCTTCATACAGCGATTTCCGAATCCTGGTTTATTCAAGAAAGCATCAGTGAGGGAGACCATCTGCTCACTGCCGGGACGCTCATTGCTAAGGGAATAAGATAGGACTTTCTCTATAAAAATTTTTTTCAAACTGTTGTACTGGAATACACATAGTAACTGGTGAAGGACAGCCATATGGCAGAACCAACTGCCCCCCTCCAAATGATAATAATTCAACTATTTTTTTTTATTTATGCAAAACCACAGAACCTTCCAACATGGTTAACACGCTATAGCAATGGTTCTTTTCTCCTAATATTAAAGCATGACTTCTGACATAGTCCTATAGCAATATTCTCCAAAAAGCCTTGAATCCACATTTTTACCCTCTCAGCCCTGTCACACTCAGTTATCAGAAGATGAAAAACATATTCTGCATTTTCACTTGCTGAGGCTAAAGAGACAATGCTGCTAAAGTGAACTGTCTGCAACTAACAACCTAATTTAGACTACAGAATATTGCTACTGCCAAGTGTTATACAAGTGTGAATATCAAACTCTGCTCCATACACTATGTGTAAATGAAATTAAAGTTTCATGTGAATTTTCAGTATGAAACTCAAGGAAAATGCTTCAAAATTATTGCCTTCAGTTTTGCTGCTTTCTGCTAGTTGCGATCTAGTCTAGGATTAAACATTGTTTATAAGTTTCCTCTGCATTGCATACGTTTTGAGTGGGTGCAAGTTCAGCTTTGGAATACGTGGAAATGAAGGTGAAGCAAGTGTTCAGGAGAGCACAGAGGAATTGTGCAATGACCTGGAGAGAACAGAACTGAAGCCTCTATGAAGAATTAAAGACAACAAAGTGCTAGTAGACAAAAAAAAAATTCAGACCCAGACAAAGGATACTGTGTGAGGAGAAACTGCTACGCAGCAGCATAAATAAAACCTGAGTCTCTGCTTTCATCTTGTTTCCATAACTTTGCCCAAATACTGTACTAACTATAAATAAATCTACCACAGGTTAGCACATAGGCTTGAATCTCATTGTTCTTTAGGATTATGAATATAGGAGTAGTTCAATGGCATATCAGATACAGTCAGATTTCTTACTGTCCTAGATGTCCTGTGAGACAGGATAGGTAACTTCATAAGTGTTGAGGTCAAGAATTCAGGTAGGAAGAGGAGAGTACCGAAGATAGCAAGGTATTTGAAGAACTATTGATTAGACATACTAGCAGTTGTATTCTCCACTTGCACCAATTTCATGTTATTTTAAATCTGCTGATTCCAGTGGAGTTAATCCTTTTTTATACCACATAGAGTGAGAAAAGCCCAGTAAGACAGGGCTCCATGATCCTAAACGCTAGGGAGAAAAGGGTGTATATATGACAGATGTACTTTTACTCAGTGATTCCTCTTACCTGAAGAAAGTAAACTGTTGTCCATAGATCCAAGGGTGTAATGTTAAGGCAGGATATTCTCCAAACGGAGGAATAATGACTGTAAGTATTAAAGACAGCAACACAAAACTAGCAGGGAGAACAATCTGCAGGGAACATGAAAACATCACACTAGGTTATTAGATATATGTTGTAGAGTGACACTGTACACACCCCATAATATATATAAACAAAGGAGGGATAGCAGGAGCACACAGATCAGATCCTGAACACCAACAACTTAATTTCCAAAGCTCTCAGTTAAGATTCTGGTTGTCACAGAACTGTATTATGTTAAAAATAAAATGCTGGGCTAGTAGTGATTGAATCATGAACTTGGTGCAGGTGATAGACTCTGTGCAGAAAGAAAAAGAATAAGAGGCAGAAGAGGTGGAATCATAATTAGAACAGTTAGGGACACTGTTACCTATTTGCAGTACTTCTGTTGCTTTGCATAGAGGCATTGCTGGGGAAGACAGTGTTGAGAATGTTGTGGGAAAGAGTCAAGAACCACAAAAGTAAGTCAATACCTGGGCTAGGAAGTCCTTGTGGCTGCGGGAGGCATGGTGGAACCGTTTGATGAGCAGTGCTTTGATCTGCTGACGTACAAGCTGAAAACCTTTATACTGTCGGGACCCTTTGCCTTCATTTTGGTCTCCTGCTATGCTTACTGGCATTCGAGAAGTGTCATTAGTTTTCAGTGCAGTTTGTTCACCTGATTTGTTCTCAGCAGAATTTTTGTCAAGAGTAGAATCATTTTCTTGAGTGTCTCCTAGGTTAAGATGAAAAGGGGCAGAGAAGACACTTTATCTTCCATACATGAAGGTAGCACAAACATTTTAATGAGCTCCAGATTTTACCAACTGTATATATCACATCACCAGATTGCTTTAATGATAACTGTTGTACTGAGGCTGTGTCTAGTGGCATCATTTAGGTTAACACTCCTCTTACTCAGCAGGATGAAGAAGTTAATAATGTATGTAGTTTATGGACTAATGGTCAGTAAAGTACTTTCTATAAACTACTAAAACCATTGACATCTGGGGGCTTGACACTCCACTTTTATTTACATAGTTAAGAACCTCATCCAATCTAAATAAAAGTCTTTCTGCTGACTTCATGTTGTTTCTCAGATATCATGTCAGGCCCTAAAAACAGATATTTGCTGACCAAATTTATTTTGGCAAGAACACCATACAAAGACTGAAAGTTCTGAGGCTTTTCTTTACCTGGCGTTCAGAATACAGAACAGTCCCATGAAAAGTTTATCAAATACTGATTCATGGATCTATACCTGCTTTTTGCATTCCAGGGTCAGCTTCTGCTGTGACCTTTAGGAAAACCTGCCATAGACAAATACAACTGCCAGTTAGGAATAGAACAGGTACAGTAACCTGACCTCTGGAACACTATACATCATCCTTTAATGTAACAAAAAAAAAAAATCTAGGTACCTTTTCAGTACTCCTGCTTATTACACAATCAGAGGTCTCTTATGAAATATCTCAGAAAATAAAGAAAGGAACAAACTAAGATACAAAGACAGACAGATTTCAGGCTAATGAGTCATGCTCCACAAGGCTAACATGAAGTAAGGCTTGTATCCTTTCCCTACGCCCATCCCAAAGACTTTCTGAGTGTGCCACAGGGTATGTGACTAGGTTTTGAAGGGGATATTAGGAATTAGTAAGATTACATGTTTAAGAACAGGAATTGTCTCAGAAAACATTTTGGGGACTGATGGTAAGATCAGCAGATATTTTAATCTGTCTTTTACCTCTTCAAGTGGTGTGTCTGAAACTCCAAAACTGCTGAGTCCCAGGTCATCCAATGTTTCCTCCAGTTCTCTGAAGAGACTGGCATAAGAACGCTGTTTAAAGTGTTTATTGGGCAAAAGGTAAATGAGTTCCTGACCAATACTTTCAATTAATTTTGCTTCTGGGATATGATGATGAATTACTTCTGCTAGTTCATTCAGATTTCCTGTGAAAAGTCAAAACACTGTTCAAAGAACGAATATTTAACCATGCTAAGCATGATTTCAAAAGCTGTTGTTTGCACTATACAAAGGGGACTGCTCTATTACATAACTCACAGATATCTCAGTTAATTCTGTACTAGACTGGGCTACGTTGCTCTGGAGCTATGTAGCAGTAAGCTATTTCAGGTCTGTTAATAAAGCACAACAAAATCTTCAGGAATATCTACTTAAGTTCTTCTCTTACGTAGAAAAGCCAAAATGACTTTTTCTGAGAAAGCCAGTTTCCTTTGCTCTAGACATGCTTCAGTTGTCATAAACAAATTACACATTTTGGTGCAGAGTAGTTCAAAACTCAGTCTATACTTCTAAAGCACACAAACTTTCAGTTCATCATCTGTACCTGAAACCACATATACATCAAAAAGGGGCAATGGTAAGCAAAACCACAAAGAAACCTTATAAAATTCCTGTTACAATACAATACAGACGTTAGACACAAGTACTGAAGAAGTGGGCCTCAGCAGCATTGATCTGTAAGATGAGATTGCAGCATAACAGGAGACATAGCTATGTGCTGGAATGCCAAACCATCCCACTTCTTACCATCCAGTTCCTGCTCTGGATCTCCTTCTTTGTCCCTGTGTGCACAGCTGGAGCAGGAGCAGGAGCACTGAGATCCACAGCTAGAAACCGACTAGCATGGACAAGCAACAGATACAAAGATGAAAGTACTTCAGATACATGCAAAACGGGATGTAAGGGTTGTCAGCCTTTGAATGGCTTAAGTCAGAGAAAAATACATAATATCTGGAGCATCTTGAACATATTGTACTGAAAGTCATCTGAGGACTGGATTAAGCAACACAGAAAACATAAATCCACCTGCACAAAGCATATCTGTCCATTCTAAATTGCATGCAAAATACCTGGGGAAATGCAATCAGCAGTGGCCATGAGTATACAGATCATGTTGCTACTAAGACTGGAAGCACTACTAACAGCAGAAAGAATCCAGATCCCTACTTCTCAAGCTGTGCGAGGCTGGTTTAGCTATGGATAAATGTAGACTCTTCTGGTGTCTAAGCTAGTTACTAGACTGCATTATGTTTACAACCAGTGTACTGTAAATGCAAGCATCAGAAAGACCTGTATATGGACAAAGGCAAATTGATTGGTAAAAGTTTAGACATATTTAACTGACAAGAGTGAACTATAGACCACTGAGGGCTTCACATCCACCTATTATTTTCACCTGTCTGGATGAATATATATTTATAAAACCAGAGAAGATTTTTTACAGACTCATGTATCTATATAATTCCATGAGATATCATCAAATTTTCTCATTGCTTTCTTCTTTTTGAAGTCACACAGCCTCAAGCAGCACTTAACTGCTTTCTACCTTGGTGCGGTGCATGAATACGTACAAGTGTTTTTCAGATTACATGTGCAGGGAGGAAGCTACATACTTACTGCAGCCCTTCCAATTCTGGTGTTTTTCAGCTTGCGAACAAGAGTGAGATAGAAGCCAGACCCAAAGCAGTTCTTTAGGAATACAGGAGAGCCTGAGCAGAAGAGTTTCCCTTGGGATATGATGGCTACTCTGTCTCCAAGGATGTCTGCCTCATCCATGTGATGGGTTGAGAGGATGATGGTTCTGCCTAGAAGGAACAAGGAGGAGTGTTCAAGGCATGGACTCTCTCTGGAACTCAAAACTGTGCTTAGTTTTTTGGCAATTAATGCAGGGTTTTCTCTGCACCAGAGCCAGGTCTCAGGTTTGCCACATCCATAGGTATCTGTTCAAATAATCTTGTTTGCTTGTACTCATATCCCACTGCTCATCACAGTTTACAAAGCAGGCACATGCTGCATCTATGACAGGTTTTAAAAAAAAAAGCCACAACAATTTCCACTCTCAAACTTGTTACCTGAGCGATACTTCAGCAGAAGATCCCAGATAGATCGCCTGGAATACGGATCAATTCCAGAAGTGGGCTCATCCAAGACTACCACTTTTGCTTCACCCACAAAAGCAATGGCAACAGACAGTTTCCTTTGCATTCCACCTACCAGAGGACAGACACATCCAGGAGTCTGAGATGAGTTATGTAAGTGGCAGAGATGTAATTACACTGCTTTTCAGTGTGGAGACAAACTGATACAAGTAAAAGAAAACCCATCCTCAGACAAATATTTCTGCAAAATTAAATCAATAGTCATATTTTTCTTCTGAAGTTCAGAACAGCTTGTCCAAAATATTTTTTTTTTTAAAAACGTTTTTCATCTATGCATTGCATTTTCTGCTTCTTACCAGAAACTAAAGCAAGAAGATATGAGATTTTCATATTCTCATGTGAAATTAGCCAACTTCTACAGTTGCAATCAGGACAAAGTAGTGTAGGAACACCTGGCTGTTTATTCAAATCAGCTTTTGAATCTGAAAGTGAAATGTGTTCAAATACACTATGTGCATTTGCACCTTTTGAATTAAAGAAATTACTCCTACTAAATAATACAGTATTATATAGTACTGATCCAAGCAGTGGAACAGCATAATAGTATAATATTTCATTTGCCTTGAAATAATAGAATATTGTGTTTTGTTTTTTTCTTACGTTGACAGTTTTTTTTTATATATTCATTTAAAAATAACAGCTCTAAGTATATTTGAATTTGTTGTATATTTATAAGAAACAGAAGCTTTAGGGACAGGTTGTGCCAGCTTTACTATTTGTACAGTCCCATTTGCTCTTTGAGAGTAAGGATCTCCCCAGTGCACAGTGATGTGTCAGAATATGGCCTCAAACATGTCATTGAAACAGTAATTGCCCAAAGACAAAGAACAGGCAGCAGAAAAAACATCTTAGAATGTGGGCACCTGACAAATTCTGAGCCTCTTCATTCCTTTTATGGGTGAGGCCCATATCTTCTAGCATTGTTTCCAACTCTTGCTCAGCTTCATCCCTGGATCTCCCTTTCAGTTGAGAATAAAACAAGATGTGCTCTGCTACAGTAAGGCTGTGAAATCAGACAGAAAGGCACCAAGGCAATTTAAATGAATAAGCAGATTTTTTTTCAAGCAGCAATAAATTCACTCTAGCTTTATCTTGCTAAAGGAAGAGGGGCTGCTTTACCCTAAATCTGGATCACAGATCTTCTTTGGGAGAAGTGCCTCTGAGATATATCTACTACCAGCACAGTAAGAGAAACAACACAGGCTTTGGGGATGTGTCAAGCATGCAGACTGGGACCCTTATTCTTAAAGCTAGTATGGGATGATACTTACTGATTGAATAAGATGTTGTACTGAGGGCACATGCCTAATCTGTGCCGAATGGAGTCCATGTGAGTCTGAATATCCAGGCCACCAATCAGCACAGTTCCAGAGGTGGGTGGGAAGAGGCCTGTCATCACGGACCTGGGAAAATAAAATGAGGAAATTCCCACTCTCCTATCTTTCTGTGCCAGATTAGGAAGATGCATTGCATGATTCCACTAGGTGGTGCATGATGACTTCTCACTATGGGCCTTGACAAAACAACTCCAGTAAAAAGTACACATATAAATACTCTTGCACTGCTACAGTGAGAATCTTGTGGATCTGCTAATGTAATTTTTGATACTCCTGTCTGTATGGTTCTGGCCTGCATTAAAAAATTGTTTTATTCAGCTACTCTGTTTCAGAGTAGTTTGTTCAGCATGTTACATTGCCCCTATGTACATATGGGTCTAAAATGAAGCTCACTAGGACCAAGTTAGAGAATAATGGTTTTGAGATCTCCAGCCACCCTGACTTATGCCCTACACCTTTATTTTCTGTGAAATGGAAGGGGGCCAAATGTTATGTTGCAAATGGGTGGAACCTGTTACTAGATTTGGACGAAGAGTGGATTTTTTCAGTTCTGAAAATTTCAAAGCAATAGAAATTTTTGTTTTTATCAGGAGAACAGAAAAACAAATTTACAAACCTTTCAGCAGATTAGGATGTTTTTATTTTGGGTCAAACATATTTCTTGTGGAACGATTAAAAAAAATTTAAAGGCAATTTAAATTGCATTTGATATAGCAGTCTATTTTGACGAAAAAAACTAAAGTGTTCTGCTGGGAAACATCATAATGAAACACTCCCGTTCTTTCAACATTTGGTGAATTTCTTACAGACTCATGAAATGTTTTCTTCGCCAATTAATCCTATTTTGCCAAATAAAGTTCTGTACCAAGAAAATTAAACATTCCTAAAGTCCAGCTTCCTGATATGCTAGGGTTCTAGGACTAGAGGAACATTTTAATCTGGACATGGATCTTGCATATATGTAACCATTTTGTCTAAAGAGGGCCTATATTTTATACTCCTTTGCACACAGACCAAAAAACGTGACTGACTTAAAGCCAGTTAAAGCCAGAGAAACAAAGAACATGTGGAGTGTGGTGGCTTTCAAATCTTTGGCTCTTTCAGTCAGAAGATCATTCTCCCTATTCACCTATCAGGAGTTTGGCCAAGGGAAATTAATTCTGGGGGAGAAAATTGCTTCCTTCTCTCTAGACTTTCACTTGTTTGTGTCATGCATTGCCTCCCTCCCAGGGCTTTAGCTAATCCAGGATATCTTCTCTTTGCCTAGGGGCAGCATTTCCCTGTCTGGAAAAAGCTTGATGTTGTGCATCAAGCTAGATGCAGGGGTGGTAGAGAGACAAGAGAAGAGTGAAAAGAGAAGACTGCTCCTCAGGACAGAGCAGTAGAGCACTGTCCTGGATTTGCTTCTTCTAAAATACAGACTTACATGGTGGTTGTCTTTCCTGCTCCATTGTGACCAAGGAAGGCTGTGATCTGGCCCTCATAAAAAGTAATATTCATCCCATCTACTGCTGGCTTGGGCCTGTTTGCAAAAATCTTCACCAGGTTCTGAATGCATACTCCTGGAATCAATCCTGTTGGCTCGGGCTCAAAGAAGGTATTTACTTGAAAGACAAGAAATCAAGAATGAAAAAAGAATAAAAGCACATGTTTTAGTCCCAGTTCTGATGATGACAGATCAGTAAGTGCAGAAGCAACAGCACATACCCAGTAAAATACAGCATTATGTGCCAGAGCCAGATTCTCCAGTCACACCAATACCAAACTGAGGCAAGATTTCTAACTGCAGTGCAATTTATTTAGATTCACCCACATATCAATAACAGGAGAAGTGAGCCCAGATTTATAATGGTCTGTGGAGACGTAACTCATTGGATCAGGTGAAACTGAACATGCTTTCCTTTTTCATTGTGTAGCAGGAAGATTATTTGGGATTGTTGTCTGTAGATACTTAAGACAGGCTGAGAGATTACATTAAACAAGCAGCAGGTTGCCTTTCTGGCCAGGCTGAAATCTGCCATTCAAATAATCTGCCCAGCTTTGCATTCCTTTACCATGATGCTTTAAAAAAAACCCCAACATTTGCTTTTAATCCTGGTAGGTGAAATTTACCCCCTTGCTGAGGTCAGCTCAAGACTTAGGCAGTACCTAACATGAGCACTACATGGGATGGCTTTCTCTCAGGATTAAAAATGCATTACTGTAAATAGCACCATCAGGATGTTTTATTGCATCAGCTTCTAGACAAAACAAACTTCCTTTGAAGTAAATTAAGCCCTTGGGCAACGTGAATTATAGGAGTTGAGAAACTGAAACTAAAGACCCTGTCCACTTTTGTTTAGACAGAATGCTTAAGGCTTTGTAGGGAGGCTTGTTTTGCAATTGCAGTTTACTTAAATTGTACAGTACCCAGCAGGCCTGTGTGGAGAACAGCCAATGCCATTTGGGTAAAACCAGCCCCACCTCCCGTCACTGGCTTGTATGACTATCATTATAAACAATACTTAGGAAGAAGTCCTAAATATGTTGCACATCAGAGAGCTGTGTATACTACAGAGCAGCTGAAATAATTAATGTAGAATGGGTAGCTTTATTTTAAATAAAATTATGTATATGACAAACTTTTATTTTATTTTGTGAAGGAATCTAGGTTTCCTTTTACCTTACTGGGCCGAATACAAACACCCCTCTCCGGCTAGATAGTTCTGCATATATTGGCAATTGAGGTATCATCCTCGGTTTTATAGGTATCATGAGCTCAATTCACATTTACCTGCAGGACTCACTGACAAGTTCTGAGGCAAATTCTCTGATGATCCCCCCATTATCTGCTTTGCATCACCTGAATGACATTAGTGGTGGGTTGAGCTCCTTTTTTTGTGATTCATATTTCTCTATTCTGATCCTATTACCTCAGTGCAATTTTGGGCCATTTAGGTCTTTCTTCAGAGGTGGCAGCATTTATGGCAGAGGTGGATGGGGCTTTGGTGAAGGCTCTGCTTAAAATGTATCAAGCAATCAGGAGAGATTTATAGTGTGTCTGGCTTGCTAACCCGTGCTAGTACTGGACTGCACTACAGTTAAGCCATTAGAACTACTCTCCATTTCCCATCCCATTACTCTTCCATGAAGCACTAGCTCTTACATGACGCCATTTTGGAAACTGTGTCCTTGAAACATACCAGATCTGCTCCTGGCTTCCCCACGTCTCCCAGTTCCTGTGTGGCTGGCTGAAAGGGAAGGCAGGCTTTTTTGTACAGTGACAGGCAAAGCCCTTCCTCTGTGGCCATGTAGCAGCTGGAACTTGGGAGCTGACAAGTACAGCACCACAAAGATAAGGAGAAGATTGGCTGAAATAACCTTTGCCCTCTGCCTGTCTTTTTTCTTTTGAAGTCCTGCCCTGTTTCCATTCACCCTGAATGCATGTTTTCAGTGCCTACGTGAGGAGCTCTGATGACCCCACTTTTATCTCTAACTTTTCAAAAGAGTCAGAGTGGGCCCAGAGCTGTCTGTAGCAGTTACTTTTGCTACAGAATCCACATGCATTCCTCTGAGCATCACATACAGAAAACTCCTCTGGCTCCCCACAGAAGACGACACTGGGACTTGAAAACAAGGCAGGTCATTCAGGAATTCTTAGGTGGTGGCTAATGTCAGCACCAGAAAAGGCTGCAGATAGACACACAGAGGACTTCAGATAAATCCCTTTGAAACCAGCCTTTCCCTACAGATGCAAGACACACTAAAGATAGGCAACAAAAAAAAAGGGGGCTAGGAGAGAAGAACATTCCTCTCAGCGTAAGTATTTTTATTGAAGTCATGGCTCTGTTTAATTCTAAGAAGTCAATGTGTATGTCTCTGACGCTTCCCTCAGCACAAACACTAACTTGCTATAGAAACAGCCTGTATTTGCATGATAAAAAACAAGTTACAGAGCTCTTCTGGAAGACAGCACTCTCATGCGTAGTGGCTAAAATATTCTAAGGGATTGTGAACGTAGAGGAATCAGTGAGTGGGTAGCTGGGAGAGTCAGTGCCTCTCTTGAGCTTAGCTCTGGCAGTCACGTGCTATCCTCTGTAGCGTACTGGACTCTTGTAGTTTGACTCCAATCATTCCTAGGTCTAGTTTGTTATGAAGTACAATGAATATAGTATCTCAGAAGTACTCAGGTTACTCTCTCCTTACTATTAACTTCATCTTTGTCCTGGACATCTGTCTTAGGCTTCCCCAGCTCGCTGGGTTCTTTTTCTCGTTTGTGTTTACATGGTTTGTTTTTACCATCCTTCTCCCCCTGGTTGTCACTCTTTTCTTCCGGCTTTTCAGGTTCTTCAGATTTCTTTGTTCTGCTTTCATTTTTTTCCCCTTCCATGGCCTTCTGATCCACACAGCCTTCTGACTCTGAACTTTTTCCTATATAAACCAAAAGTAACCAACATTTAATTAACCAACATTTAATTTCCTCTTATCTCTAGGGGTGCTTTGAGGAAAAGGAGGTAGTTCTAAGCTTTGAGCTCTCTAAGAACATTAATCATCAGTGCTTGGTTAGGAAGTGCTAGATGGCACTCAAAGCCATCTAGCTTAAAATCTCCTTCACAGTGTCAGGAACAGATATTTACAGAAGACGACTGACAATTTTGCAATTATAGACTTAGAGTGGAAGATCCTGACTAATATTGGGTACATGCTTTATATTTTGTCCATGCAGCTCTAGACCAAGTTCTTCACCACATGAAGAGAAAGGCCATACAAACATTTCCCAGACTTACAGGGAGAGAGAGGAAGAAATACAAAAGGAAAAGGCTAAATGAAAAGCAAACTGCTAAACTGCTACTTAGATTAAGAGAGTAGCTCCAGGCCAGAGTGAATGAGTTGGTGTTAGCTTTTGTATAAGAATTTCTGGCTTTCCAATTTGATTTTAGACCTTGCTGCCATGAAGGGAAACAGTCACATAAAAATCACATATGGCAACAGGCTCAAATCAGGAAGAACAGTGATGTAAGAAGAGGGAGCCCCTGAAGGAACTGTTTACATAACACAAATTCAAGCTGGCAGCCTAGAGTGCAACTAGCATAACTGTAATTTATCAGATGGTCTAGGACTTAATTTTGCTGTGAAATAACACCATAACGTTCTGCTATAAGAAATTTTAGCCCATAAAACTGTGTAAAATTACCTGGTGCACAAATAGCAACATAAACAAATGGGGGGATACAAAAGGGCACTGATAGAAGTAAATTTTAAATGTACCAAGATAATTTACCAGTTTAGCTTCATTTTCAGTTGTGCATTTACATTATCTGACATTTTCTTATCCAGTTTTCTTCCCAACACATTAACCACTTACGATGAATAAAGAAAAAGCTTAGTATTACCCTTGAAGGAAAGATATGAGTTGAGAAAAGTTCTACAGTTGTTCATGTAAGCTGAGGCACTGAAGAGTCTTAGTTCTTCAAATAGGTAAGAATCACGTGCCTCTTACAAAGGAATTAATCAGAGATGACCTTTCCAACTGCCCCTGCTTGAGAAAACCCAAGGCAATGTTTTGCAGAAGAGATGAAATAAGTATCAGCAACTCAGGCTAGCTGAGGTAATCATGGAATAATTTAGATCAGAAGGGACTTCCAAAGATCTCCAGTTCAGTCCTCAAAAAATAGGGCCAATTCAGATCATAGTGACTATGTCCAAAAATGGAGATTTCACAACCTTTCTGAGCAAGTTCTAACTACCTTCACAATAAATATTTTTTTCTTATATTGAATCAGAATTTCTGTTTTCCAACTTACATCCGTTGCCTCTCATGCTTCCACTAGGCACATCTGAGAAGTCTAGGTCTATCTTAACTTTCTCTCTCAAAGCTGAGCAGATCCAGCTCTCTCAGCATCTCATTATATGCTCAAGCTCCTAATCAACTTGGTGGCTCTTTACTAAGCTCCCTCCAGTAACTCTGTGTCTTCCTTCCAGTGAGGATCCCCAAACTGAACAACACAGTACTCCAGATGCAGTCTCACAAGTGCTGACTAGAAGGGAGGAATCACTTCCCTTGAACTGATGGCTATACTCTTGCTAATGAAGTTCAGGATGCATCTGGTCTTCTTGGCTACACAGGCACACTTGATGGCTCATGTTCAACATGTTGTCAACCAGACCTTTTCTACAGAACTGCCTGCCAGCCTGGTGGTGGCTAGTCTGTATTGTCCTGTGGAGTTATTCCATCCCAGACACAGTATTATGCATTTACTTTTGTTGAACTCCATGAGGTTCCTATAAAGCCATTTCTCCAGCCTGTTGAACTCCCTCTGAAGAGCTGCCCTGCACTCCATTGTTCCCTCCAATTTGGTATCTTCCACAAACTTGCTCATGGTGCTCTCTCTCCCATCACTCAGGCTGTTAATAAAGTCATTAAACAGTATTAAGTGCAGTGTCAGTCCCTGTCAGACCCCTGCCGCTAAAAACTGGTCCCCAGTTATGCATTGTACTGCTGATCACAATCCTTTGGACCCAACAGTTCAGTCAATTTTCTACCCACTTTAGTGTCCACTCAAGCAGCCTGTATCTCATCAATTTGGCTATCCGAATACTATGTGAATCCATGCTAAAGCCCTTGCTAAAGTCAAGTTTAATGGCATCCACTGCTCTCCCTTTGTCCATTGATCCAGTCATCACAGAAGAAAATCAGACTGGTTAGGCAAGATTTGCTCTTGGTAAATCCATGTTCATTATTTCCTATCACCTTGTACTTCTGTTCTTGGGAATGGCTTCCAGAAAGATCTACCTCTTAATCTTACCAGGCACTGATAAGTATCAGCAGAACTAGAATAAAAGCTGTGGAAGGGACTGCAAGATTGCCCCATTTTTTCTCAACAGTGAACTGTTAGATCAGCTCAACTATCTGATGTAACATCACTGCAAAATAAACTCTAGGCTTCACTTAAGTAAAATTTTTTATCTAAGTAGCCTAAAAAATGCAATTAAAAACTCATAAAATTAAAAAAAAAATGGCAATAAAGTAGTAGCCATAAACTCTTCTGTTGCTGACCTACCTGAGCAACTGAGTATTTTGGTGCTTTCAAGCCTTCTCGCAACCTTTAGCTTGGGTACTAAGAAATCATGGGTCCGCCTTTTATTGGAAATATATTAAAGAACACACAGAACTTATGAGGCATTAAGAAAACCAGAAAATGGATTTCATTCCTACTAAATTTAGGCTTAAAGTAAATAAATAGAAAATGCTAAAATCCTGTAAGTAACTGTGCTGCAAATTTGAGATATACAAAGGAGTTCTGGTGCAGGATATGCCCAAATTCCACAGAACGTCAATGAGATGTAGTGGCTGTCATCTTATCTGGGTCTCTGGAAATTTTCCATTCATCTATAAACATGCTCCATGTCCTCCTTTGGCTCTTTCCTCCTCCGTCCTATACAGTCAGATTCTAATCTAGTGGGCAGCATTTGAAAAGCCAAAGCAGGTAACAAACTCCATAATATCTAGACAAGCCTCTACCATTCTGAACACCGTCACAGGAAGTCTAAAGGAAAACCTGTTCATTCCCTCAAAATGCACCAGAAGGCAAAGCCTCTGGGGGGAAAAAAAAAGTTATAACCTCCTTTTTTCTGATCAAAACATGTGAGCAGGGGACGTATCAGCATGTTCACAAAAAGGATTAACTTCCTTCTGGTTTACAGGTATCACCCCGAGATGAGACTGCCTCGTCAGCAGTCTGTTTGAGTTGATGAAGGGTAAGGATGGTAATGAGAATATTGAAGAAATTATTTCCTCATCTGTCACTTTGATTGGTTTCACTGTTACCTTGTAAATTTAAGACAGATTTCAAAACACCACCTTCAGCAAGCCTGTATTCCAGACATTAATCATCATTCTGCATTAATTCCTATTTAAACACAACCACCCACATGTTGTTCTTAACTATTCCAGTATCAGTGCACAGAAGAAAATCTGCAAAAGCAGGACTTTTGCACTCAATTCAAGGGTGAGTGCAATTCAGTGATTCAAAGATCCAAGGGTGGCATCAATTTTGATCTTGCTTACAAACCCAAAGTAAACAGATTTAAATTCGTGTCAAACTAGATAAAAAAGAATCAGGTTTAGAAAGATGGGGGAGCCTCAGTGTAAATAAGATCAACATTGAGTTTCATTTTGACTCATTTCACAAATGCTGTGTTGGGCAATAAGAACTCCTTGAATGTCTCAAAATGTGTTGGTTAGAGAGCGGAGGTTTGATGTTGCTTGTGAACCCATGCTTTAAAGGCTCTCAGATGGAACAGTGTCTCACCTCTAATAACTCTAATAATAGCAGGCCACTCCAAGTTCAAAGGCACCTGCTGAGATTCCCAGTGTATGGCTGTCTCTAATCTTTGTAGCAACTCAAGTAATGGAAATGTTATGCAGTCACCTCTAAGCGGATCAATGGTTTTGAAGTTATTTCTAAACACCAAAGTTTTAAAAGAACTCACCATCAGCAGTTGCTGTTTTCGCAGCTTTTGGGTTTCTAGAGCCAAGCCAGTAAGATTCCTGCACAGGGAAATACCAAGGCTGTGGTAGCCCATAGTCCCCTAAAACAAAAATAAGTAGGTAAAGTGCACTTCATAAACACATTCCTCAGTGGGCACAAATTCATCTAGACAAAGTCTGAGCTATAATTATAAACACTTGCAGTCCTAGTGTTGCATATCAGAAGGTCAAACCATTCACCACGTACCTGACAGAACAGATTTTGTTTGCAGATTTTTTTTTCTTTTGGACAGGAGTAAAATATTCAGAAAATATGTGCTCTGATTGGCTTTACCTTTTCTTAAGTAGAACGTGGTTTAACTACAGAATGAAGCTACTCCTTATATGGGGACAATCTGAATCCTTACCAACCAGGCAGCAGCTGCCAAGGAACATCCTGATTGCTTAAGATGGGATCCCAGCCTCACTCAGGGATTTTCTTTTAAGGCCCACTTAACACTTGAGGGTTGACATGAGTGAAAAGCTTATTATATTTAGACTTATTACCCTAGGCCTGAATTCACAACTGGCAATGAGAAAAAGAGTCTCTGGCTGTTATTTCAGCACACAGTGTTGCAGGAAAAGTGACAACAGAGTAATCATTTTCTTAAGCAGAAATGGACTTTTTTTAATTAATTAAAATTTAATTCTGTTTTGAAGAGAGAAAGTACAATAACATTATCAGTTCTTGTCAGGCCAGACCAGAGCTAGTGTAAGTCAACACTGCTTTCCTGGATCATATTAATTTATAGAATGCAGGGATTTGAGCTGCTATGTTTAAAACTGGCATCCTTGTAAACCCAGGTGTCATTGGCCTTGAGCTACTTATTCAAAATAAGCAAAGGGAATTTGTGATGCTCGCTGAAAACCAATCAGTTTTTCTATATTGAAAACCACTGTTTATGAAAGCGTTTATTTCTGACTTACCAAAAATACCCTGTATGTCAGGCAACCACTTGTACTCCCATTAACGCACACAAATGCTCTGTCTCCATCCATAAGCAGTTTGCCTTGCACTTGTTATGGACCCCATGATACTCCTTTGAAGCTGGTGGCTAAAGCAACTGTTTCTCATTCAGGATGAATCCAAAACCCAAGTGAACTCCATTATGGAGCAGAATGCTCTAACAGCCAAAGGACTAGTGTGCCAATGGGTGGCTGGCTGCAGAGAAAACTTGAGCAGGAGCTGAACCATATGGTTCAAAGGATAATACAGGGAACTCATATAGTAAGCTCAGAGACTACAGCATTGATTTGGTAGGTCTGCATGTGTGTGACACAGAAATGCTATGAGAAATTCCACAGAAACAGAGGAGCAAAAAGCCAAGGAGACACTCAGAGCACATATTGGGAGGAACTGAAGCTAATGAACAGAAGCCTGAGAGGAGTTACTTTTGTGTAAAGTGCTGGCTGAAAAAAACCAACTTGGATCTATGAGCAAAGAAACTCCTGTTGTTTAATTCCTGCAGTGTTCATGGAAATAGTACATTGTCCGTTCTTTTTTAAATAATCAGATTTGCAACACGGGCTTCTCCAAAGAGGAACTTTTAGGAAAGTTACTGCAAATCAGCTTTGAAAATAAGTATGTTAAAATTGCATTAAACTTCTTTGTGAGGACACATTTCTTAAAAGCTGAAAAGGCATTAATTTGGTGTAGCATAGCTCACTTTGGTAGGGACACAAACAGAGCAGACTTAAGGTAATATTTTAATTTTGAAACAAAATATCTTCAGATACATCTAGATATGCTAGATATATACTAGATTACCCAGATACGCTGGGTAAGAAACTGGCTGGACGACCGAGCCCAGAGAGTTGTGGTCAATGGAGCTAAATCCAGTTGGCGACTGGTCATGAGTGGTGTTCCCCAGGGCTCAGTTTTGGGACCAGTGTTGTTCAATATCTTTATCAATGATCTGGATGAGGGGATCGAGTGCTCCCTCAGNACGTTAGGAAAAAATTCTTTACTGAAAGAGTGGTCAGGCCTTGGAACAGGCTGCCCAGGGAAGTGGTTGAGTCACCATCCCTGGAGGTATTTAAAAGACGTGTAGATGAGGCGCTTAGGGACATGGTTTAGTGGGCATGGGGGTGTTGGGTTGACGGTTGGACTCGATGACCTTAGAGGTCTTTTCCAACCTTAGTGATTCTATGATCTAAAACCATTTAACAAATCCATATCTTTTCTTGATTTGGATTAACTATCATAAGTGATGTGTGCAGACAAGCACCATCTTACCTCACCCGTAATTAATTTTCCTTCATATCTAGAAAATCTGCAAGATCTCAAAAGATAGCCATCTGCCAAGAAACACATTCTGGAACTACAGTTCACATGTGGGAGTAATAAATTAATGAAAAGAAAGCTCATTTGCTTGTGCAGCATAAGAGTCTGCATTTATTATATTGTACCAATATTCAATAAGAAGCAAGATAACCATTTAAGCTGCAAGGACAAACCACTTTCTCACAAAGTAAGTTCCCAAACTTTGTAACTGATAACAAAGAAAATCCTTTTGTGAACTTGCACTAGAACCAGGATTCCCATTTAGAAATAAATCCACAGAGGAACTTTCACAGCTGCCTAGGCCACAGTATATGGCCTCAGGAAACAGTACCATCCTTTAAGAAACAGTAGGCCTAATGTGGCCATAGTATATATGTGAACTAGAACTGTTATCTCTATATTTTAAAAATTTTTAAAAATTCTTACTAGAAATGGTTGAAACTTCTCAAAAGAAAAATATGTACACAAATTGGCTTTTAAGAGATGATATTTTTGTAGATTTATTTTCTATTTAAATTTAAAAACGGGACCAGAAATTGCATCCTCCTCCTTACTCTTTCCTCCTTTTCCATTCTTCTCAGGACTAAAATAGGAGAAAGGAAAAAGAAAGAGAGAAAAGTGGAAGCTCTTAATAAGCTAGTGGTGCTATACTGGATAAGACTCATGGTCTACAATGTCAAGTACCTTTTTTCTGACAGAGGAATACTCAGAGACTTAGACTAACACAGTTTACAACAACTACCACTACACTTTGTAGGAATAAGAAATTGACATACCTGGAAAAACATTATCAAGATACCAAGAAAGTATTCCATACAGAAAAGCGTCAAAAAGCATCATTTTAATGGAAAAAAGAAAACTATATTCATCTCCTTCCAAGGGACTGGTTCTGATGTTACCCCACTGTAGGCCAAGACCTTGCTCTTCATAGCGTGACAAGTATTCTGTACCGAAACCAAAAGCTACTTGAGAAAGCAAACTCTGGAATAAAGGAAAAATGACATTCAACTCAGAAGAACATTTTGTAAACCAACCACAAAAAAAGACAACCTTTAGGGTCTGGACTTCAAAACTTGATAATGCCTAACAAATGATCAGGGAAAAGTGGTTTCACTTTTATATTGGACTGGGATGTTTAATCCTCTGAATGGCAGCAATTCTAAACAGTATTTAGCCATAATAGACTGAATTCAACCTTGGCTGTACATTCTTTAGCTGCTAGGCAACCTTCACAGCTTGTTTTTTTCCATTAATGTCTCTGTTCAGAAAATACTACAGATGCATCTAGAAGTTTGCAGTGTACACCTTTGCCTATCTTGGAGAAACAAAATATTTCCTGAGTGCATGGGGGAGGGCTACTATGAGTAACAAGACAGAAAGTACACCAGATGCTCAGGATAAGGAAAACTACAACCATCCCCTCCCCTGGTGTGTCTGCTACCTAGTTCTCACACAACAAACTAATAAACCAGTATAGTCTCCAAACATCCTCTTCAATGTTGCATTGCAAAAACAGAGAAAGAAGTGATATAGTGCTGTTTCACAGGATATGTAGTTCAGCCAGGAATGCCAGACCTTAGGAAAATGAGGGGACAAGAGGGATCCCAACAGCAACTCTGAGTGAGGAATTATTATAGTGTGCTAAGTGAAAAATGTTTGGTTATCAGCAATACATTCATTGTTCAATTACTTTACTTGTCTTTAAAAATTTTTATTTTTTCTTCAGGCCCCCTACATGTGCACACCCCACCCCTTACCATCCCTTGTAATTACCTCTTCCTCAGAGACTAACCTTTGAACAACAAATATAAGACCAAACGTATCAGGAACAGAGAAAAATATTAATGGTTTCTGGCCAGCAAATATCCTTTCTTACACAGATGCCTCCTCCTTCACTTTAGGGTGAGAAGAGAGTTGTCTTTAGGCTTAGACTGTGTTTTAGTCTCAAGATTTCTTCCCAAATCAGAACCTGTTGGAAGCCAACCCTACTAATTTCCTGACTTAATTGCACTTTATTGTCTTAATTGGTAGAACTAAAGATGGTAGATACTATGTCTGCATAGTACATCAGTTAAGAAAGCTGATTCATAGCCATATTTACACTTAGTTATAGCTTTTTAAAAGTTTTCTTTTCTTTTTCCTTTTTCATTAGATTTCCTAGTGCAAGAGGAGAAGACAGTACTTCTCTTTTACCTAGGTTGTTAGAATGCTCAGCAAAGATGGGAGACTGGATTCAAATACCCCCTTCCCTTCTCAATTCATTGGGCAACAGAAAATCCGTCTGAATAATTTTGTAGGTTCACAGTTCCATTTCAAAAAACAGCAAGAAGTTTCCAGCTTCACTGAATTGTTAAGTATCTTGCCTATTATGGAAGAGAACCAAGAACGAAGCACTGCATGGGAAATGTCTACAGCTTCTTAGATGCAAGATATTTCTTAGAGATTTGGCATCTGGGCTCAAATCCTAACTCTATGTTCAGCTAAAGAAGGAATGTGAACCTAAGGTCTTCTCATCCTTAGATATTACCCTGTTAACTAGGTTATAGCACATGAGAAAGATAACTGTCCCCATTTTGTGAATTGCCTTTGTATTTATTAAACATACCAGAAGCTAAATTTGCTTTGATTTACAAGGAAGTGTTCAAAACTTTTTGAACATTATGTTAATTTCTTTGCATTCAAAAAGTAAAATAAATTTTATTGAATTTTCTAAAAGCCATGAAAATATCTCTTGGTCACTAGGCCGGCTGAAGGCTTATTCACTTGCAATCCCTAATTATTTGAGAGAGATTCAGAGGTCTCCCTCTCTGAATCAAAAAAGCAGAGAGGAAGAAGTGTGCAATGCTTTGTTACTCATGTATGCACAGTGAGAAGGGCAGCAAAATTTGAACCCAAAGATACCATATAATCAGTGAAAGGCTTACTGCTAGGATCTTCAGATTAACAGTCATGCGGTCTTGCCAGACAAAGCAGACAATATGAGGCAGGTACAAGGTGAAGTAGATGACTCCACTGCAGGCAGCTGCCAGATTTGCTTTGGAGAAGAGGGTGCTGAATAAGAAACACTGCATTATGGTGGCTGTGGTGAAAGTCAATAGGAATAGAAAGAAGAGAAGTGGACTGCTATAATGTAGTACTTGTCCGCACTGTAAGCAAAAGGAAAATGGAAAAATTTAGAAGTATTGCCACTTTCTGACTTAGCAGAAAATGTCAGAATTGCCATTGACATGTAACTGTATTGAGTAATAAGCCAGTCTTTCTTACCTAATATAACTTCTAACTCTCCCAGGCAGTAATGATTCAACACCTGAGGTCATTACAATAACAAATCCTTCATCTAACTTTATCCTGCTCCTGCATTGTGACTTCAGATTAGCACAATAGGCTGTGGAGTTCATATTCATATTTGATGACTGAATTAAGATCATAACTGATTGAAAACGGACACTCTGTCCCTGTCTTAATAAGCAAATGATTCCAAGCAAGATGTGCCTGCTTGGAAATTCATACATTTTAAATAAAAGTATTTCAACTATCATAATAAATTTTCATTGATTTCTTCTCATCTTCTCCTCAGGCCACTTGCTCGATGTGCAGGAAACAGAGTGTAAGGAAACCTGACAAAATGCATCCAAAAAACCCCCAAACAAACAGGAAAATTATAAAGCTTCTGCACCTAAATGATATTCAAGCTCCAGAAGGGTATCACAGCTGAGGAATCCAAGTGCAGTTTCTCAGAGATCCTTGTGTCTTAACTAACCCACTGGGTGAACTTTTATTGACCTTTTTTCCTTAGAGCTTTTGTACATTAAACACTCCCTCTCAAGAAGAGCATGGACTGCTTCTGATTATCTATTTACTCCTAAAAACCAATGTTGAGACCTATTTATTAGACTGAACTTTGTTTTGAGCCTTATAAAAGGCTCAAATAGGTCTATAAGGCTATAAATAGGTCTCAGCATTGTTGCAATATCCCACTGGGCCTCCAAGACCAATTTCTTTATCAACTGACGCAATCTCTCATAAGAATATATTTACAAAGGTGCCTCACACTGGCATAGTGAAATCCAGGAAAGGAAGCAAATTATAGGTAAGCACATTCCTCTCTGGTATTAACTACCTCCTGATTTTTAATTAAATCAGTGTAGTGAATAAAATAAGCTTTCTCTATCTACCCAAGCTGTAATGGAACCACACGGAACTAGAACAACTCATCAGGGCAAACTGATAAGATAGAGCGGATTGAACCTTAACTATGCATTTATACCCATAACAGTTCCCCACATCAGAAAAGATGCAAGGGCATTCTTCCTTATCAAAATGCTACAGATTTATATAACTAAATAGAGCAGCTAGGAGGAGCTTGGTTCTCAGGTAAAATAAGAGGTAGTCCTCAGAGACAACATCCAAACTGTCCTGAAAAGTTACAGAAATTACGGCAATTCTGAGTCACAGAAGCAAAAGGTTTTTTGTTTTTGGTTTTTTTTTTTTCTTTTCTTTTCTTTTTTTTCAGGCTGTCATGAAAATTCTGTCCTTGCAGTCTCTTTTTGCATTGAAATAGTGACATAATTTCTACGCAGGCAAGCACTGAATATTATAAATGAATCGCATATGGTGAATTACAAGATTAAAATTCTTCATATTATGATCCCTTCTATTTAAAGTAACAATTATTATTTATTGGGAGATCTGCCTCTGTCTACAGGAAATACAATATACAGAGTAATCAGGTTGTATTGTTCCGTGGGGGATTTCACAATAAATCTTACTAGTGAATTTATCTTTCTGTCTCTGCCAAGTGCTGATGCTGTCACGAGGTCTGTGTAGAAGAATGTGCCTGCTACATGCTGCAATCAGAACAGGCCAGCAGCCATTCCCATCTCCTATGAATGGCTACTATTTTTTCTCAACAGCAAACTGGTATCAGCAGTGCAAACAACAGTGAGTTTGAGAGTGGCGATCCTTACCATGATCAGTGCTGTGAGGAGGAACGTGCTCACAGCCATCATGACGAAGCTGTCTAGGAACCAAGTGCACCAAATCACCCCATTAGTTATTCCCCTGTTCTTCATAGCCTCTTTCAGACGCATTTCCTTCTCCAGCACTATACTCTTCACAGTCATGGAAACTGAGTATATCCAAGCTAGCACCATGAAGATGGGAAAGGCGCGGTTTAAGGTGATCATGAAGCTACCAAAGCAGGAAGGGAGAAATGGATTAAACTTAGGTAAAACAGAGAAACATTGTGATGAAAAGCAAGAAAGAAAAGGAAAAGGAGTGGGGGATAATACATTTATTGAACATGGGACTGGAAATTCTCAGTCTAAATATCAATAACATGTTGCTAGTGAACTTCACAAGCAACCTAAATATTAATGAACTAATGGTTGCTGCACTCCCATGAGATAGATAAACGTTATTTCTATTTTACAAAGAGGTTCTAAGGATTAGTGAAGGCTACAAAACATGTGTTGGCTCATGAAAATACATCTCTCTTCAGAGTGAATTGCCATAATGCTTTTACTATGATGTGCAAAGAATATTTTAAGACATACGCTAATATTAACAATTTGGGAGTGTCTCTGTCTTTTTAACACTGGCAAAAGAATTAAACAAATTAAGCATTAAAAGCATCAGATGCTGCCAGAAAGGCTGCTGAAATTCATATAAACCATGACTTGGGGAATGCATTGGGACTGTCCCACATGGTACCACTTCCAAAACGACAGTGCTGGGTCAGGCTGCTGTGGGTGGCCTTTCATGTACTGTGATGAAGGCACTGCTCCCTTTCTCCATCCCTCCCCCCAGACTCTACAGCTGCTCAGCCCTGGCAGATGATCTTTGGTGAAGCACTGCCCCAAGTGTGCTGTCAGGGTGAGAAAGAGATTTTGGGGTGAAAAAGCTGAAAACATCTATGAATTTGGGATTGCAATTTTTCAGTTAAATTACCCTGAAAACCAAATGGACTTGATTCTTTAAAGGCCAAAAGCTTAGAGCTGCTAAAAAGAAAAAGAAGCAAAAAACCCTTCAGCTTCTTAAATCTGAGCCCTACAGAACTACGTTTTTGCCATATGCTATCATAGCTACTCCACTGTCAAAACAAATGGAACATCTTCACTTTTTCCACCAAAAATTCCTGAAGAGCAATGTGGCCTGCCGAAACAAAGCCATGCTTTTGTGGAATGGCCTAGGGTACACTGGGTTTTGCCTGTTGGTGGACACATGTAACCCAGCACTAGGCCATGCATAGCACAACATACATGTTTACCATAAGGATGTGCTTGCTTCACCTAAGCAGCCTCTCTGCAGAGGCCATCGCTAGGTTTGGATATCAGCCCTGAACTGTGTGTGGCTGCTGCAGGCTTCAGAGAACTTTTGCACAGAAACGGTTTCTGCCTCTGCAGTATTCTCAGTGGGGAGGAAATAAACAGCTGGCTTGCCAGGGCGACATTTTGTCAGGCTAACAGGTAACAACTGATGGGAGTGACAAGTCAAATTATGTATATCTGCAATCTGCCATTATCTTAAGTACTAGCACTTGCCTGAACAGAGCACACTGACATAACCATGAAATGATTTCTATAGTGCTTTTTTTTTTTTTCATTGTGTGAGGGGTTTTTTGTTGGTTTTTTGTTTGTTTGTTTGTTTATTTTTGAGTGAAATGTATACCAAGACAGTTGCAGTAGCATAGATTGCAGCATTGGAACAGGCACACTGTGAACAGGGAAGAGGCACCACTTCATAAAATATGGAGCACACATGCTGGTTCAGGCAGTGCTAATGGAGGTCCACAGCCCCACTGCCTCCATGTAGTCACGAAATCTCCACACCCAGGAGCACAGTTCTCTTTCTTTTTTTTGTTACAGAGCAACAAACCACCTCTTTCTCTTTTAGTTTCTTTATTCTGCAAGGTCTGTAAGTATCTTCAAGGACCAAAAACTACAGCTTTGGGTACTGGCATATCTAGATATAATAAAGTCTAGGGTTAGGGTGGCAATACACTTGAAGAGACTGGGTTGTTTGATTCTTCAAGACTTAGAGATAGCAAGAGAGGTACCAATTCCATTGGGACAAGCATTTTCTGTTCAATTTTTCTTTAGGAAATGATTCTTTGGATATAAAGAAAGCTGGGTTTTAGAGATGTAATTAGGGAAAATAGGGAAAAGAAGCTTACTACACTTCAATGGATTCTGCACATTTAACTAAATGATTCAGTGTTTGTTCTAACATGGGTCAGTGCTTTGTGTTCAGTTTTGCTACAGGCACTGGTCATATGCTATAGCATGAGGCTTAGTTTTAGCTAGATAAAAACTTTTTAAAAGATCACGTTTTTGCTGGGTCCTGTGTAATCACAGGGGTCGTTCCAGGGCTGACATTGTTAGGGATCAAAGCGTTATAGTTGGGGTGTCCTATTAACAACAGATTCTCTAAACCTGAAGGTTTAGGTTAGGTTATTATTATTGCCTGGAAAAGTAAGGCCAAAAAAACCCCACATTATTTTTTGGATTTTGTGTGGTATGCAAAAATTGGAAGAAAACTGCTGCTTTTAAGGGGCCAGTGTTTTGTGTTCATTTTAGGTCTGGACACTGGTTGCCTGGATGCAACAAAGGCCAGGATTGGGATAAGGGGTACAACCTTGGCAGACAGCTTCTGGAGTCTGGATAAGGAAGAAAACAAATTCATTCAGTGATGTCTCAGTTATTGCTCTTGCATGTATACCTTTGGACTAGGGTTAGAACTGGTGCTTGAGAGTCTTAATGCACCCACCAATCCAAGTATTCGTCAGAATTAAGATAAACTGCTTTTACTCACACATCATCCACAAAACACGGATATGGCATTTGCTGCAGATAAATTCCTAATGGCACTTCAGTGTTGGTCTGGGTCTTTATAATCCCATGCTCAATCATGTCTTGGAGATATGCAAAGCCTCCCCAGATGTAACGTAAATCATCCACAGGATCAGCTCTTGGACCAGGATCCCAGTACCTCAAAAGAAAATTCACATGGAAGTAATTTGGGTAAACAGTGGCTTTAGGGGAGGGCCAGGAGGGGGGAAATTAATAAATTTTAAAAATCTTAACTACTGAAATTGTAGGGGCACTGCCTGGAGTTGCGTCTTCTAGATTTTGGTCTGTCAGACCACGTTGCTTGAGAAAGTATATGACCTGGAAGGTTCTTTCATTTCCTTTAATTTTCTCTACACTGACACAGAATAGCAATTTTGGCCAAAAATGTACATAAATTAATCATGTAGCAGAGTAACTGTTCTAGAATAGAAATAACTGTATTTGGAATACAGTATCCTTGGAGATTAAATTGGAACAGCTGAATTGCAACTACCAGACACCATTATATTCCTCTATGTAGACAACCCTGAGAAGTGATTTCTGCTATCCCTTTAAGTGAGTCCATTTGAGGGGCACTTGAGCAGGAACAGCAGAGAAGTTTTGCTGTCCAGGTGGGAGGACAGCAAGGTCACAATCCACATAGGATTTCCTTGTCTGACTCTCCCAGTGATAGAGCCAACTAAAAACTTAAGCACGTTAATAAATAGATTCTGAGCAGAGTCATTCCTTTTGCCATGTATCCATGCACCACCCACTGCTTCACCTAACTGTCTCAAGAGTGATACCACTTGTGTCAGTACCTGGCAACTGGAGATGGATTCTGCACTGCATTACATACTAACTATTGGTAATACAGTTGAATTTAATGCATGTATCCAATGCAGGTTCTAATGTCCTTACGTCTCTCATATTCATGTTATGGCAGGCAAGAACTGAGAAGGAACCATCACTTACCTGTCTTTGATTTTGTTTGTTTTCTCCACTGCATCTATGTCCATCCGGATCTTGTACTTCACAAGTGGTGGAAGACTGCTGGTTGTAGGCTTTATGTCTGGAAAAACAACACCAGCCCAGAATTTGTTTTCCTCCAGCAGATGAAGGGCTTGATGAGTCAGTTGAGTTTCATCAAGATAACCTTCAAATTTATCCAAGGTCAAGCACTACAAATAATCACAAAGAAAAAAATCGCAATAAACTAGTAAAAGGTATACATTAAAACAAACATCAGTGGTTGAAAACAGAAAAGGGAGGTAGGTTCATCTGAAGTAGTTGCTATTTTCAGTTTTAAAAGCATATGATGAAACTATTAAAAGTTGACTCTCTCCTCCTTCCTGAAAGTTTCCCCATCCTTTGTCTAATTCTTATGACAAATTCAAAACACACAGCATTATCAATACAAGCTCAGAAACATCTTTGTCCCTAAGACAAACAGTAAACCTCAGATTTAGCATTGCTGTGGTCAATGTGAGTGGATGGAATTATTTTGAAAGCAGTTTATTCCTGTTATTTAAGGATTGCCTCCTCCAAGCTCAAGAAATGTCCATCTTGACAAGAAATCAAGCAAGGGTGGCCACTAAAACAGGAGCTGCTGTTGCAATATAAGTATCACATGACAAATTTATATGTACCTGTACAAAACATATAGCCAGTACTAGGTTCAGCCAAAGCCTATGGTGCCAGGTTTACTAATTAGGTAGAATGAAATATTTTTTTTAAATATAGTTAAGCCACTGTAATCATTCAGCCATGGAAATGTGAACTCTGCCACTTGAACTATACTTGGAAGGTTCCCTCAAAAAGGCAAATATCTGAATTGGAAGGGCTAAAGTTGCAGCACAGATGAGGTCCCAGTATCAAGAACTGTCTCCACAGTCTACATCCAGGAGATAAAATTAAGTCAGCTATAAAATAAATCTGGCCATAAGAGCTTTTTAGCAGTCCAGTTGAATCAAAACACTATCCTTTTTCAAGTTTTGGGACATTTTTTTCAGCCTAGGAAGTGCCTGACTGAACACCAGGGAGCTAAAGGATGACTGATCCATAAGAAAACCACATTAGCCAAGGACTTCAGCTGAAAAGCACTTTGCAAAGTGAAGCGCTGGCAGAGTCAGAGCATAAAATTGAATCTTAAAGTCTTTTAGGTATCTAGGCATTTATTCCTATTTAATGCCAGTCAACTAGTCAATTGATCTTACTGATAATATTGTGTCCCTACTGAATTCTGACATGTGATTAACATGCTGGCTTAAGTTAACATACTTTGGCTATTTCAATAATAAAATGTAGTTCACCCTTCACAGCAAACTGCCTTCTTTCTTAGTCTCTGTCATTATTGTGAAATGTATTATCAGTCCATATACAAGACATCAAGTCATCAAAATCTAAGCCCTTCATGTCCCCCCATTTAACACCTACTTAACAGGCATGGTAAGACAAAAAGATTGTGAACACTACAAACTCTATCATTAGTTATCTGTAAAATTACAGACTTATGTTTGTATATTTAGCTTCTGCCCTTCAGAATTGGCAAGACATTACCAGAAAGTACAAGTATTTAACCTCCCGATGGACTGGGAAGATACTTATTGAATTATCTTGCTTCATAAAATTCCAGGAGGCTAACTTGTTTGACCTTATCTTCTTGATCATCTCTTGCAGGTCAATAACCAAAAATTACTCCACATCAAAGTGCTCATACAGGCAACTTGTTATTTAATGGGCAGACATCTTAAAGACTTCTTTATTTAACCTTTCCCTGTGATAAATCATGCTCTGTTTCCTTTAAAACGTGAAGTATCACAGTTTAATGGGATCTATATGAAAATATATTTTTAACTGGCAGCAAAACAAAACAGTGCTTAAATTGGTAACTTTATTATTTTGTAGCTTTACTCTTCATGGTGTTTTGCAAACCTTAATTCTCCTAGTTTGCTTTACAAAATTCAACTACATAGAATTTCATATCAGAAAGCAAAATAAGGCAGAAACACCTTCTGGTTTGTATGCCAGAAGAGAAATCAAATTAGACTGATGGCTCAGGTTGTATTAATTTTTTTTGGATATGTTAAACCCACAGAGTTAACCGAGTTTTGGAACTCAGTTTAGTTCTTGCCAAAGTGTCAGTGTTTCCACAGCAAAGTCCTGCTGTGTAACTGTGTCTTTGCAGTGTATGGAGGACTATTTGCTGTTTCTTTGTTATGAGGAATTATTTTCAAGGTACTTGTTGCAGCTGCAGAAGAACTCATGTAGCTTTCCAGGGGAATTTGCGGGAATGGCACTGGCAAAGTACTGACAGACAACTGATCTTGTCTAGATTTTCACTTCAGAATAGACAGTGTCTGGACTAGGCTGAGAACAGTACAGGCTCTTATCCAGAGGTCCAGTCAAGGAAGCAGCAAGTGTTTAAAACAGAAAGTACAAGTGCTTATACATCTTCTGCATGAGTAGAATGAAACCAAAGCTTGTATAAGAACATAGACTAAGACACCAGTGCTGCAATAACTCATACCATTTGAAAGTGAAAAGAGATTTTATATTATAATCTCCTAGCCCAAAGCTAGAACTTCTTTCTCTTAACATTAATTGCATTCAAAACAAAGACTGTATGCTCTACTGAGGCTTTTTTCCCCACTGAATTGCAACACAGCTTGTGCCTTCATAAACCTCACTATATCAAAATTCATTAATTAACCTCTTGGGGAAATTTATTTCAGATCTTTGCCCAGTAATTATTTAACAATTTAAAATGGTCCAATGAAGATGGGAAAACCAAGACTAAAATACTAAGAACAGGTTTGGAAGATAAACCCAGAAAATAATAAGCATGAAGAGGTGACTAGGTAGCACTCTCATAGCTGTTCTATGGCCTAAGGTAATCAAAGGGAAGAATAGGAAATTCTTGGGGTAGTGAGGATGAGCAGCCACTGCATAATTTGTGGGATTCTCAGCTGAACCACAGCTTGCAGCAGAGATCTGGAGTCTCCAAAGATAGTTGCTGGCAGCACACCTCTCCTCATTGCATGCTATGGTAAAGAGTAGGGTGTCCCTGTAAGGGAAATATTTGTTCTCATTGTGCTTGGCACAATGTGAAAACATTCTCAAATGCTAACAACTCAGTGTAAACAGCAGACTTAAAAGAATGAGCTCATTACAAAGAAATTTAGGACACAAAGATCTGTTACCAGGTACAATAACTGCCCTGATATTGTGGATGTTCCAGCACTGACCTGCTGCAAGCAATATATTTCACTCAGCTTTGAGTAAGAAGTAATTTTGTTAGCATCATGCATAAAGATCATCGGAAGAATCAGCTGTGTGCAAAAGCCTTATTGTTCCCTCTTGTAATAGCTAGAGGAAGGCAGATAAACTCTCAGTTCCTGACTTCTTTTTGCAGGGGATGAATGGTCTTTTAGACTGAACTGGATTGGAATTAGGAGAGCTAGGCTTGGTCCTGTTGCCTATGACTAGTAACAATTTTCCCTGTGAGCTTGAGGCTCAGCTTATTTAACCATTAAATAATAACTAAAAATTTACTTTCCTTTCAGAGATGCTTGTAAGATGTAGTTAATCTCTATAAAGAGCATCTGCCATATGAGGGTCAGGATAAGTGTGGAGTTCCCAAGTATTAATATTACTGCCAACAGCAATAGTTTTTTAAACTCTCGGAGTTAAGCTGCAACATTGCAAGGTCCACTAGTTTTGCGTGGGCTCCTAAGTTTACAAAGAAGAGTTGGCATTTCATTTATCTAACTTTGCAGGAATCCACCCCATCCCAGGTCCAGTTCCAAACACATCTTTATCTGCAGTCAGAAATATAGAGGATTAAAAAACAAAACCAAAAAACCCCACCCAACAACAAAAAAACTCCTGGTGTCACTTACTCAGCTCTGGGAAGGAATGGATGCAGCAATTTGCCTAGCCCTTTAAAAAAATATAACCTTTTTTGCACTGGACTTAGTCTGAGTCTGACGAACTCATCAGTAAGTTAGATTGCCCATTCCAGAGTAACCTCTTACTAAAAGTATCTTCCAAAGTATTTTTACAATGTCAATATTTTAATCTACATTTTTAGCATTTTTCATTTACGTAATGAAACTTCACCTCAGTTCCTGCACTGTGGCTCTCAAAAAGCCTCAGAGAGCCCCAGTAAAAACACAGCACCCTAGAGAAGGGGGGGTACAGATTCCAGGAAAAAGACACAGACAGCTTGTCAGAGTGGCTACACAACAAGTGGAAACTCCTTCATTGGTTTCTACAGAATTTTGATCAGGTACTTAAATGACAGACATACCAAAGAACTATTAGCTTCTCTGGTCCTGGTCTTGCTGAAATTAGTGGCCTGTCAGTTATTAGTACTTACAAAAAAACATTTCCTCAAGGTTTTGCATTCACTTTCTGCCTCTCAGCATCAAAATGTGTTCAGCCATTCAACCAACATTTTGAATATAGCATTTGGGGATCATCATATTGAAGTTTTTTTTTCATAATAAGTATGCATGTTCTTGTACTGCTGTATTATTTTAAAAACATGCTTTTAATATTGAGATTAAATTTGAAACAAATGAAGATGTCTTACGATTTTAACCTTCTTGTCTGTTGCCACAGACCCCAAGTACTGCCTACCCTGCTTTAAGATATTCTCTATGAGTATTCCCAGCAGTGAGAGGGCTGACCTTACCTCCAGATACTGCCTGAGCAAACGCAGAGCTTGGTCTGCAGCACTGAAGATGTTCCGCCAGTCAAAGTCTGCCATTCCCTTCTCCCGGCTCCCTGGAGATCCATTGTGGAGAAAGTTAATTATGTATTCAGCGGTTAAGCCTTCAGCACCCAGTTGGCTGTTTAAGAAGTCCCTCACCGTAGGGTGCTTCAGAGAGTCCTGAGGAAACACATCAGGATAGCTTCATTGCAATGATCCTCTGCACATGCCCTGTTTAGCTAGAAAGGTTTCCATTTCCATAGCTCGCTCTGAGCTATGAAAATGATCCTCTGCACATGCCCTGTTTAGCTAGAAAGGTTTCCATTTCCATAGCTCGCTCTGAGCTATGAAGTAGTACAAAAGGGCATGCTAAGGAATTAATTTTATAAATGGGCAATTGCATAGCTGAACTGGAGGTGATAGATGGATGAAAAGAAATTTACCCTTCACTGTTTACTGCATTTTTCCTTATAAGCAAGAGGATAAATGCAATAAATGTCTAATCTAATAGAGAAGAGTGTGGAAAAACCAATGTTTTCTCTAGTATGAAGTCTTTCATAAACTTTAACTACAAATATTACTTGCAGCTGATCAAAGTCAGATCTAACAGATGTGGAAATAAGCAATTTCCTAAGGTAGTAAATTGCTGGACCCAGCAAAAGCAAAAAGGTCTTACTGCCTTCTTTGCCTATGCAGAACCCAAGAAAATGAAGTTGTCTGTTCTTGAAGGACATTTAGGAGAGACAGGGAAGCAGTGATTGCTGCCTTTTTAAAGAATTCATTAGCCAGATTCTAAAGAGCGTCCAGATCTGAGATTTTGTCACAGAGATGCTGTAATGCATCTATGACTAGACTTCAAACAAGCCCAGTAACCAGTCCAACAGCCTTAAAGGCCGCAGATTCCTGGCTGCAAAGGCTGTGCTTCCAGGTAAACCTTCCAAATTAATTCTCTTCTCCCTTAGTAAAAATAAAGGGTGGTGAAAGGCTGCTCTTACTGAGGATCCCTGTTAAGTTATAACATACACGGATCATATTCATTTGCAGGCTGTTTTGAAAGAAGTACCACAGCTGAGGTCCTACTTCTTCCCAAGCTTTGGTCAACAGTCTGAGGCGTTCAAGTTCCTCAAAAGTGGAGTTTGCCTAAGGAATAAAACAGCAGAAAAGAGTGTTAGAAAGCTAAGGAGATAAACTAACAATTTATGATCCAGCCATTCATTGACAGTGAAACCTGTAACTTACAAATGTTGTAATTTTTACCTTAAATACTTAATAAACTTGTTAAAATAGCAATAATGTTAATAATCTTCAGAAAAAGAATTTGTAAAATCCAACTGGAATCACAGTCACATAGGATACATTTCTGTTGTATATGTAATGGAAAAAACAAGTGCACATTAACCGCAGTTAACTTCTATTCCTTTAAATACTCAGGTTTTAGGTAGAACTATTTCTTCTTCTCTTTTTCCCCTTGCCTATTTCTCTCCATTAAGAACTAAAAAGAAAGATGATCATGTGGATAGATGAATAAATGGGAGGCAGTTGGAGAAGACAGATACTCTCACAGTTAAGATATTAGTTAAGATTTGAAATGTTGGGCTGCTGTAAATCTGATGTTTTCCTGTGTGAGCTATGAGCAGCAATTCTTCTGTGGCTTACATAGATGTTGAGAGTAAGTGAATTGCTGGTTATGAGGTGGCCAAAACCTAAGTCATACATGACCTTGATTTAACTGCTCAGATTCATTTCGCCCAACTTCAGGCACTTAGCTGAAGAGTTCAGGCTCCATCCTATTTTCATGAAGTAAAAATTATTTATCATTTCAACATATATAATACTAAACCATGATGTTACTATTGGTTTGTAATCTCTCAGTGTTAGGTTTCAATGAGTCTATGCAAGCCTCATAGCTACCCTATTTATTTACTGGCACTGATGTTCCTACATCTGTAAAATATATAAAAACATTACTATTTTTGCTAGTGTAAATGTGGAATCATGTCAACAAAAGGCTACCTGAGCTGGAAAAAGCATGTAGTGTGGACCAAGATGGGATGAATCTGTGAAGATCCATTTCCTGTTTTTAAATGAAGAGTAACTGCCCCTCCTCTGATGACCATCAGAACAAATGGAGTTCCGAGAAGAAAATCTGATTAGGTTGAGGTAGCTGGGTCACTGTTTTTCATAAGATGTTTCTCAGAATGCAATTTTTTAGAAACATATATTTTTGTATTTCAGAACTTCTTACATTTTTTAGGATTTGCCGTACAGAAGGTGAATCAGGAGCAAAGAGAATTTTTCCCATCAGCAGGGGCTTCACAGCACTCCAGGCTATTTTGGTTAAAGGGTTCGATTCCAAGTTCTGGATCAATGCATTACAAAAGGGCGCTAAAGACAGAAAGAAAGACAGTCTTAATGAAACCCTACTCAAATCCTATCATACATAACATCCTGCAGGGCTTTTTACTGGCAATATGGACAGTTTAAAGCATTTTGAATCTGAATGGGTTAAGCACATTCTGCAATGTACAAGTACAACATCTGGATAAATGGATAAGACTGCTAAGTACATATTGCAGTTGTAAAGTAGACACCATGGAAACTGGAAGAGCAAACAAATTTAACCATTTGAAAGTTGCTGTTATTTATAAGGTATTTCAAATGGAAGGAAACTAGACAGCTCGGATCTCACTGAACAATTCTGAGCTCCAATTGCTTTTCTCCTAATGACTTAGGTCCTTTGTATTATAATTGATACTGATATGAACCTATTTTTTCTCCTATTAGTGGTTAGTTCTTACACAGTATAAACTATTGGACTGGAGATCCAGCAGGTTTGAATGTTGAATTGCGAAAGAGTTCAGAATTGGATCCTGCAATAATTTAGAACTAAACATTTTAATGTAAACATTTCTATCTTACTCCTGCACTATGAAGTAATTAGCTTACTTGGATAGCGTTCAACTATTTTGTTCCCTGGCTAGGAACTTTTACAGGTCTTTTGAAGGTTCAGACATAAGTAGAGCCAAGTTTCAACACGAACAGTGAAAGGTAGGAGTCTCTACAGGCAAAATGCTCACCTGTACTTCGTAACCATACAACCATATCTATCATAGCAGAAGGGACACAGAAATGTACTACCAGCTATAATATGGGTGTTAGTACAGAAAAAATTGCTGGTTATCTCAACATAGAGAAAAAATAAATAGTAAACAGACGGGGACATAATAAAAAGATAAAATAACAAATGGTAGAAAAGATAAAATGGGTTCCTCTTTGCATTCTCTCCTATTAAAATAGCAAGAAGAGAGGAAATCAAAGCAAAAAAATGGTAAATTGAAATACTTTCTATGTAAAATTTAATTATGCTGTAGAACATTACTGCTACAAAATATATGTACTTTTATGCAGGAAGAGAACAGCTGCCATGTATCAAATTGAGTACTATTTAAAAGGAGAGATTTTAAAATTCCTGTGCTCCAGGACATCAATCAAGTTGAGAGACTTTAAAAAAAATCACCTTGGAGAAAAGCAATTCCAGAATGTAGAACTGTATTTTCCTGAACCTTCTTCAGGAGCATCTAGTTCTTCCTGATATCAGTAGCATATATTAGAAGATAAGAGGGAGGGACTGTCTTAATTATGATGATGATGATATTTATGCCTTCATATTGAAAGCAGATGCATATTTCTGGCAGTTCTCAATTCCTGGGCTTCTCTGCTTCCAGCTATGAAATAAGTATGAAGTAAAACCATTTCACCTGTCTCTAATTTCCTGAATCAACTGCTTAAAAATGTTATTTTATAAATGCAACTGTGGTATTCTGACATAAGTGCACCTGTCTACAGTCTCTGTAATGGTTTGGTGAAAAAACTTACTGGTTGTATTATCATAAAGATAACTGGATTTCTTCTTTGTTGAGTCAATCCCCAGGAAAGCTTTGTAGTTATTATCTTCATACCAGTTGAAGGAAAGCACTCTGGATCCACCTCCTTCTGGGTAGCCACAGAAAAGATCAGATAGGGAACTCACAAGGTGGCCTAAGGATTCTGGCCTTCTGTCTTGTACAAATGGTTGCAGAACCATCAAAAGGTCCTGAACGCTTGGCTTCCTGGCTAGCTGCAGTAAGACAAGACTTTGTTAATTGCAACCCTCAAAGGAGGTAAGTATCTGGTGAGGTCTCAGCTGTGCCCAGACTGGTAAAGTCTGGATGCAGTCAGAATCTCATCCTTTTATCTCCATTATCCTGGTCACAGGTACCATTTTCAGTTCTTGTTCTCTCATGTCTTTTCTGAAGAAAAGAATATGCTTCATATTTGCCAAAGCTTATGTCTACATTTATTTTGTAATGAAGGAAGAATGACTTTCTAAGGAATCAGCTCTTCCCAAACAAGTCTATTTTCTTTCTGATAAAGCAGGTAACTGGAACATAACTAGAACAGAGGAAAAGAACTATGCGCTACGCAGAAAAGCAATGCCATCTATTATTGGAGCACTTACCTTTTGCACTGCCTGGGAGACACTAGACAGCACCCTCCCCCAGGCCTTCAGGTCAGCACCTGGTGAATTTCTGTCCAACACAGTGGGAAGCTGTGAATAGATCAGAAACAGAGATGAGTTTTGTATAGTTTCTACATGACAACAGCTATTACAGTGAGAGAAGAAAATCCAAATGGCATCTCTTTAGCTCAAATACTTTGAGTTATTTCGAACAGTGAGTCTTGTAAGCCTGTCTTGTGGGGCCACAAATCCAGTAGCCATGTACAGACTCACACAGCAGCCTGTGTAAGTGTTCTTACTAATATGAGGTTGAAAGAGTCACAAGGCACTGAAAATATGGGATTTGTTCTGCTTATCTAAGCCCACCATGCCAAAAGATGTAAAAATGGAGGAGGAATGCAGGAACTGGGATTTCTGAGAAGCTGCTTCTCACAGACACTATTCTTCCAGTGAGATGTACAGGCTCCTGGTAACTTCTGAATTTAGCAAAGGTTGTGATACAGAAGCCTCCATTTGCCATGGAGATAAATAACTGGTAGTACTTTACACTTGAGAGATTTCCTGATTTTGGAGACAGTCTGGTCCTTGCTGTCCATCAGATCTGACAGAAACCATTACTTGTCCAGTCTCCTGCATACTGGCCAAATGGCCTTTCCAGCAGGAGTCAACACTTTAGTTATCACTGGCTTCTTAAGAAACAGGTGACACCTTGGCATGCCATCACATACCACTTAGCTTGCATCACTGCATCCTTCTTAGTAAACTGTCTAAAGAATCACATGTGTGCTTGGAGTTAGTGTCTTGAGGTTTTCCCAGGCATCTATTTCTTCTGGTATTACAATAAAACATAAAGCTGGACTTTTAGATAGCTAGACTGTAATATTTATGAGATAAGCCCCTAAAAAGACTTCCCCAAACCTGTGCAGCTATACATCCTGCTGACTCCCTGCCATTCCTTTCAGTCAGTAGGTGGTTAAAAAAGCAGAAGACAGCTGCACTGTGTAGGTATCTGGCAGGGAATCACAAAGGCAAGAGTTTTTATGGAAAGCTTATGTTAGCATGTTCAGTTCTGTCACTTGCAGTTCAGGCAGGAAGTATACACACACAATGCTTCAAAATACACTTTTTTGTTCCCTAAGGGGAAGCAGTCTCTGCAAAGATTATACGTGATTCTTGGAGCACTTGCCTAACCTGGCTTTTTTGAAACTGTGAACAACAGGAATTGTAACTAATCTGAAGCAAACCAGAGAAAAGCCAATGAAGATTTATTCTGCGTATGTAACTGGGTGTAGATTTATACTCAGTTTGATTACATATCAAGTGCATGTGGCAACACTGATCATAGCAGCTGTTTCAGCAACATATGTCTATGCTTAGTGAAGAACTGCTTATCTCCACCCAAAATTGCAATAGGGTAAAGAATTTTATTTTCATTTATTTGTAAGGTTTAAAGAACTTCAAACGAAGCTTAAACGGGCAGGTTCAAGAACAGCAATGCTCCAGAAAGACGCTCATTTTCCTTGCTGCAGCTGAACCAGCCAGACAGTAAAGGAAGGGTCTTATTCTTCTGTCTCTGCTTTGTTATCAAAAATGTGGGTTGGTTTAATTTCTGGCAAAAACCCCTAAAGGGTATAAATGAGCACATGAGGGATTTGAGTGTATGTTTATGCACATACATACCTGAATATGTTGATCACAAATTCAACAAGGAACATTAATTTCAAAGTGGTGGTGAAGCACATTGTAAAAATAACTGTGGCAAGGAGTGCTTATGCACGGTCTACCTTTTAGTTTAACAGGAGTAACTGAGATGGATTTTGATTTAAAAGGGGGGCTTCTGCCGTGAAAAAAACCAGAAATATATTAAAATTATTATTTAGCAACTATAGTGATGGGAGTATGAAAAAGTTTCTACCAACGTGAGGTCTTACTGTGCTAGGCATCGTGAAAAGATAATTCCTCTTCTCCACAGCTGGGTGCACATTAAAACCCACTGGGAATCAGGCTATGGATACCCTTCCCACACACAGACTTCCAATACTCAAGGGAAGTCTTGGCAGACATATCTTTTAGTAACAGACCAGACTGTAAGCCTGCATCTGAACACCCAGTCTTTCATAACTCCAGATTTTGGGTTCAGTTTATGTTCATATTTCCCATGTGAGTTTATTTTTGTTTAAACACAGACAATTGCTTAATCAAATCTCCTTTTTCCATTTTATTTGATATGGCAGTAAAATCATGATATGTTAGCAGCTTAATTGTACAGTTGGGCAGTGCAGTGTGCATATTCATATGAAGTCCTTAAATGCTGAAAACCTATCTTAGAAGTACTGCAGCATTGATTCACTGCTACTTCCAGCAAGCATCAGATATATGAAAATATCCAAATATATTTTTAGAAATGGAAAACAGCAGCTTTCAAAAGCTGACCACAGATTCTTATCAGGATTGGCAAAATCACATGGGCACAATGAATGACTGTCAATGCTACAATAGTCAAACAGTAATTTGGCTGGTGTGTCAATTAAAGCTTCTGGCATCCTCTGTTCCCAGTTCTGAGCAACTCAAAGCTGAATAAAATCCATGTTAAATTAATCATAATGTTAAATTGCTGTTCCAGAAAAGTCCAATCAATACCTTCTATGTAACTTTAGCAGCTGCTCATATATCCTGCCTGCTGTATACAGCAAACTGCCAATGTCATGGTCTCATGACATTAAGTTACATGGTGAAAAACAACAAGTTAAATTCATTGTTGAAAAATGCAAAGTCATGATCATGGGGAAAACAAACACAACAGACAGTGATGGCCTCTAAGTTTGCTATCATGAGGAAACAGAGCTTGAAGTCTTTATGAATAGTTCTCTGAAAGCAACAGCTCAATGTGCAGAACACAAATGGAGCATTAGAAAAATATTAGGAAAAGAACAGAGAGTGAAAGCAAAAAAAACCC
>VZTQ01012034.1:0-58655 GCA_013400755.1 Pelecanoides urinatrix | reverse complement strand
CTCGGTGGCTTCGAATGAAATGTTTGATATCCTTTCATCTTTAAAGCATAATCTCTTTCACAAATTGAAACAAAAGCATTCTTGAGAGGAAGGAGAATCCAGAGGTATGTGTGTCTGTGTTTCCCCAGGTAATGTCACATGCAACAAGGGAAAACGTTTCGTTTCCAGGGTATGTTTTTAAGGATCATCTTTTCTAGCTTTGTTCAGACTCCTGTGTTGTATAGCCTTTTTTGGTGGGGAAGATAGCCAAAGAATGAGAATTTCACACAATTACATTTTACAAAATTACACAAATACAGGCACTGGTACGCTAAAGAGAAAGCAAGTTATATTGAGATGCAGGAGAAAAATGACACACAAACTCAGAAATTTGTTCTAAAGGATCTCCAAGCCCACATCACCTTCAAAATTGAAGCCTGCCAATCAGTTTAGACTCAAATCAGCCAAATAACTGCAATTTATTATGACATATACAAGCTTTAAACTTTCTAGCTCATTACCTCTAGTAAAAGAGCCTCAGCAACGTAGGACGGATCAGATGCTGAGGGACTGACCCAGGAAGCTGCATAGCATCCAGCACGGTTTGCTTGCTGAGATCTTTGCAACTCTGCCTGCACAGTAAGCAAGACCTGAAGTAGATATTTTGTCAAATTTTTTTGACAACTGTCAAACACAATACCCAGAGACATTACATACTTTTGAAAATGTTACCAGAAGTCTGTAAAGTTAAGAAAGCAAGAGAAGCTCTGAAGAAATGAGACACCTACTGTTTCTGAGCTTACTGTGAGCAACTAGAACCAAATTGATTGTCTCTAAAGGGACCCTGAGCTTATGAGGTTGTGCTCATTGCTGTGTGAGATATATATATGCTATGCGACGTAAATGCCATGCAAACCCTCCACAGTAAAAAAACTAGCACAGGTGCTGCTTTTCTCCACCAAATGCTCTGTTTCAGTGACCTGAGGCAGCACACACACCCTTTGAAAAGTTCCACAGTGAGGTTAAAACCAAAGGTGTTGTCTTGGAGTAGATATTAATATTGATTTTGTCTCAAAGCTTTGCTCCTTTCATTCAGCCTCCCTATATGATACTGGTTTGTTTGAAACCCACCCAGAATTTCTGATCCATTCTTCATTTTATATATAACTCTAACAAATAGATTTTCAGTTCAGTTGTTTGCAGTGTATTGATTATCTGAGCCAGGGTTAATTTAATCTCCTGACTACCATTTCTGTTTGGGTAATTAAATTTCCAGTGCAACTTGAACAGATGAGGCACTACATACATTTTTTCATAACTCATGCACTGTGCTGCTATGTGCAGTTAGAAAGGTGCCACACTATCCCAGCAGGTGCATGGCTGCAGTTCAGCAACTGGCAAACGGATTCATTTTTAGACAGTGGAGCAGGTTGAGTGAACAGGTCAAGTGCTTTGAGACTGCCATAGACAAACCATCATCATCATAAACATTTAAAGCAACTATGCTAAAATTATAATCCTGTGTCCTAGCTTGGTAATAGCTGCGCTTGCTAAAGAAGTTACCTTCCCCTCCTTGACTGGTGGGTGCTCTCCTCTCAGACCCACTACTAGCTCTCCTTATGCAAAACACTCCCTAAGATACACCAAAATGAGACAGATGAGTAGTGAAGAATTAGACATGCAATTTATTGTGAGCAGATTAATACCGTTCAGTTTAACATCACATGGGTGGCCAGTTGGTGAGAAGGGCTGTCTCTAGCAAGGGGTTGAGAAAAACAGTTGGGGACTGGAACTTCAGCAGGCACACCTGCAACTGGAAAATTTGCATTTGCAAACTGGTAATTTTCCTGAACTCTCTGTCAAAATTCCTTTATCACAGCACAAATCAGAAATAACTTCCTTGAATCCAAATTTTTTAACACATTGTACCTGAGATCAAAATTGAGCCAGATGCATTCAGCAAGGAATTAGGGATTATCCTGAAGGTAATCTGTGTCCTATTACTGTGGAGTGCCTCAATGCCGTGTCATTTTTTAAAACTAAACTTGAGAATTAATGGTAATTTCCCTTCTCTTTCTGTAAAAACAGCTTTGCCAGGTTGCTGTGAGTGATTTGCGTTTTGTCCTTCATTCCATGAAAATCTATTCAGCTCTGCAGCAGCTCAGCACTGTAAAATTCTTGCATAATATGCATGTATCATGCTGCACATGTCCACTCATTTGCTGGAATGTGACAAGCTTAATAGCAGCATGAACATAAACCTTGCCACACCAGGTCGGAGTAACCACTCATCTAATCAGCTTCTCATTGCCAGCCATACCCAGTAACAGATGTTTCAGAAGTTGTAAAAGTCCCGGAAGAGGCACTTACACAAAAACATCTCCATGGCAGGGATATTTTCACNTGATTATCTGAGCCAGGGTTAATTTAATCTCCTGACTACCATTTCTGTTTGGGTAATTAAATTTCCAGTGCAACTTGAACAGATGAGGCACTACATACATTTTTTCATAACTCATGCACTGTGCTGCTATGTGCAGTTAGAAAGGTGCCACACTATCCCAGCAGGTGCATGGCTGCAGTTCAGCAACTGGCAAACGGATTCATTTTTAGACAGTGGAGCAGGTTGAGTGAACAGGTCAAGTGCTTTGAGACTGCCATAGACAAACCATCATCATCATAAACATTTAAAGCAACTATGCTAAAATTATAATCCTGTGTCCTAGCTTGGTAATAGCTGCGCTTGCTAAAGAAGTTACCTTCCCCTCCTTGACTGGTGGGTGCTCTCCTCTTAGACCCACTACTAGCTCTCCTTATGCAAAACACTCCCTAAGATACACCAAAATGAGACAGATGAGTAGTGAAGAATTAGACATGCAATTTATTGTGAGCAGATTAATACCGTTCAGTTTAACATCACATGGGTGGCCAGTTGGTGAGAAGGGCTGTCTCTAGCAAGGGGTTGAGAAAAACAGTTGGGGACTGGAACTTCAGCAGGCACACCTGCAACTGGAAAATTTGCATTTGCAAACTGGTAATTTTCCTGAACTCTCTGTCAAAATTCCTTTATCACAGCACAAATCAGAAATAACTTCCTTGAATCCAAATTTTTTAACACATTGTACCTGAGATCAAAATTGAGCCAGATGCATTCAGCAAGGAATTAGGGATTATCCTGAAGGTAATCTGTGTCCTATTACTGTGGAGTGCCTCAATGCCGTGTCATTTTTTAAAACTAAACTTGAGAATTAATGGTAATTTCCCTTCTCTTTCTGTAAAAACAGCTTTGCCAGGTTGCTGTGAGTGATTTGCGTTTTGTCCTTCATTCCATGAAAATCTATTCAGCTCTGCAGCAGCTCAGCACTGTAAAATTCTTGCATAATATGCATGTATCATGCTGCACATGTCCACTCATTTGCTGGAATGTGACAAGCTTAATAGCAGCATGAACATAAACCTTGCCACACCAGGTCGGAGTAACCACTCATCTAATCAGCTTCTCATTGCCAGCCATACCCAGTAACAGATGTTTCAGAAGTTGTAAAAGTCCCGGAAGAGGCACTTACACAAAAACATCTCCATGGCAGGGATATTTTCACCGGCTTTCTAACAGCCAAGCCAGGCCCTCTCCCACAGCTTGCCCTGTGGACACATCGGGTGCTCCAGGCTGAGTGCCTGCTCAGACTGCCTGGGAAAAGGGAGATGAGACCCGTGGCCTTTTGGGAGCACCAGTCTCTGGCCCAGTTGTACACAGATCCTGGAGACTGTATGCCTGTACACTCAGTGCACAGCTGTAAACTGACTCTGGAGAGCACTAAAGGACAGCACTATGCTCAACCTGTGATGCAGCTCATCTGTGCTAGTTCTCACATCTCCCGGCTATGGCTATACAGTTGCCTAAATTACACTGTAGTAAACACACTGCAGCTGCATGGCTAGTCTGCTGGAGACAAGTTATCAATATGCCAAGTAAGGAGTGGATGGATTATTTCACAAAGGGTGTTTTTGGTTGAAAGCAGATTAAAAAGAAGGTGGTGGTGGGGCTAAGGCTTTGGTCAGAAGGTAACTCCGGGCAGCTCTGCTGAGGAGGCTAAGGATCATGTTCAGTCATGGCAGCAGTGGACAAGAAGACTTAGAAATGTGCTGTCTGCAACTGAGGTTGCAGATCCCATCTACAATAAACCAACACATGGTGAAGAAGGCAACATCTGTGATTCAGTGCTCAGTGACACAATGAGTTTAGATAAAAAGTAAAATTGTGCTTTCATTTCTTGGCTATACAATTCTGCCCTAAGATTGCCATGTAGAAAAAAATGGTCTTTCAGGAAGCTGACCTGAGGCAGTGCACACACTTTCCCATTTTTCTGCCAGATTACTTCAGTTTGTCTCCGCAATCAGATTTGCTGATCTGAATGAGGAAATCAGAAAGCAAAATTTTCAACACTGATTATCATTTGGAGAAGCTTTCTGTCCTGGTTTCAGCTGGGATAGGGTTAAATTTCTTCCTAGTGCTGTGTTTTGGATTTAATATGAGAAGAATGTTGATAACACACTGATGTTTTCAGTTGTTGCTAAGTACCCTCCTAGTCCAAGGACAGCTCCCATGCCTGCTGACTGAGCTAGATGCACAAGAGGGGAGGGAACATAATCAGGACAGCCAGCCCAGCTGGCCAACAGGGTATTCCATACCATGTGGCATCATGCTCAGTATATGAATGGTAGGTGTGATCCAGGAAGTACCAATCGCTGCTTGGTTATCAGTCAGCGCGGGTGGTGAGCAATTGCATTGTGCATCACTCGTTTCGTATATTCTATCATTATTATTATTATTATTTTGCCTTTTTTGTTTTATTAAACTGTCTTTATCTCAACCCACGAGTTTTTCTCATTCCTACCCTTCCAATTCTCTTCCTGTCCCACTGCCAGGGCGGGGGGAGTGAGCAAGCGCTGTACAGTTTTTGGCTGCCTGCCAGATTAATACGTGACACTTTCATTATCATAACACAGTCACTTTTGCACTAGATAAGCCATAAATGTATCAGTTATAGAAGACCTGAACCAGAGCTGTCTAAAGCCTGGAATTTCTGATCAACAGCAAATGTTAGTATTTCACAATATAATTGTGTATTAAGTTTAAAATACTTCATCAAACAGGTTTTATGTGAAGTCACAAAAAGGGAAGTATCAATCTGGAGACCTAGCCAGTTTTCATGCCTGAAAGCCATAGTAACACTTGACATGGGAAAGAAATGCAGGACAGCTGCAACCATAAAAGTCCCAGGGTCTCCAGCATTTAGCAAGGAAAGCAGACATTTCCATCAGTCTCCTGCCCATGTTTCAATGACGTTTAGCTGAACGGAATACAAACTCTTAACTGGAATTTTTCTGATGAAACTCAAGAGCAAGTAAAGAACATGCCCTTCATGTGTAATCTTGAGGCGCACAGAGCAGTGCTGCAAGCTGCTTCTTGGACAGCAGGATCTGGTTCCCAAAAAATTAGTGAAAATCAGGAATTATTCATCGTCTTTAACATCTGAAAAGAAAACTCAACGTTTAGCTGAAAAACATTCCATCCAGTACAATTTCTATTCCAGATGATAGCATTCAAATGGAGATCAAACAACTGCTGTAGGAAAGGAGAAGCACAGCCACAGCAGGAGGAGCACAACTTAAGGACAGTTACAGAGAAGAGGAAACTGAATTTCACACTCCAGATGAACAGGAAGACAAGTTGATGTTTTGCCAGGTTTGTGAAGAAAACAAAAATATTTATTTTATAAAAGGATGGAGCATGGCCCTAACTGGTATTTGAGGAAAAGCAATGGTAAAGCCAAGTGAATAAACAAACTGGACTGGACAGACTTGACAAAAGGGAACTGAGACAGCGAGTGTCTGAAACTGAGTGTAGTCGGCTGCCAAAAATGTACTTGGGAAGGAATTCAAGAACACAGAACCACCAGCTGATGGATTTACAAAGATAACAATTATAAGGTATTAAAACACCACAAAAACATTACCAAGGGAGTGTCTGGGGAAAACAGAAGTTCAGGATAAATAAAGCTATTGTTAAGGAAACTATACATGCTCCTTGATACTACAGAAAAAGGCTCCCAGCTCAGGTGATTCAGAAATATGAAGCAAGTTCTTAATGAAACAAACATGCTAAGAATAGTCAAACTCCAACAACTGACACAAATCCAAAATTTTCAGGAATACTCTTGATGACAAAATGGCTCCAAGACACAGCTTTCTACATGGCACTTCTGAAATGCTTCTAACAGTTTGGTAATGTCATGGTTTAACCCTAGCTAGCAACTAAACACCACACAGCCGCTCGCTCACTCCCACCCCCTCTGGTGGTATGGGGGAGGGAATCGGGAAAGTAAAAGTGAGAAAACTCATGCGAGTTTTATCTCATTGAGATAAAGACAGTTTAGTAATTGAAATAAAATAAAGTAAAATAGTGGTAATTGTAGTAGTAGTAGTAATAATGATGATGATGATGACAATAATAATAATAATAATAATAATTAAAAAAGAATATACAAAGCAAGTGATGCACAATGCAATTGCTCACCACCCACCGACCAACGCCCAGCCAGTGCCCACACAGCAATCGCTGCCCCCGGTGCAAGTCTCCCCAGCTTATATACTGAGCATGACGTCATATGGTATGGAGTATCCTGTTGGCTAGTTGAGTCAGCTGTCCTAGCTATGCTCCCTCCCAGCTTCTTGTGCATCTGGCAGAGCATGGGAAGCTGAAAAGTCCTTGACGAGTATAAGCACTACTTAGCAACAACTAAAATATTGGTGTATTATCAACATCATTCTCATACTAAATCCAAAACGCAGCACTATACCAACTACTAGGAAGAAAATTATCTCTATCCCAGCCGAAACCAGGACAGGTAATGCTGTCAAAACTAAAGTGGGGCTCAGGAGTTCTGCTTTGTGTTTCAAGGTTTTCAGCAGACTTCTGCTGTGGTATGACTGAGACATTTGCTCTATCTTAGTGTTGTTAAGGGGAGGTCACAACAAATCCTCTCTCCCAGCATCTACCTCTGTATTTAGGCTGTAACTGTCTTATAGGAAAGAGACACAGCAAAGTAAATACCCACTATTCCCAGTTCTCTCCCGGCTGAAGCTGGTATTCTGAAGCACTTAATTTCATGTTGGAAGATGATATTGGGAATCCGACTGCCACGAGTTACTTCTATTCACTTCACTTGAAGGAGAATTTCAATTATACTGTATTTCTGCAAGTTATAAACTGATGTCTGGTAAGGTATGTACATCCCTCTACCAAAACTAGAGTTGTGGTTTCAAGTAAAATCTTGATGTTTCAGTTTTTGTAGAAGTCCTTTGTTCAGGAGAGTTCATAGACCATGTAATGTAATTTATTTAATTAAAATTTGTCAAATAATGCTGTGAAATTTTACTCACATGCAAAAATTAGTTCATATGAAATGAATAATGATGAAACCAAAAACTGAGTACGATCATCATAATGTGTCAAAGTTTTCTATTTTATAACATTCACAGATAACAAACTCTGCCAAGTAAGGGCAACACTTTGCTGCAAAATAGTAAATTCAAGACAACGCTGAATTACATCTGTCCCAGCAGTATAAAAAAAAGGACATTTGTCTATTTCAGCAAACAATTAAAGTTTATTCAATTGAGGCATGAGAAGAAGATACTAAAAAATCTCTAGCTGAAAAGTCACTATAGAAAAAGAAATAGAAATAGCTGACAGGACACATACTTTCTTTAACTAAGCTTTAAAAATGTGAGCATTGATAACACTAGAATAAGTTAAGGCAGTAGAGCTGAAGATATGGTATTGCCCCATTTGTTTCTTGCTTAATCACTTTTTAAAAAGCAGAAGAATAATATAAGGTATATTTTAAAAAGAGTGCTTTACTGTGCTCCAGTTTAAATGTAAGTTGTCAATCCTGAAGACTGGAATGGATCATTTCCACAGTACAACTTTCTCTTTCATTTTGAAGTACATGTGTTTGTATGTGTTTTTGTATTCATAACATTTAGATTCTAGTATTTTAACTGACAATTTCATTAATTCATTCCGTTAAGGTGACATCCTCAAAGACTGTAAAAATACATAATGCTCTTGTCAAAAAAGTGTAACACAAGAAGCCATACTTAATGGTTTTAATTTATGAAGCAGGAGTTGCTGGCTGAAAATAATTTCAGAATTTCAGATAGCAGGGGAAGAAATATCTGAGATAATTATAGTTGGTTAATTGCTTGAGTAATATAAAGTTTATTCTACTTATTGGGAAGGACCATTTGTGAGAAACTAGCATCTTGTAAGCAATTAAGTGAGAACTATACACTGTGATAAAGTCACAGCAGAGATTACTAATCAATTTTAGGAAGATCACCAAAACCGCTTCTTCAATACAGTGGCAAAGGCTTCTAAGGCCGCAAGTGAAGTGCACACATGTGGACACGCACACACATACACGCAAAAAGGGAAAAGTCCTTCAATGAGGGACTCAAAACTTTCACACAAGAACTATAAAACCATTGGTTTTCAACCCATTAATTAAAAGTCCCCTTACAATCTTTTTTTCCTCATACTTTGTTGAAAACTGTGATTCAGAAATACTAAAGTAATTAGCAAACAAATCTGTGACTGAAATATATTATGGTTTTTGGGACTGCCTGAGACCAGGGGGACAGGGAGAAGTGTTCCCTAGTCACTCATTCTGATCATTAAGCTATCAAAGTGCCTTGTCCCAGAATCACTATTTTTTGCCGTTTTCCATTTCAGTGGTAGGTATGGTAATATTCAGAAAGAGATTTTAAGGCTGATAATACTAAATTAAGACACACAGGAAGTTAATGAGCAATAATCTGGTCAGTACACATCAATTTAGCTAAAGTACCTAAAGGTGGCTTATCTAGAGAAATGAGTCCTTTTTTTTTTTTTTTTTTTTTTTTTTTATGACAGCACGTTACATAAAAGTGCTGCAAGCACTGGATGGAGAAGATATAGAAGGCACACCTTTGAAACATGATTGACTGGGACAGTGATTTGGACTCCATTACAAAGAAATATTCCATTTAGTGTAGAATTTTTGCTTTAGTAATATGAGTAAAAATTGCAAGAGAGCTCCAAGTGTGTCTTTCATCAGACAGGCAGCTGTGACAGCTGGGTGGAAGACGCATGTATATGAAGTGCAGACTCACAGGCTTTTACAGTTTCTTGAACAGCTGGTCAAATTACCAAATGTATAGAACTGAGTGCCTTTAGGTAATTGCACTTAGCACATGACACTTCTCTAAATCCTGCCTCTTGAGCCCAAGGCACCAAACACCAATTCCTCTTTCATTTACTTATCTGAGAGACTTGCAATGTAGATGAGTAGGCTGCTGTCTTCCCTAGCCTCCATGCTTGTGTTTTATGGTATAGCACTGCAAAACACTTAGCAATAATTTTTCCATTATGTCTACAAACATAGATAATTCTGCCATATACAATGACATAGCTTTTAATACAGTTTAACAGGTTTAATCTAAGAACTCTTGTTTACATAGGCCGTTTCCATGCTTCGGGTTGTAGAAAACAAAATGATTATAAATTTTAAATTATTTAATTAGGTAAGATAAGAAACAGTGTTTAGTAAGAAAGCATTCGCACCAATGCTAGACAAAGGTGCAAAGTTCATCAATGCCTTGTGGATACCTTTGTCTTTCTTGATTTTTTAACACAGTCCTCCATAAAATGTTTCAGCTTACACTTTTTATGCTTATGTGTCTGACAGGCACAAAGCTTAGCACAATGCATCTCAGAGTTGGGATCTTTCACAGCTCTTTAGTTTCTCAAGCACATGTGATACAGGTATGGTTTTTCCCAGTTCTTCAGCCTGGGTTGTTTAATGTTACAAATGTGGTTATTTGCACTACTTGGGTTTTCACAGAGAACAGTGCTTGACCCATCGAGGCAAGTAGCAAGTCAACAACTTCTTTTACTCCTTTTTAATCTTTCACATAGTTTTGTTCACTTTGACTAAGCAAACAGCTATTTTGTATCTGCTTTTCCTCAGCAAAATCAAGTGTAGCTCTGTAACTTTGTGTTTTCATAATCAAGACTGTAGAGTAAGAGGGATAGCTTTCTCAGCTGTGTCTCTTTAATGGTTAAAGCTGCTTATGTCCCACAGGGTGCAATCTGCTCTCCCACCTCCCCACCCTCCTTCATGGCAAGGCTTTCATGAGGACCTTGGAAAGCCAAGGAGACTGATGGGAGAGCCTCACCAAGCCCACATTGCTTACCACCAAGCTGTGGGACTGTGAGAGAGTTTTTGCTGAAGCCATTCCTGCATACTGCTCTCATACATACAGGCAAGAGAGGAACAAAAGCCGCTGACTAACAGATCTACCAGTTCCTGTACTTTGCAAAAGCATTTGTAAAGATGTGTAGCTGCTTTACATCCTAGAGGAAGAGAATCAACGTCCAGTTTAGAGTAAACCTCATGATCCTTTCTGAAAGAAAATTTGCTAGATCCCAAAAACATTTTTAAGTGCCCTTTCCCTGACAGAGCTTCAACTAATGAGAAATTCTTTTTATGATGCAGGGTGTTTATTCTGGCAGCGCTGGCCTCCACCTCCATTTGGAGCTAGCCAGAAAAAAGGTAGCACTTCTCAGCCAACACCCCAAACACTTTGTCACTAGGGAGTCAGTTTTATTCAATCTACTTAGAGTTTAAGAATATTCAAACTCAAACATCATCACTGACCTACAAAGGTTTCTTTGCTTCTATCCTTCATGAAACAAATCTTAGAGGGATGTAATATCTTAGATTAATGTAATAAAGTGTTTATTTAGCTCCCAGAATATCACTGAATGAGGATGAGATAAATTTTGTGCTGGTGAAAATAATAAGGTAAATTAAGCTTATATGTTTTACAAATACAAAAGCTGATCAATGCCAAATTCAGCTTCCTGGTACAAAGGTCATGAGATTATGGGATAGATAAGTGTCTTCCCTGGTCAAAGCAGGTAGTGGCAAAGGTAAGATGTGGCAGATGGCTGTTTTAATACGTGTGAGAGATTGAACTCTGTCTTTGGGGCCATGTTTCAGGGTTGTGATTATGGAGTCTCAAATCTGCCAGTGGGCATGTGTCCTGTTGTACAGCAGGCCCCAGTGAAGAATAAATCCGTTACTGGAGAAGGACAAGAATATATTTCTTTTACCATGATTTTCAAGAAATTGTATCCAGTTCAGAAATCAATTTGGATTATAGTTTCATTTAGAATCTTTCCAGAGGGAAGGATTGGTTTTTTTGGTTATTTTTTCTGTTGTGTTTTTTTTGTTTTGTTTTGTTTTAATTGCTGTTGCCTATTGTTCTGTACCTTTATCTCAAGTAAGGCAACACCTGCATTGCTTCTGTTGGAGGGTTATTTCTGGGAAGAATCTAGCTTAGAAACATCATGATGCAAAGAGGGATCTTCCATTAGTTGCGTTGACATGGACAGAGGAAACCTCAAAATGCTAACACAGTTACACTGGGAGAGATTAGAATATCAGTGTCATGGCAGGCTGGTGAGGATTAACCTCTTCTCTAGAGCCTACAGCCAGATGCTTGATTAGTATTCATCTGTTTTCGAAATGCCATGTTGTTTTAACTCAGAAAATACAATACGTGTTATACCCCAAGTGCTAGCCTTACCTCACTTATTACACAATGAAATCCGATTACCCTCTTCCCTTCTGCATGCTGAGGTATTGATTTCAAGTATTATAAAAGCATCTGTATCGTGAGGAGGTGACTATTCCACAGCAATAAAAGAAAGACACTGTGGGAACATAAAAGAAGCAATTGGAAGTTAAAAATCTGCTACACTATGCAACTTGAAGCCCTTCAGGATTTCCAGAATGCATGTTGATAATGCTGGGTAGAGTAATGTCAAAAGACAGAAAAGTCTTAACTAACAATTGATTTTTGAAATAGCTGATTTCACAGGACGGAACTAGGGAGGCAGCACACAATGCTACAGCAGCTTCTTTGTTCTTCGTTCCCTGGAAGCTAAGAGAAGGAAGTCAAATGCTGTATTCTCATACAATGACAAACAGATGGGTCTCCACTGATAACCAGCAGCAAAGGAAAATCGATGGACTATTTTTATTGAAATTTCAAAATATATTAAATTACAACCTCTTCATTCGCTCAAAAATTATTTTCCTATGGCAATCAGTAATAAAAACAAGAATAATATTAATAAAACTAGTCAAAATACAGAGACTCTGTAAGAGAGGCACTTTAATGATATTGTGCTATCATTTGCAACAGCAGAAGATCATGAGATTTACTAAATTTAATTCTTGATATATTTCAAGTTTCTTTATGTCCTGGTCCAAATATGAATTCTTGCACATATTGCAAAAAGTTACTTAGAATCTGGACCAACAAGGACTCTAGGATCTGATTGCTGTGTATTTAATTTATCACAGTGTGTGCAACAATGTTCACAGGTATCTGAGAGACACACACGTACCAAGTCAAGCAAAAAACGTAGAGCATTCAAGTTATTTTTGTATAATAGGGTGTGGTGAGTGCTCAAATGCCAATAAAGAGTATTTACTAGTGATACTAATTTCAGAATCTTAAGAAAATATCATAAGCACAGAAAAGAAATTGCTAAGCCTATACTGTTTCTTGATAGCATCTTTTGACTGTAGAAGACAGGAGGAAACTTTGAGAATTCACACATTTAATTACAGGTATTTGTATTGTGTTAATATCTGCTTGTAAAAAGAACATTGAGATTGTAGTGGGAGACTCTAACATTCAGCTGTATGGTGTGGAAGAGCGCTATTTTTCTGAGAGGAGAATTTTCAGGAGAGGCAAAGAAAGAATTTAAGAATTCTGATTTACATAGCTAGCAGAAATGGCAAATCCATTAGCTATACTGTGTTTTGTTGTAAAATGTTTATAGAGATAGGCCATAGGTGAGCTACATGAGCTAAAGGCTGTGCAACATTCTGATGTGACTTAAACCTCATTCCTGAAAAAAGAAAATAAAAATTGCACAAAAAATTCTGTCCTTTTCAAAAATACTTGGAAATAACAATAATAATAATAATAAAAAAATCTGCATTGTTTTGATGTTCATTATCTTTAAAAAGAAAGATGACTGAAACGTGGCTTTTGGGGACACGGTTTAGTGGTGGACTTGCCAGTGTTAAGTTTATGGTTGGACTCGATGATCTTAAAGGTCTTTTCCAACTTAAATGATTCTATTCTATTATATTCTGAGTTTATTCTCTCAAGACTGAGACACAGCCCGCTTCTCCTGTAGACGTGAAATACATATGTTTACTCATTTTGTATATAAAAGAACCTTCTGAGATTATTTTAATGTTTATTCACAGTTGCTTAATGCCCGGCTGGAGAGTTGGCAATACTGCTGAAAATAATTCAAAAAAATCACCTGATTTTTCATCTTTAAGTAGCATTTTTCAAAATACTTGTGTTCATGTGAATGACAGAGAAGAGATTAACATTTTTGTGTCTAATGAAACATTAATAGTCTAAAGAGTTCTTAGAGGAGAACAAATGGACATTCTATGCAGCCTTAACACTCTCTCAATGCAGTGAAAAAAAAAAAAAAAGAAAACAAACTGGATGAAGGTTTGGTATCTAACATAATTAAACTTAGATTAAGCTCCAAGTTTATTATCTCAGATGAAGGTCTTTGTATTCTTGGAAATGTAAGAGCTGTTTCTGTGGGCATCAGGGATGCCTTTTGGAACTTTTTTCAGAAATGGACTCTAAATTAATATCTCAAGAAACTAATAGATAATGATTATTGCTGGGTCCCAGTGCTGAGCAGGGGCAAAGCAGGTACATAGTAAAGGATAAATTATGACTCTAATTCATGACAGGTTGATTAGGTAACATCGATCATGAGCTGGAGTAACTTGGCAGTATAATTAACCCAGAGTAACTTGGTATTATACTTAAGGAAAAAGGGGAGAAAGAAGAAATGATTTGTCCAGGTTCACAGAGGGAGTGGGTAGTACAACCCAGAATTAAATGCAGATATCCTGTATTGCAGTCTGCCTCTGTCACTAGAGCAATGCTACAAGTTTCATTTTCCTTCTCTGCTTGGAGAATAAACTCCCTTTAAAACCGAGGAACAAGCTGATTGCCCTAGTTTACTCAACACTCAGCTTTAGCATGCAATTTTTTTCATGAACAGTCAAAAATTAGTTTCCCAAAAGAAAAATTCCATACTTCCGCTGCACTACCTTAAGGGAAGAGAAATGAGAAGGCTCAGAAAATTGCTCTGACAGGAAAAGAAAAAAGGGTTATTTTAGGCAAAATGCAAAATCAGAAAAGACCAGACTTGCTCGAGGCACAGTTCTGCTCTTGTGTGAGATGTTTACAGGGGCAGTAGCAGAGTGGAAGCACAGAGGTGTTACATTTGTGCTTTGTCAGGGCAGGCCAGGATAGCTCAGAGTCTATAAACGCCCAGGAGGTCTAAGGCGTTCGCAGCGGGCACGTGCTGCTGGCGCCCGCACGCAGGTGATCGCACCTCCAGTTCAGGAGGCCACACCTGCTCAGGAGACATCGGGGGCCAGTTTTCTCTAACCACACTGGCCTTGTTCCTGAGCACGGTGCTGACAAAGATGAGATTTCTCTACGTTGCAGAAGAGTACAAAGCTAAGCCTTTCTTTTGATGTGTTCCTCTCATGAAGAAAACAGTTGTGGGTTTTTTGTTTTTGTTTTTGTTTTTCTTGTTTCTTTTCCCATATTGGGAATTTTAAAACTTTTTTTTTTAAGTGTTTTTTGCTAGGCTGTGCTTTATCATGAGAGTCTGACCACATACCATGTTTTGAACACTATGGAAGAAATTTCTTTAATTTACTGTATGAAGTGAAGGCTACCTTCACTGCCCCTAGACGAGCAAATGCCTTTTCAAAACTATACATGAAAGAAGTTATGAAAGTTGGCAAATTTTTTTGGTAAAATCATCTAATGTCTTCAAAAGAGCACTGATGATTCCTGTTTCAGAAATATGTTCTTTTCAGTCTCACAACAAATAGCAATGGTTAAGCTAGGAGCACTGTGGGAAAGTTAGGATGTGAGCAAGACAACTCTCCAGGAACAGTGCAGGTCTGCAGGGAAGGGATGTTACTTGCTCTTGTCATTCCACTCTTTCACTGTAAAATGTGAATGTTTGCAGCCAGATCCAGGGACTTAGGATGAACTTAATAACCTCTAGTGCTGGATATATGACAAGGTGACAAGTAGGTGTTGGAGATTTATAATTTTGGATTCAGAAACCAAAATTCTTGTTACGTCCCATGGATTTAAAAACACAGCCCTCACAAAGGTGGACTTAGGTGTTCAAGTCTTACAGAGGAGTCAGTTGGCTTACTACTCAAGTGGGCTCTGAAGCAGTCTTAGGATCTGTCAGTGTGAAGGTTTCTAACCAATATAACTCATTTTCCTGAAGATAGTTCTGTTCCAAGTGACGAGTGCTGCTATGTTCAACAACATGTTTTAGTTGGATGAAGATGTTTCATATAGATACACAGGTCTTCATACATGTAATTTGTGTAAAAAACATTTATTGAATATTTCAAACAATAATTTCCATAAATGGTTAAAAAGTACTGTGATTGTTGTTCCTTGCAGCTAGAACTAGTGGTAGCTGAAGAGCTTGTGAAAGTTTTACTCTGCGAAGCATTTCAAAACAGAGTGAGGAGCCAACATTTCCTGTGGAATAGCTTTTCTGAAAAATCTTCGTATGGATGTTTCAGAGTGTGGCATTCCATATATACATGTGAAATATTTATGTGAGCATGTAAAACAAGAAAATTAAAAATAATATTTTTTTTATTTGTCCCCATTAAGTGTTTTGAAACAATCAGTCCCTGTTTAAAGTTTTAATTCTACCATAAAACCCGTCACTAAAGATTTGGTCAGTTCTATCAGCTGTTTAAGCTTTAATCATTGTCATGGTAATAAATTAAGAATCCACATCAGTTCAAATATTTAAATAGTTCTTTTTTTGTGTATAGGATTTATCATGGCGACAAGAAAAAAAAAAAGAAAGACACATAGTTTAAATAGTAATGATTTCCCAGAGGTTTATTTTCCTGCGATTTATGAGTCTTCTCATCCTTTGTTTTGTATACCAAGCCTTCTGGTGTTCTGCAGCTGAAGCTAGAATGCACTTTATATGTGAATAATCTTGGCTGCTTTATGAAGTAGGGGTTTTATTAATCTGTCACAAAGAACCACTTTTAACTCTAGACAAGAATACACAATACTTTAGAGCATGGACTTTGTTTAAGGGGTCACTGAACTCAAACTAAGCTCAGTACAGGTTGAGTAATGAGTCTTCTGGAAGGCAGGCATGGACATGGCTGGGAAGGGCCCTGTATTTCCAGGTAGAGGTAGGAAGGGAACGTGTGCTGAATTGCTCCCAAGTTGTGACTGGGAGTGAATAAACACAGCTGCCAGGTTTGTCCTTGGGGAAGGTCAACTTGTCCCCACTGTCTTTCTAGTACTGGAAGCTGCACTAACTCCTATTCACTTATCAGTGGACCTCCGGAGATGTTTGAGTAATTGGAGCAGCTGCTTCCCCAGCTAGAAGGAGGGAGCCAAGTTGAGATTCAAACTGTTTCTTAAGAACTTCAGCTCTGATTGCCAGAGGTGTTTGCGGATGACTAACCCACTGATAATTGCTATGGACATTACAGCTTGTCTCAGTTGTAGCTGCAGATGAAACAGAGCAATTATTTTTCCAGAATGTTTACCCTGGAGGGCCCAAATACATCTAGTTGTTGCATTATTTTTTTTTCATCTGACTCAGAGAAATTGTTTGTAATAAAGTTATTTCCATATTTTTAATTACCTTATCGTTACTGCATAAACCCACTCTACATTTTATGTAAAATGACTAAATTTGCAGATCAGACATCTAATAATTTTTTATGATTTCAAATCAAGTAACCAAGGAAACAAAGGATGGTATTTACCTTTATAATCAGGAGGTTAATGGATATATTAGAATCTACTTCCCAGTTAACTCCTATAGTTCTCCTGAGAGATAAAGATAGGCTGCAGTTTAGTTGTTCTGTAGAGACAGGACAAGGAGACAATCCTAGACCTGAGCATACCTTTCCAATAGTTTCAGTTATAGGATATTCTCCTATATACTGAACCTTCACTGAAGATGATATTCCCAACAGGCATATGTAGCTGTTCATCTGTAACTGGTCCCTTTCCGTTAGGGAGGAGAGTCCTTCTGACAGCTGGAGAAATTAATTAAAATATCTGCCTGGAACTCTTAAGAGTGAAAAACCAGAATTTAAAAAGGGGAATGTGCTAAGGAAGTAAGAAGACTGTTTAACATTGCTGCATAAGACATATGGGGGAACTAAACCATACATAAGTAAGAAAGATTAGGTCTGTACTTGACTGATACATCTGAGACAACCAACTGCCTGCAGGGACTGTGCTGGTGTGTGTGTAATGTAAACCCAAGCAGGTGCACAGTTACAATGTCTATACACAATGACATTAATGTTTCCCAGTTGCTCTTAAGCATATTTCAGCAAGACATCCCAGGATCACATTTCTTTTTCATGGCCTTTCAAGTCATCCAGATCTTTCTCCTCCTCTAATTCCAGCAAGCAAGACCAGAACTTACAACGTTATCAGTCCTTATAGCCATGACAGTCTACTTTTTACTGTTACATTTTGTAATGTAACAGTGTAACTGTAATGTAACAGTGTAACAATGTAACTGCGCCTGTACTCGGCACTGGTGAGGCCGCACCTCGAATCCTGTGTTGAGTTTTGGGCCCCTCACGACAAGAAGGACATTGAGGTGCTGGAGCGTGTCCAGAGAAGGGCAACAAAGCTGGTGAAGGGTCTGGAGCACAAGTCTTGTGAGAAGCGGCTGAGGGAGCTGGGGTTGTTTAGCCTGGAGGAGAGGAGGCTGAGGGGAGACCTCATCGCACTCTACAACTACCTGAAGGGAGGTTGTAGCGAGGTGGGTGTTGGTCTCTTCTCCCAAGTAACAAGCGATAGGACCAGAGGAAATGGCCTCAAGTTGCACTAAGGGAGGTTTAGATTAGACATTAGGAAAAAATTCTTTACTGAAAGAGTGGTCAGGCCTTGGCACAGGCTGCCCAGGGAAGTGGTTGAGTCACCATCCCTGGAAGTATTTAAAAGACGTGTAGATGTGGCGCTTAGGGACATGGTTTAGTGGGCATGGTAGGTGTTGGGTTGACGGTTGGACTCGATGACCTTAGAGGTCTTTTCCAACCTTTATGATTCTATGATTCTATGATTTTGCATATTTTTCACTCTAGCTGCCGAAGTCAACTAACTCTTCCAATATCAGATTGCAGTCCACTGTGTTGATTATGCCTCATATTCCTTTTTCTAGACTAAGCTACACCTATAGGTAGTGGCCCCAGTCTGGTCTTTTTTGCTGTCATTTATCATGATGCTCCAGAGTTAAGTGACCTACCTGTGTCTTTGCTGATAGCTTTAAAGATGACTTTTTGCTTATGGGACCAGGTCCAGGGGCTTCCCCTCAGCCCTTTAATTATCCCTTTCTGGGCTTAGAGTTTACCCCTTCCTCAGTTCTTTCATATTTGTCATTGTCACTAACTGCCCACTAGACATCATGGTGGTAAATACCGTAATCTGCCTAGAGGAGATATTTGTAGATAAAACTAAATATATAAGAGTTTTATAATGTGTGACCTAGGAAGAAAAGTCAAAATACATGGTCAGTCCAGGAAAGGGAACATAAGCTTTTTCTAATATCCAAAAGGTTGTTACAAAGAAAACAGAGGGCAGCTATTTATGTATAACAATGGGAGGACTGTAAGTAACAGGTTTTGCAGAAATAAGGGGTTTAGATTTGAGATTAGGAGTCTTTCTAAGTCACTAACTATAACCAATGTTTTAAGGTCACCTTTGGGTAATTATGGTCACATAGTCCCATGCCCTGTTGGATAGATGCTATAAAAAATCTTTGACTAATACTTTGAGGTAGAGGTTATTTAGTTAACTTAAATTTTTAGACATCTGTTCTGCTTGTATCTCACATGGAAGTACACTGATTTCTCATTACTCAACCCTACAAGACAGTCTTCTTTTCTCTATTGCAATTTCTTTATAGAAAACTCAGGCAAAATAAATATTAATTTAATTTGGATCATAACTTGATCTTCCCCACAGAGGATTATTGTCGTTCAGAAATCAGTTATACAGAAAGATGCTAGCTCTACTGTGGACTTAGACATACCTATGAGCTTACAGCTGGTGAAAGCTGTAACCATTCCTGAATCCCAAATAATTCCATCTATGGGAGTGTAATGGCATTAAAATATTTTTTGTTTGTTTAGTGTACAATCTGGCATTTTCTTCTAACGATGATGAACTTTAGTGGCAAAATGTATTACTATTTTGATAAGTTTTGAGAGATTTATTATCCAACAAGGCTGCTGCTTTGTCTCTGGAGTTAGAATCAGGTGGGTTCTCACCTTGTTTTTGTCTTTCCCACTTAGGCCAGAGTGTGACAAAGACCTGATCTAGTTGAAGATGTCCCTGCCCATGGCAGGGGGGTTGGACTAGATGACCTTTAAAAGTCCCTTCCAATCCAAACTATTCTATGATTCTATGATTTCAGATGCACTGTCAACTTATCCAGGCCTGCCACCTTCTTCCCATTATCTGTCACTCATTTTCATCCACCTCTGGGGGAAGAAAAAAGAAAAAGGAGGAAATCATAGTTTCTGAAGAGATTTTTGTTTTCTTGAAATGCCTCTTAACAAGTACATTGCCTGTCAATGAATAAATCATTCCATCCTGCCCGCAGTCTACAGCTTTTTGTCCTTAATTGCTAGTTTGCAGCTTGAAAATATAGTGGAATTGTAAGTAGATTTTTTTTTTTTTCACTTTTCTGCCTTTTACAAATGTCAAATTGTACAAAACTGAAATAAAGTATTTTGAAGCAAAGAAAAGATACTTAATAATCTTGTTACTCAGTGGACTTTCAAGTTTCTTTTCTGTTTAAATAAACCTATGTGTCTTTCTTACTATAGAGAACAATGTATATGTAAAGTGCGCGTGCGCGCGCGCATGTGTGTGTGTGTATGACAGAGTGGGTACAGGTAATTTATTGGAAAATTAAGTCTTGCTTTGAGTTGACATATAAACAATTACTGTGGCCAATAACAAGGTTCTGGTAACCACGTTAGTTTCAAACCTCAGTTTTTCCCATGGTCTTTCATCTAGCTCTCTTGCTTTTCATCAGTCCCACATTTTAGATTATAATTATTGCCATACATCTGCTGCCTTGTTACTTCAGACAACTAGGAAGAACTGTGTTTGAACTAGAAATAGTAGGGACTGGAGACAGTACTTTATTAATTGCTTCTGTTTTTAATAATCTTAGAGAATTCATAGTAGATGGTATAAATGCTGAGTTCTGCCTCCTTCCCATCTGTGACATAATCTTACTGTTGGTATTTGTAACACATCTTATTTACATACATATCTATTTTCTAATGGGAGTGCAACAGCAAGAGAGATTATCTTGCTTGGCAACCCACCTGTAGATACTGCAACTCATTTATTAAGGTAATAAACTTTATAAACATCCCAGATTTAAATGTACCTTAAAATCTAAAATAACTGAAAGTAGCATCTGAAGACATGTCAAAAACCACATCCAGTTAAATGCGAGAAAACCAAGCTGCATAATGGTAACATCCTTTCCTATCCACTGCTTGATGTTCCCTGGCATTTAGTAGAAGTGGAAAAGAAAAGAAAAGAAAGCATGCAGTTCCTCATCCTTCTGAATCACAATAACGTTTCTCCAACAGACTTATATTTTTGGCAGCAACTAGCTAGCAGAAAAGAAAAGTGCATTTCTTCCATAATAATGTAAGAGAAATAGTTAGTCTAGAAAATACTACCATTTCAGCCTAATAAAACTCAAGCAGAAGGGTGTTAGCGGGATGAAAAAAAAAAAAAAAAAAAAAGAGGAAGTAATCTTCTCTCCTAAGCTGTAGCTGGGTTTGTGGCTAGTCATTTCAGAGACTGACAGTCCAAGTTACACTGGCATGATTTTTGTTTTATGTGCAATGACATCCTAATTTAGTGTTCTGTACATTTTTGCTTTGTTCTTTCTCACTGAAGACGACTAATGCAGATCCGTTCCTGGTGTTGTATTTCCTGAGATTTTTAACTGGAGCAAGGCCTAAAGTGTCCTCTGCCCTCCAGAGAATGCCATAACCAATGGGCTGAAGAGTTGTACTTTATGAACAGATTAAAATAATTCAGCTAAAAGAAAAGGTGCAGAACAACCCCATGCACCAGGACACCCTGTGGTTACAACACTGCTGAGGAAGTGGGAACTGCAGCTTTTAGTCCTTCCCAGGAGATGGGATGAGGTAGACCTCCAGTGTCATAGGTCTAACAGAGAGTAGGGCAGGAAGGAGAGCCATGCCCCATGAGGTTTCACCCGCTCCGGTGTGCTGCAAGAGTCCCAGCATGGCTACCACTGCAGATGGAAGGCAACGGGTGGCTCTTCCTTACCAAGCACGTCTACCAGTGCTATCAAACCGTCAGTGCCTTGAGCATGTGCAAAAAGCTGAGTGTAGATATTCAACTAACTCAACAGATGAAGACTTAAGTGCTTCCAATGTTAAGTAGGACAGAGCTTTTGGAAGTAGGGGCTTGAGCACCCAGAAAGCAGCTGGCTAGGATTTAATTTCACAGGCAGTCGTAAATGCTAAAAACTGACCATTAAGGATAGTCTCTATGGAAGTTTTGTGCCACTTGCCTCCTATCTACCAGTTACCAAACATTTCCTACCTCAGTCTCATTAAAAAGTGTGTTGGGTATTATGTCAGGTAACCTGAGCAGATCAGACTGAAGTGTTGTTTAGAGTGCTTTAGAGTATTGTTGTTCAAATTTGCTGGTGTTAGTGTGACAATAGTACCCTGTTATGTCAGGGCTGAATTTGGACCAAAGACTTACCAGCTAAAGTTGTTATGAAAACAGAACAAACTTAAAGTTTCTGATAGCAAAAATAGCAGGATTTTTGCAAAATAACTGGACAAAGTCTATTTTTATCAGTCTTCCATTTTTAAATTTTTTTCCAGATAGGTGGTTTACAAAATTCCATTCTGAGGAAAAGAAAAAAAAAAATCTGTTCTCTTGACTCAGTAACTTTAAATGTCACCCAAATGTCACTTTTAAAGTAGACGAGAACACTTTCCCAAATGAAATGAGTGACACTAATGATATAAATCGCTTTGAAAATATCAATGAGTGTTTTCACTTAGAATTCAATAACAAGCACTGTGAAAGAAAACAAATGTGTTTAAACCTATTTTGTGATGAAGAGAACACATACTGGCATATGGAAACGTAAAGTGTTAACATTCTTTCTTCAGGGACCTTTGGTTTTTTATCTTTATTGTCACTCAGGTTGATATACCAGATGTCTGTCACTACAAACTGAGCTCTGTCATAAGGAATTGTTTGTGAAGGAATTGTTTGGTTGCTTTTCTCCATAAGATTTGATGAAAATGAAGCCAGTGACAAATGATTGCTTATTCATGAGAGCAAAAATCAAGTTTTATGGGGAATAAATAGGAAAGGTGAATTATCCCTATTAGCTAAGAAACAGGATAAGAAATCCTAGAAAGCGAAGAGTGTAGGGTATAAGGCTGTAAGTCAAATAAGAGTTTGTTTGAGATGATAAAAGGAACTTTGTATTTTTTAATAGATAAGATGTTATGAAGTTGTAGTTCAGATAGGAGATCAAAAGATATACTTCAGTTGCATGAAGAGAAGGAGTCCTTTGTAATAAGAACATGTTAGCATTAAGGTTAAGTAAACAGGATTTAATTCTGCTATGTTAATGAAGTGAGACTAACCAATAGACCACTATACCTTGAGGTTACTGTGGATCATGTATGCTGTATACTGTATACATATAGCTAGTAATGAATATGCAGATTAGTGAGATTATTTTTCACAGCTGTTCCCAAAAATGACATTGCATCATTTCCACTATTCCTCTTTTTCCTAAATTATTAAAGCTTGATTTTGTGAGTGCTAACTTTGATTATTTAATAAAGTTAGCTAACTTATAACTTGTTTGGTTTATTCAAGTACACTTTCCTGTAATAACTATATTCTACTTGTGCCTGTTCAGGGGACATAGCTAACTAAAGAAATAACTTAAACTTCATTAAATTGTTGAACATTGAATACTCATAATATGAAAAATAAATCTCAGCCAATTGTCTTCCAAATCTGACAGTAATCACGCTATCCAAGACTAGAATGCAGTTTTCTAAGAAAGATAGTGATGAAAATAAGACAAATTTCGCATAAGCCTGTGGACCCTTGTTTCTGACATGTTTAAAATAAAACACCGTGGCACAGGAAATTACAGAATAAAGAGAGATCAGTTCTGAGAAGTAGTATCCACACTAGAGCTGTAGAAAAAGTCTATAAGTATAAACAAGCAAGTGTAGTATACACTGGAGTCAAACCCTCAACTGCCACAAAGACAAACAAACAAATGTTCCTAAATGATTTCTTCCTACAGATTCTTTCATTAAGAGGAATGGGAGGAAACATTATGTCTACCTCAAGGTCTCTGGGAAGCTTGTTGTAGGTAGTTAGAGACGCACGGCTGGGTCTAAGAAGGAAATGAAATTGTAAAAAACCAGTAGGTACACCTATTATAAGCCTGTTGAAATCAATCCTGATTAATGTATCCAAATTGCTCATTAGAATATGTAATTTAAAAAGAACTCCACTAGATTTGCTAGTGTCCTAAGTCTATCTTCCAAGAGGCATTTCAGGGTAAGTAAGCTATGTGGCTTCAGCAGATGAAAACTTAGAAAAATAAACAAAGATGAGGAAGAATAACATAACATAGTCAAAAACTTTACAGTTGTAAATGCTAAATTACCTTTTTAACATGATAGGGTTATTTTACAGATATTATTTACCAATATCATAGTTCCAAAGTCTTTTGAAAAAAATCCCTTCTAGGGCTATTCTACAATGATGGTGGTAGTATTTTTATGGTGTCTTTTATCTATGGAAGTCTAATACTCTTTACAAGCAATGTAAGTGTTAGCTCACTATGGTAAGTAGATATTATAATCCTCAAGACTTGTAAACAAAGAAATGAGTGGGCAAGTAACTTGACAAGGTCATGAAAAAGGTCAGAGGTAAGAAAGCAATTTGAGAGAATCAAATCCTTGGCTGTTGGGTCTAGACAATGGACAGACCATTAAGGAAAGGAAAACAAACAACAAACATAGGAAAGTACTTAAATAAGTATTAATAATATATGTTGGCTGGCACATGCCAAATTCTGTAATCAGGTCAGATTAAGATCTCAGCATTGTCAGTGACCAAGAAAGGACCATTTTCAATGCATTGAGAAAATAATTGGGTAGATCAAAGAAGGAATAAAAATATAAGGAAAACTTAGATGCTGTCACCAGGGGTAATGTGGTTTTTAATTCTAATATTGTATTTCAATTTAAGTCATACCACAAGGAAGTAAAACACGTAAAATTAACAGTGAAAACAAGAAGCAGTACAGCATAATGATGTTGAACAAGACACTGTACACTAAGAAGTATTTGCTATATTTTTCTGCTCTTGTGGAAGTATGTGTTCAAAGTAATTTAATCTGAATGGAGCAGGCCAAAGTGGGATGAGGGAAGCTTAACTAAAGGTTGAAAAGCTCATTTCCTGACACTATTCAATGTGCTGAAGTTTTTTGTGCACTGGAATGAAACAAAGCCCTTTGCGATGTGTTCTCAAAAGCAAACTGTGTCAAAATGTCTCTCTCCAGACCAAAACATGTACTTTTGGAAAAGTACACGCAGTGTACTTCCTTGCGGCTACAGCTCTGTGCTGCAGGAAAGCCAGTTCCCAGTCCTTGCCCTCTCTGCCCCAACATGCGGGTCGTCTTCTCAGGCTGTTCTGAGCCAGGGGGGCAAGCGGTTAAACCCGTTCATCACGTGCTTGTGCAGAAATAGGAGGATGATATTAAATGACTGCCTGAGAAAACATGTTTCACCGAACCAAATGCGGTGAAGCTTTGACACAGTGTGCTTTAGGAGAATGAGCCCCATCACCCACAGCCCCACATCCGTGCTGACACTCTTGGTGTAAGCTATCAGCTTGTTTCTGAAAGAACAACTTTGTGCTGACGCTCTCCAATGAGGCTTTAAGGCAAATATGCATTTTCGTTAGTCTTTCTTCTATGAAGAAAGAGAAAAAGTCCTGTCATTCTTTTTCATGGCAGGCCATCAGAATTGGTTTATTTTGTATCCACGTAAATATCGGGTAAATAAAATACCAGAACTGGTTTTCAACACAGAAATGTCACTGTTTTAAGCCCACGGAGCACCAACAGAGAAAATTTCTACCCGTCGGTGCTTGGAATCATTATGCTTATATAGAAATATTTTAAGTGACGGAAAATGACAATCAGTGACACCATCTACTGCTGGCACTCTCCAGTTTCTAGGTCCACCAGAGGATCTTGGGGTCAGGTTTATTTCAGTGCCTATTCATCTTATTTTATTTGGAATATTTCTTACCTGCAAGGGAGAGAGATCACTAAATTGGTTCTTTTCATGTGGCCTTCCCTTCAATACTAGACAGACAAAGCTTGCCTTTAGCAAGACATAAAATTAGATTCTAGGTTTTGGATTAGAAATGTGACTACAGAGTCAAGAAAACTAGAGATACAATCCTAAATTATGTCTGGTAACACCTTGCCTCCTTAACAGTTTTAGTAATTCTTCCCTAGAATCCCCTTTTCTCTCTAAAAGCTAGACCAAGCATGCAGAGTCCCTCTTTCTGTGTCCACAGCCATGGGTACTTCCCTTCAGTCCAAGCCTCCAAGAGATACCAGTCTGGCATCTTCCTTTCCTTTAATGCAAGTAGAAATTTCAAGGCTTAGAAATTCAAGCAGATTATAGCCTGTAATATTTGCTATTCTGAATTTCCTCTCTGATCTCAGCTTCCGGCAGGTGTTTCGCTGTGCAGTTCCTCCCCTCTTCCTCCTACGTGTACTCCTCTGATGGCATAATAACCATTTTAAATCCCCTTTTCTCTCTTTGCAATTTTCATACATAAAATCTACATAGTGGTACTCTTCCTCCCCATCACATAGTGCAGAAAATGTGGCTGACTGATTTTGATAGAGTCTGCCTCTCGTTTTCGGATCTCATTATTTGATATCTTTTCCTCCTTTGTTCTGTTTTTAGTGGGTTAAGCCCTCCTCTGATCTTCAGGGGATGTATAGCAAAACTCATCTATTTTGTCAAGATAGGTTGGGAAGTAACAAGTTGATCATATGATCTGGCAGACTTTTATGTGAAGATTTTTAATATAAACAATAGTTTCATAGAAGTGCTGTACACAGTTTGAAAAATACAGAGATGAGGTGTAGGTAAGCAATCTCTGTCCCTGAACATTAACAGACTGGAGGCTTCTGAAAAGATTATTCAGGTGCTGATGACTAGCATTCAGCCAATTTTCTGCTTGAGAACAACTGACCTTTTACAATCAAATGTATATACTTAAATATTTCTGGCTTCATCAAAGTGTCCGTTTCAAGGAATAATAATAGAAAACATTATTCTCAAGGCTAAATTAAAGTAACTCCACTCACATGTTCTGCTTAATGTATTACCAGTAAAATAATGAGATTTTAAATTTGTACAAAAATTTTAATCTAAAAAGTGTGTCCAGTTACACTTTAAGCATAAAACGGTTATTCTCATGGGCTTGAGATCTTCAAAGGCAACTGTATGTGTGTACCTTTGAAGGATCAGGCCTCAACTTTTTAAACGCCCTATATATATATTCTACAAATGCATGCAAGAGGCACGCAAGGCACCAAATACAGCAGTTGAATCTCCAGGATATCATGTGGAGCAGTTTCAAATCCCTACGTGGAAGATATATTTCAGAACTTCATTGAGTGTATTATTCATAGTGTATAGTGGTAAAACCATTGCATTCCTGTCAGGACTAATGAAAACTACACATTATTTTTTTCTGATTAAAAATAAAATATAGTCTGTAATTCTGAAGCTTGGCTCATTACAGCTCTTGAACTTCCAATCTTCACAGAATGAAATGAAATATCAGCAGTTCTGTTGTAGAAGTAAGGTTGCTATGTCATTCAATTATTGGCTTGTAAATCAACAAATCTAGGACAAGCAATGTCCATTGGATTCTGCCAGCTGGAAAAACAGCAAACATTTTTCTTGCCAAAGAAGTTTTGCAGTCACAAGCAACATGAGACTGACTTTTTACTCTTCCTTTACAATATAACCAGCTGGTATCATTAAATCCTGGCCCTTATGACAGCAATCTTCTTATAGTATGTCGGGATTGAACAATGAAAATGTCTAGACAACCTATAATATTGATATGCTATACTCCAAAAATCCTTAGGTTTTTAATTTTTACACTGTTGCTGTAATCAAATCAATAAAACATTTTAAGGAATACTTGACTACTTAGTATGGTTTAATAAATATAGCCATTAATTACTTTCTTTACAGTATTGACACCACATGAAATATCTAGATTTTTTTTTTTATTTCTGCTGATATGAGATATTGATTCTTAGACATGATTAATTACCCTAGTTCCATTGAAATTGCAAGCAGCTCATTAAAGCTTTAGCTATTGCAGACTGACAAGTAACAATTTTGGAGTTGACATTACGTTCTTCTAATCAAGACAATTACCAGACACTCTTTACACTCAAAGGGAACCTTCCAGTAAAAATTATGCTGAAAATAATTAAGATGGTGGAGTTTATTTGATCAAAAATTCATCAGATCATCTGTAGTCCAGCATATGTTTCAAACCAAGTACGCACTTGAATTAAATGAATTGGGATTTTCAATTTATTCTTATCCTATTTTTGATGAGGAAAGTTATGATGAACCTAAATACTTACCAGGACTAAAAGCTGTTCCATTAAAAATTTCTCAGTAATATCTAATTAAGTATATAAAAAACTATCCCTACACTGTATTCCTTCAGCTCATTTTCCTCCTAGAGAACCACCATCAAATCCAAGATGCTCCACAGATCATAATGAACTACACCTTAGGCAGTTTTAGTACTTCGTTAACCATTAGTGTTACCTAGACTTTATTCTTCTTATTGAAGAACATTCTTCTAATGAAAGGAATAATTATTTTATTCTTAGATTAGATGAAATAATATCAGATTCAAATAGGATGTCTATTATGTCTTGAATAGCTGATAGCATGAAAGGCAAATCTCTCAAGAGTGGAGTAGAGCTCACAGCTCACATCACTGCCCTCAAACCATACTTTCAAATTTATTAAGATTACTCAGATTTCCGTGAAGAAGAGTTAAGAAAAACAAAGATAGAAAAGTGAAACCAAGAAACTGAGTCCTCATTCTACTCCTTTGTTTAGGGCTGAATTGATGAAAGTGTGCAAGTTGACTTGCAGGAGCTCTGTTTTTCCCATGATTCACGTAAGATAGCAAAAAGTAAAGGTGTAAGAAGCAGCAGTATAGTACAGTTTGCAAAGACTGATGAATTTAGAATTAGGTGTCTGCTATTTATTTTGACATTCCTAGAGCTTTGTGAAGACTGACAACTACTTATCTGATGTGCAGGTTTTCTCTAAGGGCTATTAACCCTTCCCATATCTTTCAATAATAGCTAGTGTGTCAAGTTCCTCGATAAATAGAACTTACTCTGTACTGCAGCATTGTTGATACTAGACATGTCCAAATTAGATTTATCTGCAGATTTAGTATTTATTTTTTCAATTCAATTTCAATTTTCAGCACCTACATTTCTATTTTCGCTTACTATTGCTAGAAACAGGGTCTGCAACCTTTAATTTTCAGTCTTAAACTGGGAATGCCTTAATATCTAAATAGGGAATTTCAAGAAAGTTGACAATTTTATTTCCAGATAATCTCTGCTATGTATTCTTTGAAAGATTCCTGGGTTGGAGTTGAGGGATACCTTCTTTTGGATTAACTGTTGTATGAGGATTATGCAGCCACAGAGGGGAAAAAAAAAAAAAAAAGTAACTTATATGTAAAGAATGAAGTAGAGACACAGTTTTTGACTGAGGTGAACATTTTGTGTTGCAAAAGTTGATGGGAACTGTAACCCTTCAGACTTTGTCAATACATCAGGATACCCACTGCTATAGATGATCATATAAATCAACTTCCTATTGGCACAGGCTTTAACAAAAATACAAATATTCCTGTAAACCAGCTCTGGTTTCTGTAGTTCAGACTGATAGCCCACAAGGTGTATTTGCATGTCTTATTTCTAGTCTAACTGTTCATTGGCACATGCCAAGGAGCACTTTAGCAGTTAAATGACAGGTCAGAGCTAAAGCTAATTTTCTTTCAGTGATGCAGACATAACCCTCTATCATCAGCTGAAGGGATCCCAGAGTCCAAAACCAACATTTCTGTCCATTTGGGGAAAAAAAAGGTAATTATGCACCGAGAGAGAAAAACATGTGCTTAGAAATGGGAAATAAAAATTTGCAACATTCCCAAACTTAGAAAAAGCAAACCGGTACAGTTTTTGTACATAGGAGTTAATGCTTTTGGAAAGATGTAGTTTTCTCTTGAAGTAACAGGCATAAATTTTTTGACACTAAGGGGAAAAAAAATCAAATGCTGTATACAGAAAAAATTCAAATGTGAGTTTTATTGACCCAGTAAGAAAATCTTGGTTTCAAATCTGACACAGAAACTGAATGGAGGTTTCTGCTTCGGTGGACATTAAGGTTTCTTCCAGAAAAAAGTTTGTTTTAGCAGTTTAAATTCTACCTTAGATCTTGCTCAGAATAACCTCCACCTAGACAACATGATGAAGCTGGATACCTTCAGTCAGTCATATGAAGCATATGAGTTTCTGCCCTTCTCTCCTAAGAGTCCCAAATCTGTAAGGCATACTTTAAGCTGGGGGATGAAACCGTTCATGTCAAAGGGGCTGAAAGCAGTGAAAGCTCTGAAGCCTGTCAACACACTTAGTGAGTAGATCAACCCCTCAAACGCATCAAAAATGGTGATTATCTTTTACCTACTTATTCCAGTTTGCAGCAGGAAAAAATTCTTTGTCAGGGGGGCAACTAGTTATAAATCACAAAACATGCAGTACACAGCACTAGAAGATCTCCACACTATTCTATCAGTTATCAAAAAACAATGAAGAAATATTGGTAGAAATGGCTAGATGCTAAAAGCCATGACCTTCCCTTTGTCTGAACCATGGAACCTCCTCTAAATGAGTATGACAGAAGAGCAAATTTAAAGCTGCTTAAACATGATGACTTGCCCTACTAAACTACTTTCACTTTGTCCAATTTAGAAGGAAAAGAACAAATGGCAAAGCAAGGTTGTGGATCAAATATTGACGGGTTTCATCCAGGCCAGAAAAACAAACCATGCCAAGAAAAGTCTTCCAGTGTGGGAACTCAATTTCTTGTACAGTAAAATTGCTAGAAAGGTCCATGCCATTACTTTGGTTTATTTCAAGTGACAACTACACGAGGCCCAACCAAAAGCAAGACTGCATAAAGTCACTCTGTTTTGAAGGGTTTCTTAGATTAAATCATATGGACCCGATATGTGCTTTGACCTCAATGACAGAGAGTGACATTGCTGGGCATGCTTAGTTTATTAATATAGACACAACTAACAAACAATTCCCTGATTACTACGGCCAAAAGTTCACCTTAACAAATCAGAGAGGGTATTTGAGGCTGCAATTTTAGATATTTGTGAAGTCTTTTCTTTCTTAAAAAAAAAACAGTAAAAATCTTCAGTGCCTGAAACATGAACTGAGTGAAAAAAATTTGGAATAACAATTGGAAAATTTCTACTAGGTAGCTGTCCAGTAAAAAAAAAATAATATGAATTATATATAAATACTAGAGTATGACAATGATCCTTCAATCATGGTACAATGATGCTTTTGGAAGCTGCAGAAATCATGACTGCAAATTACTTTCTTAGTCACTTTGTGGGTTTTCCTTATTTTCACATTTAAATGTTGTAGACATTTCTAGTATAATCATATTACCATATGGTTCCTTTCCTAAAGAGCAAAGCTCTCATCAATAACTGTTATCCTGCAGTCCTTTGCCCAGGAACATGCCTTTAGGCAAAGAACATTCTTTACTCGCAAATCTGCCACCATGTTTTTTTTCTGTCATCCAGAGTTAAACAGTAAGACCTTCTCATTATATTTCTGTTTGGTTTTGTGCATGGTCCACAAAAGCAACAACAACAAAAAAGGATTTGCAGACTGATTCTATGGAGCTTCTGGAGTTTTTATTAGCAAGAGAGAAAAAAGGCAAATTCCCCAAAAGTATAATGGCTAGATGTCTTCCTGTTTCAAAGAATATTCCTGTTCCTAAAAAATTCATAATTCATCCATAGTTGAGTGGTGACAGATGTTTTTACTGATTACTATATTTCTTTACTTTCAGAAGATCGGCTCTTCATAAATACTGAATTGTACTATTACTCGTAAGAGCTTGTTTTCTTGAAAGAGTTTATTAATTCAGTAATCATTTTATGGTCAGGAAAAATGTCTGTAATTACTGAAATAATAAAAAAAGAATCCAAAAGTTTCTTTGGTAGCTGCTGTTCTTAGAAAGATACCCGAGGGTTTTTTTTAAGCTGAGTCTCCAGATGGGTGCAAAAGTTTGCCACAGAGGGGAAGTTATCGACATTTTATCATAAGCTTATTTTGTCATAAGCTCCTTTTCCTCTTCCTCCCTGGCTGCTACCCTAATCATCCTCTATGAGACCATTGCTGCTATGATCTTTAGTGCTGTTTTTACCAGGTTTGCATAACAGAACAACCAGGTAAGGGGTTTGTGCTTCATGTGAGGGTGAAGGGCACCTGATAAAGAAACCAGCAAAAGCATCTGTCACCACTCAGGCATAGGTAGATAATGCACAGACACTGCCATGTACCTTAAGCCCTCGGGCACATATCAGAGAGACTTGCCCCAGTACCTTACCCCCAGATTGGTGAGGTGCACAACTGCCATCAGTCTGCAGACATTGAAAGCCTTCTGCCAGGGTTCCTGCTGTCTAGCAAGACAAACAGGCCTGGGCCAGGCGAGGCACTGAGTGTTGTGTCTGCTGCCTTCAAGTTGGAGGAAAACCTCTCTGAAAGTCTGAATGGGGTGAAAACCAACACACTCGTGGTGAGGTGCTGAAGGTTCCTGGCATAGGCGTGACTCGTTAATAACTGTTTGCAAGAAAAAAATGAGCTAGGCTAAGGGCAGAAGTGTAACAGCATGTGGTTTTGTTTTGCTCAGTGATCCTGAGGAAGCCAAGGATGTGCTTTCTTGTACGCAGTAAGGTGATGAGACCCCCCCATTCCAGCTGCACTCTCTCCTCCCGTACAATGGATATGATGGACGTGGGGTTTTAGGAGAGAACTTAGAAGTATTATATCCAGCAAGTTCACATACATAGGCTATCAGAAATGTTCCAATAATCTAAATGGTTGGTTTAAGAAAAGGCAGCCTATGCAAACTTAACCTGGACTAAAAGATCATTGTGTTCTTGGCAATTGTATTTCTCCTTAATTAACCACTCCTCCTTCTCAGCCTTTCTAAAAAAAAGAAGGATCTTGTACTCTTCCAGGGATGAGTAGCAATTTATATGAGGTAGCTTTTTTCTACTGTACGAGTATAAGCCACTTATTTATTTCTTGATAATATTAAAGAAAGTACTAAGGATGAAACAATTTCTGGCTTTTTTTTCTGGATTAGAAATTACATTGCCTTTCTTTAAGGAGAAATATCTTTACTGTGTTTAACAGGCAAATTACTGAGGATTTTTTACTGCACTTGAAGGGAAAATATGGCAAAGCCTAATGCATGTAGGACACAAAAGGACTTCCAAATACTTGAAGGATTTGTTTCCAATTGATTATATTTGACACTCCATAGCATGAGTTATTCTATTGTGTTGTTATGGTAACTTTAACTGGGTTGCCTATAAAATTGTAGTCTCTGATACAGCAGTGGGATGAATTTATCACGTTGGACATACTCTGCAATTTCTATTTACATGTTTACTGTAACAATTTTTGCCTTAATTTGAATAGTATTTGATTTACAGTGCCAGAAATTTGTATCGAAGGAAATATATACAAGAAAATATTTCTTCTTTCACTGTTTATGTTACTGGTTTCTGTAATCTTTATGCAGACACATTTTCCTGTAGAATAAACTCTCCCTATGATAGAATTGTACACAGAATACGTCTACAAAGGATTTGCTTCAGTGAAAGTTTTTAATGAGAAAAATTAAACATAACAGAACTCTGCCTTGCATTTAATCATTATGCCTTGTAAGGGATACATTCATGTAATGCTTTTTTTTTTTTTTTTTTTTAAATGAGGAGCCAGGATTACAGAATACATACTGCGTTGGCGTATAAAAGCCAAATAAGCATACTTTTCAATGTTTCATAAAGAGTTTGATCAAAATGTCACTACTTTGAAAACACAAACGTCTTTGTCCTTTTGACAGCTGTCAGTATAAATCACAAAGGATTTGCTAGTTGTTAATACGGGTGTCCTCGATATCATACTGCACATTTTTAACTCTACAGTAAAGCTAATTAGCTAGTAAAACATTTTCAGCTGTTTATTTTTCTGCTACATGAATTTTAAAATACATTTCTATTAAGATTTTTCTATTAAGAAAACATTGTGTTTTAAATATTTTTATGACTGTTTTTAAAGTTTCTGTTCTAATAGAAGCAAATATTTGAAATCTCACTCTTCACTGTTAGGTGGAAAGAAAATCACCAGAAAATACTGGCAAGTACTGTAAATTATATCTGTCTCCTAGCCAGAGCATCTGGTCTTTTGGCAGACACCCTTGGCAGATCTGTTATACTGGAGGCTTTGAGTTTCTTTTACTGAGAATTTTGTTTGGTTTATTTTGCTAAGTGGGAAATGGACACTGATGTTCCTACTGTGTATGATATTTGGAAATCTAATTTTGCCTGAGACCTTCAAGGGGAGGCTCTGTAAGTATGGCTAGTTAAAAAATTACATGATACTGTTTTTGGGGAAATTGGTTTTGACGAGAGCATTACATGTGGAAAGTATCTGACTTCTAAGGAATATTCAAATTCTACTTAAACAAAACAAAACAGAACAAGCTACACACAGAATTTCTGTTTTGGAGGGACCTTTTTTTAAAATAAAAAGCTAAAAAATATATAGAAAGAAGGACAACACTATTTACTGATTAACCCAATTTATAACAGCTGTTCTTTAGCTGAAGACTGCTGGTTGGCTACTTTGCAATCTGGCTGGGAGCAAATAATGCATTTGACCTGAAAATTGTTCAGTTTGTTCTAATCATAATCTGTTCATCTAGTCATAAAACATGACCACACTGATACTGTCACTTGTATTACTTATGTCTTAACCCTCAAACTGGCTTCAAGAGGACTAATCATGAAGTAAGGTCATATTCAAAAGGCAGAACTGTCAACTGCAATCCCTCTGAAAATTATTTGTTCATAAATTTCTCAGTGAAATGCTTTTACAAATTCATTTTCTACCCATTTTTAGAAAGAGTTCTTGAGTATTTGATGTTCAGGATGTATTATTTAGTCTTTGTAGCGTGTAGTCGGTTCATTAGGTGTTGACTTGATGAAATTATGAGCAGTTCCTGCAGGATAGTGTCCACTTCAGTCAGAGGAATGTAAAAGCTTTTAGGAGTTCAGCATAAAGCATGGCAACAAGCTGAGGAAGTCTTATCTCTTTTTCCCTTCTTTTATGATAAAGGAGCAACACAACTTTTCAGAAGCTGCTGAGTTGGGGCTGAGTTGAATGCCTAGTCTCAGACCTAATTGTCAGAATTAGGTTCAGTTTCTTTTGGAAATTGGATCCCTTTACAGACATGGCAAGGGGCAAATGAGAAAGCATGGGAACACAAAAGTCAACAGACCACTTGAAAATCCCGACTATTCTTTTTCTGTATTTAGTATGTATCCAGTACACCAGACCTAGTATAGCTACTTTTCCCTCAGCTGAGGGTAACAGAAGGATCGGTGGTTGTTGAATCTTTTTGTTGTTTTTATTTTGATATCTATTACATGACTATTATATGTCAACTTCACTGCCAAATATTTTGCATAGCTTGCTGAGTGTCTTCAGTATTTTTATAGCATTTTGAATACAACTACCCATATTTGCACACAAAAAAAGATACTTCACAATCCTTTTTCTAAAAAGAAGCAGTTGTCTGAAGGCTTACAGAACTGTAAAAAAGGATACTGAGGAATTGAGCAACTTCACAGATGAGTTTTTCATGATTCACCTGGCTCTAGCAATAGTTTGCCAGCAGTTATGACGCTCCCCAAGTGTCAGAGTGGGAAATGCTGAAGAATAGAGATATTGTCACCCTGACAGTCTGTCTTTGGGTGCCAAGATTATTTTGCCTACAGAACGGGCTCTCAAAATAGCTTGACCCATGGAAGACTATAAATATTTCTTGCCCTGTTTTGTGAGTTCATGGTAGAACTAGATATAAAAATGGCTGTACTCTCTCTGACCACAGGTCTGTCTTGCATAATATCCTGTCTTTGATACTAGCTTGCTTATAGAAGGTGCTGAAGGGAGCATGTGCTATTATTTTTGCTGGTATCCGTTCCTAGCTTCTGGCAATCCATTGACTAGAAGCCAGAATTTGCAATATTAATAACCCCATTTCTTTCATGAATTTACCTAGCTCCCTTTTAATCCCATTTATCATTTTGACAGCTGCAATTCCTAATGACCTCTGTTAATGTGTTGTGCAAAGAAATACTCATCTTGTTTAAACTTGTAAAATACTTTCAGTTAATACACATTACTCACTTTCCATCCATTCATGACTTCATACATCACTGCCATATCCCACAGTTTTTGCTTTTCCACAAAGCTCTAGAAACCTCTTCTTGTGTAGATACCATGTGATATTTTGTTCATTCTTGTAGTCTATTTTTGCACCTTCACTAATCTTACAGTATTTTCTTTTAAGAAAGGGAGGAGAGAAAAGCCCAATCAGAACTGTATTGGTTATTATCACTTCAGATAGTTTCTTTTATTCTTTGTCAACCTGGTTTGCTTAAGAGTTTTTGCTAAAGGTTTTTGATAGTTAAGTGTGTTGTGTTGGATCGATCATGTTTTCCTACATGTCTGCAAATTCCTCAAAATCTTGTAATGGATTTGTGACTTCTTCCTGCAAAAAAAGAAGGAAACCCTCTTCTTCTGCCATATTTGCCTGGCTTCATTTGTTAATTATATTCTTTCCCACAGTTTAAAGAAGTCTGACTAGTCTGTAAATCAGCCTTACTCAATTGTAGTTTCTTATGGAGCCCTTTATAGAAAATGACCTTATATTTGCCACCTTCTGTTACTCACATACTGATATTTATATAAGAAAGAGGTTGCATAACACAGGTCATAAGGTGATAATTTTATATTAGATTTCTTGGAACTTTTAGGTGAATATGATTTGGTCTTGGCAGTTTGCTGCTATTCACTTTGCTAGTGTGTTCTAAAACCTTTTCTAATGACACTCATGTTTGAGATGGTACCTCTGACTCATCCTGAATAAGAACTGGCTCTGGTCTGGGAATATCCTTTTGTTCCTCAATAGTTCATTTTGGTTTTCTACTGTGACCTTATCACCACTGAATGGTCTCTTTATGTTACAATTAAATATTTACGCCTCTCATTTAGAGGCAGGCTTCCAGCCATGTAAGTATTTTAAAATATGTTATTAGTACTTTTTATGAGTTTAGAAAATTGAAATCTCTTTCTTCCTGATTTACTGTACTTTTGGATATAACCTGAAAAAAATTCTTAAACCTTCTTTATTTTCCTTAGGTGGACAAAAGTTCTACTTTCCGAAGAATATCCTTTCTTGTTTTAATAACTGCCTTTAGCCCATTGTATAGACCTTTTCATGCATTGTACAGACCTTTTCATGCATAGCACGCTTGCTTTGAGTATCTAGACATTGTCTTTTTTACCTGCAAACATTTTACTCTTATGCTGTTCATTATGAATTTATTTATTTATTTATTTTTAATAACATTTCCCCTTTTTGAAATTTAATACTCCTTACAGGAATTATTTTACCTATTTCATCTTTTATACAGTACAGCTATGCTTGTAGTTATGCTCACCTGATTTTAATATAATTCAAAGAAGTAATACCAAAAGAATATGCTCCTGTTGTATTACTGCCATTGTGAACCAAATGGACCATTTTCATATGGGCATTTAACCACTATGATTTGCATCCTTTCAGTCATCTCAGGTCAGTAAGCATACCCGTGGATTTTCAAGTTCTGTTCAAGCAGGATATTCAAGAACTCTGAACTCTGCAAAACCTAATGGTTATTCTCAGCCTCTGTCAAAAACCTGCTTTCACTGAGGTGTAAGATAGGACCACCTATCACCTGCAGTGCTGCATCCAGCTCTGGAGCCCTCAGCACAAGAAAGACATGGACCTGTTGGAGTGGGTCCAGAGGAGGGCCACGAAAATGATCAGGGAGATGGAACGCCTCTCCTATGAAGAAAGGCTGAGAGAGTTGGGGTTATTCAGCCTGGAGAAGAGAAGGCTCCGGGGACACCTTCTTGCAGCCTTTCAGTACTTAAAGGGGGCTTATAAGAAAGATGGGAACAGACGTTTTAGCAGAGCCTGTTGCGATAAATTTTTTACAGTGAGAGTGGTGAAACACTGGCACAGGTTGCCCAGAGAGGTGGTAGATGCCCCATCCTTGGAAACGTTCAAGGCCAGGCTGGACGGGGCTCTGAGCAACCTGATCTTGTTGAAGATGTCCCTGCCCACAGCAGGTGTGTTGGACTAGATGATCTTTGAAAGTCCCTTCCAATTCAAACTATTCTATTCTGTGATTCTATACCATCTCCTGAGTTTCAACATTGTATTATTCTGCGAGCAAATTACTTTTTGACTGAAGATTAGTAACAACTCTGGCTCACTGAATGGCTACTTGTCTGAGGAAGGTCTGCATTCTCTATTTTGGCACAGATGGGGATCATCTTATCCAGTGTGAACAGCCTCTCTGCATGCATCTGTTACCTGGGTTGGGGTACAGGTAGCTGTATGTGGGTGGTGTGGTTGCTACTCCCAGAGGCAGTGATATGGTACACAGTAGCAGCTAGTGGTCCTGCAATGAGGACAAGTAGCAGGGAGAAAAAACCCTGAACTCAGCTACCTCCCTCCTCCTTTACCACAGCCTGACTGGTTTAGTAGGTGCTATTGTGGGTGACAGAAAACACTCCTTGCAAGAGAAGCTGTAACTGTGGTCAGGTGGTTGCTGAGTGGGTCAGGTGAATAAGGGTCCCAGGGCTGTGGAGGATCTTCTGCCAGAAAAGCAGCAGAGAAAGAACAGATCCAAAGAGGAGTTTAGGATCAGGAGGTGGGGGCTTAGACTATTTCCATCCCAAACCTCTTTGAAGTCTTCCAGCTTCGTCCCACAGCCAGAACCTTATTCCAAAACATCTCTAGTTCTTTGCAGTTCTTTCTCATGCCCTGAATGACCACCAACCTTTTTCTCCCTTTCCCACAGAGCTGCAATTCCCTCTGTTGCAGTTTCAATTTTGTAGTCCCAGTCATCATGGATGCAGCAACACTCATCTTTACTTGTGCACGCAAGCAGTAATGTGTAGCTGTTGTGCGGTCATGCAGTTTAGGAACACATCCCTTCTTGTATTATCTGGGAGACCTTTCTTAGCTTTTCAGGCTGGCTACTCAGGTTGGAAAGAGGTTGTGCCACATAGCAACTGTCAGTAAACCAGGCATAACAGGTGACTTTCTATATATCATTGACATGCTTTTTTCTCTTTTTGTTTTTTCTCTTATCCTCTGTCCTTATAGGAGCGACATTATTTACCACTAGAATAATTTCTCATTGAATTTGCCTTAGTTAAACAGCTTTTGGTGTGGTTTCTCATACTGAGTGAAGTGGTCATCTACGAAAAAAAAAAATGGAGTTCTTGGGACCTACAATGAATGAGAATTTCCCAGACAGTATATATGAGAAAGGCTTACTGTGGTCATGTCCTGAGACTGAGGAAAAACACAGTTCAGAAAACAAGCCTTGTTTTTAGAATATTTGCAACATGGAAATACCTAAAGTAGCAGGCTGCATGATCAAACCCTTATTAAAGAAAAGAAAAAGAAAAAGATTTCATCTAGGATAGGCTTGTATGGACAATACTTATGCATTTGCTAGCATGAGAAATGCCTGGAATTGGATAAGGATATCCACTGCAGGGTAGCATACACAGGTTTAATAGCAGCCAATTCAGATACCGACAGTATAGAGGTGCAATAGGGCTTAGAGCAGACTGTGAAATTATCTGAGCAGCAGCATGACTGGTGGATAGTTTGGTCAGTCTGGTCCATGCTACAGGACCAAGTGGTGAGTGGACTCAATATAGGAAAGCAGTCTCAGATCTGTAGGAATGGCACTGCAGTTACAGCAATACTGGGACTTTTCTGTATTTAGGTTAACAGCTTTTTGATTGTTCTTGGTGCTTGGGAGTTATAAACAACAATTTCCTTGCGAGTTTGGCAGCACGGGTTCTGTCGAGAAAAGCATTACATTGGCACTGACATAAACTCTATGCCAACTTCCTAGGTAGAAATGGCCTCTGTAAGTAAGTGGAGTTGATAAGTCAATGTGTAAGATTAATGCATTGATCCAGGAGCTTACTCATATTGCCCAGCTGGATCAGCTAATCAGCTGTTGGTGTACACACAATCTGTTTGCAAAAGAGGTGCTCTTACTTGCCTTGAACTTCACCAGAGATTAATCCTTGCTTAGGATCAGTTTATAGCTTTTGCAACTCCTTTTCAGGAGTTTGGATGATGCATTAGAGCTTGTGTGGCCCACTTCTCTCTCTCTGTCAGGAGGCAATCTTGGATTCGTTTACTTATCTTCCCTAAAAAAAATTAAAATGATAATAACTTTCCAGAGAGTTTAACATCTTCACTTACTAGCTATTCACCTAGAAGTACAGAAATCGTTGATCTTATCAAAGGACATGCTGGAACTTACTAAGCAGGTAGTCCAGAGAATTTTTTCAGTTCATTGTTAGAGGAGCTGGAGGATAATAGTGCCTTTACTTCCTCTAATCCAATTCAAACTATTGCACATTAGAAAAGCACCTGCTGTATTCATCACCATGTGATCTATGCCACACAGATTACCTTCTCTGCTCAATAAACTGGAATTAGGTAATTCTTTTTTACACAGCTAAGAAAAAGCAGTATTGAAAGTAATTGAGGTCTGCGATGCAAAGCACATCCTTCATCTAAGACAACTGTGCGAAAAAAATCCTGACCTCTCCCCATCCCAAAAAGCTAGTGTAGTGTTCTTACTGTGGAATATGTGAAGTTATAAACTGTAGTCACCAATTTACCAGATAAGTTTGAGTTGCATAAAATGAATTGAAATAGCCTGGAGATATGCACCAGAGAATTGTTTTGCTATTGGGAAATCAGTTTAAGGCTTGCAGAGCTGAGATACCAACCATTAATTTGTCAATGCTGGACTCTGCCAGAGGCAAGATCATGAGAGAAGTATGCACTCCAGCCAGTCTCTGCTGTACCTGAGCTATCAGCTATGGCAGCGTTTGGGGTAAAGCCTCCCTGACCTAATCTTGATAATATCAGAGAATCAGAGTCAGATTAAATTAGTTTCATTTCTGTCGTGGTTTAACCTGGCAGGCAGCCAAATACCACGCAGCCGCTCACTCACTCCCCCTGCCCCGGCAGTGGGACGGGGAGAGAATCGGAAGGGTAAGAGTGAGAAAAACTCATGGGTTGAGATAGAGACAGTTTAATAGAACAGAAAAGAGAAAATAATAATAAACGATGATAGAATATACAAAATGAGTGATGCACAATGCAATTGCTCACCACCTGCGCTGACCGATAACCAAGTAGCAATCGGTACTTCCTGGATCATGCCTACCCTTCATATACTGAGCATGACATCACATGGCATGGAATACCCCATTAGCCAGCTGTGCTGGCTGTCCTGATTATGTTCCCTCCCATCTTGTGTATCTAGCTCAGTCAGCAGGCATGGGAGCTGTCCTTGGACTAGGAGGGTACTTAGCAACAACTGAAAACATCAGTGTGTTATCAACATTCTTCTCATAATCCAAAACACAGCACTAGGAAGAAATTTAACCCTAATTCCTAGCTTGTGACTGGTATTTAACATCTGAAAATTGAAGTAGTTAACCCACACCTGCCTTTAACATACCTGTTTTAACATTTTCGGTAAGTGAAGACTAAATATTCCCTTTTCAAAACATTTGATGATACAGCTCACAGATTCTAGACATCTCTTTTTGTCTGATACACTTGCTTGGTAGACTCACTGATCATTCTTGTGATTGTTCTGCTTTATTTCTGTTCAAGAAAGACAATGAATTAAAAAAAAAAAAAAAAGGAGGAAACCCCCTGGAAAATCTCTTTATTCAAAGTTATGACTCCTTACATATAGCTGCTCATAACAGATCCAGCTATCTCAGCATACGATTTGCATTCTAGAAGACAGCTCTAACAAAATAAAATGTTTTGCTTGATCATAGATCATATGTTCCTTTGATTTCCAAGTGTTTTCAAAGGAACAAATAAAAATGGAATATGTAAACAAAGTAATTTCAAAATGAAAAGTCAACGTGTTTTAATAAAAAATAATCAAAAGCAAATACATTTTTCTTGAATTTTTTTGTTCTCCTTTTCTCTGGCACTCAATCTTGCACATTTTTATGAAAACAAAAGGAATTGTAGAAACTTTTTGGTTGCACTCATTCTGTATCTGTATCATCTGTATCATGTCTATCAAGTATATCATGTATATCATGTAAATAATCTGTATTATCTATAGCATCTATATCTATATCTAAATCTTATTCTACATAGATAGTTAACACACTGCTATCTATCTACTGCTAGAAAGCAGAACTTTGTTTCTGTTTCTGTTTCTGCTTCTGTTAACCACTCAAATTACCAAATGTGCTGCTTTTTTTTTTCATGTTCCCATAAAGAAAGGCTCTTAGTAGCTTTAGTTCCAAACAGCTTAGCCACAAGGGCTAACACAAAAATCAGTTCTGCTAATCCTAATCAAGACATATCCCGAACAGAAAGATATTGGGATTTGCCACAAACCTTTATAAAATTTTCATTTACTCTTTGTGATGCAGACAAAATTCTTGCTTTCATCAGCCTTTCCATCTGGTCATATATTAGATATGAGATTTTTTTTTAATGCAGAACAAACACTTACCTCTTATAAATCTCTCTTATAAATCATTCTGTGAAGTTTCAAGCCAGATCCCATATTAAAAACTATGTGTATTTTCTTTCACTCTGCCTACCATTAGGCAACATCAAGTTTCAGGAGTGTTGGGTGCCTGAAAAGCATTTCTGAGCTCAAAGAAGTACTGCTCTTTGCATTCTAGGTAGCTTGTCTCAATTTGACCCAAGCTCAAAGTACAGCAGTATTTCAAATGGGCCAATGGCTTTGGGCACCACAGTGACAGGACTATGCTTTTAGTATTTTTAAGATTGCTACACTTTGGAATTTTATGACATTCATAAATGAGTCTTTATGATCATTTAATGACCCCACATTTGCTGTTTAATGGGACGAGAAGAATTGTATAAAAGAATTGGTGCTTAATTAAGTCTACATACCCTTAGAACATATCCCTTCCATTTGATTTCAGACACTTGGTGACTTTTCAATAAACCAGCAGCCATGTTTCAGATTAATGAGAGAGCATGCTCTGCACAAGCAACTGATAATGAGATGTATAAAACCACTACATTCACTCAGAAACAAGTGCATGAAACAAGATCCTACTCAAAATAGTGAGCATTGCCTTTTTCAATTAGCATTTTCTTCTTAGTGTAGTTATGTTTGGTTATGCTGATCACTGCATTAAAAAACAGAGATAACCAAACCATGCTGGAATTTAGTAATAGTTCTCAAGCTATGGAAGGAAAAGTGCACAGCTCCAAAATGAGACTAAATTAGTCTGGATTTGCTATTGCAGCTGGATGGCTTCTGCTGCCCAGGTTTATTTGCTTCTCACTAGTTAAGACATGCCCTTGTTGTGTTGTTGACAGCAGAAAAGACAAACATAAATGTATCTCAGTAGTAAAATCAATTTCATGATTGAACGGGAAGGCTAAGTGGCTACTCATATCTACATAAAAGCCTGAAAGCACACTTCTTTTTTTCATCTGTATCTCAGGAACAAAAGAACGTGGCTCTAAGATTATAAATTGACTGAACTCTGTGATGCAATAAGGGTTAATCAGCACTTACCATCTACAATTTAGTCTGAAAAAAATAGAGTTGTTAAAATTGCTTTCACTGTAGTTAAGTCTCTCCACCTCAGATGAACTGAAATTAGATTCAGATTGCCCAGAAAACAACTACTTTACTCTGAAATATACTGAAAAAATGAAATTAAAATTAAATCCTAAGCAAACCATTCTCTTGCGGTAGCTTTTTTTTCTCTGTTATACAAGTCTCCTCAAAATATCATCCTAAAGGCCAAAGTTGTTTTTTATATATTTTGAAACCCTGTCACTTGCTTTTCGTGATAACTCATGAACATGAGGAACTGAAGTGGACTAGAACCTTATTGGTTACAAAAAACTAAACTTCCTATCTTCTATGAAAATGTGTTAACATGCACTTAATCTTGCACTGGTTCAAAAAATCAGGATGTGATCATTTCACTGAATTTCATGAGAGGAATGTAACTAGGAAACTTACTGTATTAATAAAGAAGTACGTTTTTACATCTTCCAGTTCCCGCAGAAGTCTTCTAAATTACCTGACAAATGGAGTGGTTTTTTTTTAAGTAATGTTCCACTTTAGTAAAACAAAAAGCTATGTACCCATAAGGAAAGCATGGGATGTCAAGAAAAGTTGAAGTGGTCAAGCTATAAGGAGGAGCTATAAAGTTTTTTAAAAAGATATGTGTTTTAATGTACAGACTGGCGATAATGGGGAATGTAATTCATCCTTATACACTATAAACAGACACACACAAATACTTATATATATCACTATCTTTTCCAAATCATCATCCTTTATTAGTTAAAATCTTCACCCTTTATTTGTTAGTGCTCATCTGCTGGATCCAAGCATCCAGCTTGGAAGTTTCTTGTCCTCCAGAAACTTCTCCTATGCGGATGCATATAAACTCTACCCAGCTACTCTCTTAACTTTTTCTTTGATTTGTTGAACTGATTGACTTTAAAATTTCTCTTATCAGGTAATCTTCTGAGCATTTTGACAATATTCAGAACTCTTTTATGAATCCACAGATATTAATCACCACATTTCTTTTAAGTGTCGACATCAGAAAGAACAGACTTCTAATAATGATGTCATGAATGATAGATACAATGATAAATATAATTTTCCTATATAACCAAGGATTATATTCTTCCTCTTAATTATGGAACCTCAGTAAGACCTTATATTCAGTTATTCATCTCTCATGACTCCTAAATAATTTTTTGAGTTGTTCCATTCAAGGATACAGTTTTCCATCTTGTACATACAAGCCACATATTTTCCATTTTAAGATATATTGTCTTGCGTTTTGCTTTTTCACATTGCATTTATATGATTATTAATACTTATATATTTATGGACATTTTACCTGTCTTTGATGTTTCATCAAGCCACATAACTGCAATTTTACTTATGTCTTCTTTCAATTTATTTTACAGCTATTTTGGGGAACTTAGGTCATAAATCTATTTGAAATCCTGTTAGATATTCTGCAGCAGATGACTGTTTCTCTGTGTTTGATAAATGCACTTAATATTTACTACATCCATTTTACGTGGTATCATTTCTATTAGAATATGATGTAGTGCTAAGTCAGGTGTCTAACAAATATCTATTAGGTTTATTTTCGCTAGCCCTGTTTATATTATTAAGCTTTACAAGAACTTATTGATCTAAAATTATCTTGATTGGCATTATCATGTAATGTTTGCCTCCCACATAATTTATCTTCACTGTTTTATCTGGGATCAGTGACACTCTAATGGGATTCTACACAAGAGGAATGTGGAAAACATGTGGTCCAACATTTTCACAGCTGAACATATAGTAAGTTTGAATTCTTTCCATGTCCAACACTCTGAGGTCCTTCATTTACCAATTACACAATATAGACAAGAAAGGCTGGTGAAATAGCTTGGAATTGACTTGAATTTTCTGTTATAAAACAGTTTATCATCAGTGACACTAGCATTGATTGAAACTAAAATAAGCACAAATATAATAAATCACTAACAATATACAAAGCTATGCTTTCTTTGAAAAAAAAAGATTTTTTTCCTAGTAAATCATTATACATAGTTGTGACATTTACAGAAATCAGTGATGCATTTCAAGGCTTAAAGGGGCTACTATGGTAACTTCTATTGAGAAGCAGTAAAATGGCCACCTAATTTAGCACTTGATTTCTCAAACCTTTAAGCACAGATTTCACCGCCTTGATATATAACAGTCAGGGATAGCTATAGGAATTTTCAGTGTAGGTAGTGTTGCTGCTCAACATGTACTGTAACAGAAATATCAGCTTGCATACAGTTCCTTCCAGCATCTTTTCAAATATGGAACCAACAAATGACTTTCAGGGAGGAGAGTTTTTAGCAGAATTGTTATCCAGTGACAATAGTTAAAACGTAAGAAATGCATAATTTATATAATAAAATATGATTATGTATAACATGTTATACCATGTATGAACAATGTGAAAACAAAAATTCAGATGAAAAGAAAGGTCACCTTACTTTCACTGTGCTGTTTCATTTTTGCTATGCCATTTGGTTTTTCAGTCTTATCTTCCAATTAAAGAAATTTAAGCCTCACTATTCAGAAAACTACTTATATGTCGCTGAAGTCGGTGGGACAAGTCTTCAAGTATGACATATTGTTGTAGTTTTTTCCAGCTTCTGTACTTCAATCAATTTTCATCCTCCACTGCAATTATATTTGTTCCTTTTTCAAGGCTGTTTCCAGAATCTCAGATAATTTTTCCCAGCATGTGTCCAAAACTTAGATAAACATCATACAAATACATTTGATATAGAAGGGTAAAGGCCCATGCACAAGAAGTAAGTGTAATTCACAAGCCCAACTGCAAGTTTGTTAGCAACCCAACCAGGACAAACTTTCCATAACAGCCAGTTTGCTCAGATGAGTGATGTGAGCAAAAAAAGAACTCTTGGCATAGCCTCTGGCTTGATGTGTGCTCTGACCCAGGCCCACAGAAAAAATTCTCCAAGGATCATTTGCATCTCCAGTAAATTTTCCTTTAAAAAGAGCAATATTTTCCTTTAAAATATTGCTTTAAAATTAAAATATTTCCTTTAAAATATTTTCCTTTAAAATTTTCCTTTAAAAAGTGCAATTCCAGAGCAATAGAAAATCCTGTCTTGATTACACAAGGATTTCTTGTAACTTTAGTTTAACGCATCTGATGCTAGCCTGTGTTGGATCAATGACTGGATAGACTCTGTCTCTAATCTGGAACATGAATTTTAGTGTCAATGAGTTTTCCGTCCTGACAGCCAAATGGATGCAAAGGATTTGTGCAGCTTCTTATAGCCAAGAAAGGCAGAGTTCCTAAATGGGAAAGGTTTAAGCAAAAAAAAAAAAATTTTTTTAAAGTAGTAACATTTTCCAAGGAGATAGAATTGTGGGATGCGCTACTGGGAAATCAGGGGATGTTAGCCTGTTTTAAAATGTGTGAAACCCCTGGTAAATTTATGTCATGTCAGACTGTGTTTTGTCTTTGGTTTTTAAAGGCTTGCAAAAGATTTTTGCCTCTTTTCCCATAAGATAAAAGATTTTACAAAGAAGTGAGAAGTGCATAAACCATGATTTGCTCCTCTTAGCTCCCAATGGAGAGAGAGATAACCAAGAAAGACAGTGAGGAAAAGGCAGGGAAGACATAACTCTCTAATCTGCAGCATCCTTGCACAGTCCTGTAGGCTGGGAGCTGGCAAAAGAAAGAATTTTCTGCACCAGTTTTATGGATGATTCAAGCACAGAGGGCAGCGTGAAGGTAAGTCTTTCAGACACGCTATCTTCTGTACATCTCCAGAGCCATGCACCAGGAAGCACCCTGTATTTAAGGCTTTCTGTGGGATTCCAGAAGCTTTCTAGAATATGGGGCATTGTGTTTGGGGGCCCAGGAATGTTCCTCCACACAGTTGGGTTTGCTGGGATAGACATAGCCTGAGTGTTTGAGAAATGCTGCTAAAGCTGAGGTTGTAAACACAGCTCTGTTGTAACAGTTCCTAAGCAGATTGAATGTGGCATTAAGCAATTAGAAGAAACCATATTTAATAAGAAAATGGTTAACCAACTTTTTGGGTTGTCTGAACTTTCTTGTTTTGTCCAGTTCTTTGGCAATTCATAAGATGACAAGTGGGGGTATGTGTTCAGGTGTGATGACAAAAGTGGACATCAAGATCATTTTAGATTATTCCTAAAATCAAATTTGCATTTTGTCACTTCAAGTTGTCTACCTGACTTTCAGCTAGACAACTTCTTCTAAGGAAGAAATTTTTACGATGAGATACTGGAACAGGTTGCCCAGAAAAGTTGTGGATGCCCCATCCCTGGAAGTGTTTAAGGTCAGGTTGGATGTAACTTTGAGCAACCTGATCTGGTGAGAGAACTCCTTGCCCAAGAAAGGGGATTGGAACTAGATGATCTTTAAAGGTCCCTTCCAACACAAACCATTCTGTGATTCTATGACAATGTCTATGTTCCAGAGCACCCACCCTGGCAACTCTTAAATATTGATTTATTCACTATGCTACATATATGCAAATCAGAGAAACTGAGGCACGAATTAGCAAATAAGACAATCCCAAGACAGCCATTTGTATAAGAGCCCCATTGATGGGCCAGGTTTCTGGTTCTGAATGCAGAAGTTTGGCAAGTCTGCTGGCACTGCAGTCCTTTACTGGTGTACAGTTTATTGCTCCTTGACTTTGAACAGACTGAGAGAAATTAATAGTCTGAACAATTTAAAGCTGCAGTTAGTTAGCTCTTTAAGGCTGCAGGACCTCACTGAGAGACAGAGTCTTTGCAAAGCACAGGCACTTCACAGTGTGAAAGTGAACTTTTCACAGGGAAAAACAACACTGAGATGACTGCCTGAATTAGTGGAAGGGACTTCTGGAAGCCTTTCATCTCATTACTGTTCAATTAATAGCTAGCCATAATCTAAACATTAATGAGGTATGCAACTGGAACTGCAAAGAAATAACATAATTAAGCCTTGAATTTAATCATTCACAAAATTACATGGAGATGCTTTACTCTTATTTTAAATAAAGCTAATTAGGTTTCTTTTCTAATTGGATTTTTTATAGATTCTAAGATTTACCGTGTGGAAATACATCTTAGAAAATTCCCCTCTGTCTCTCACATGTACTTCCAGGTGTCCATTAGAATTAACAGTCACTCTATGCTATAATATGATTTCTTAAAACCAGTTCCTTCCCTTCATGACAAATTTCTCTGAAGTTATTTGAAGTTCTATATGATGAAATTGCTAAACATGAAGGGCTACCTTTAAAAAACATGGCACCTCAGACTGTGTATCAAAATTTCATCTGTTAACATTTACTAATCTAATTGACAATTGAATTTCTGATTGTTTTTTTAATGGTTACTTGATTTATCAGTGTCAATGTCTAGTTATAATTGTGTGCTCAAAATGTTTGTCTGAAAAGATTTCCGTGATCCCTATCTTCACAAAATGGTGTTATTTTACTTCTGTAATGCACAATTTACCACATTTTCATACTAAAATAATAAGGCTGTTTCTGTTCAGAATAAGTATACAGAAACTAATAACTATAAAATTTTATTACCAGAAATGGGCAAACACAAATCATCAATCCTTCCTCCTTTTCATGTATTAAACTCCCCATCTTCTTGTGTGGCAGTAACTATTTTTATGTCTGCAAACAAATTGTATTTAGTGTAATTCACCTGCTTGTGTGTCTCAAAATTTTCACTTTATGAAACACATTTTATAAAATTGTCATAATAATTGAATGTTTTTGTCACTAGAAACATCAGCTTATGACAAAGACCCCTATAGAGAAGCCAGTACAATGGTGTTGTATGAGATGGGCAGGTCTCTAAGCCAGACTCATCCAGAGGAGCAGACTGAGGGACTGTAACCACAGTGCAGAAAACATTTAAACTTAAGAACATGAATGGATGGCAACCAACCTTCCTTCCTAACCAACAAAACCAAAAAAGCTGAAGGAAAAATCAGTCAGAAATCTTTAAAATAAAAATAAATAGATAGCTGAAAATGTTTACAAGAGAAAAGTATTTTAACAATAAGACACGTCACTGCTCAAACATTGCTCTTATTTTGTTACTAATCATTCAGTCACTCCTCCTGAAAAACAAAAACAAACCCAAAACCCCCCAAAAAAACAAAATTGTTGACAGTGCCTATAATTTTGCTACAAAGATTTAAGACTGTCAGCTATAAAAGACAAGGTAGTGAAGCAAAGCTGAAGTCTGCTAATCCGCAAATATTTGTTTCTTGAAAAGTGATATTTTTTTCCTCTATGTGCTTCTCACACATTATCTGTTAAAACAGTTGATTAAAAATGAATTTCAAAAATGAAAATTCTGTAAATATCTGACATTTGTATTAATGGCATGGCTTATGTCATTAAAACAATACCTATAGTCATTATGTCATGACTTCCAGGACAGAACTGATACGAGAATTGCATTTTTAAGCTTGCAGCAAAGCATTTACCCCTATCTGGAAGAGAAAGGCTTATTTTTACCATGCTAAATAGGTTGGGAAATAAAACTGTTTGAAGTACTGAAAATAAAAGCTGATGAGGAACCTTTTCTTGGAGTAGTGTTATTTTCTAATTGCAATTTTGAAAACATCTGTATACTTTTTATTTTTAAAAGAACTTTAACATTAAGGCAAACAAGTAATTAAAATGGACAGTTTACCAGAAATATTCAGAAACCAACAGAAAGGTTTTAAAACTTCTCTGCATTAACGATTTTGATTGACCTTCTCTGAATGATTATGAATATGTATTGAGGGAGTGGGGAATGTTAACAAATATAAACAGAAAAATAGCATCTTTTCCAAATTTCATAACAAGGCCAAGTCTCTATTCTGAGAAAGTATGGAATTTTATTGCTATTTTTGCAAAGCTATTGAAATTTGAAGTAGTGAATTACACTTCTAGAACTTCATGGTAAATCCTGGTCCCATGGGGGTGTAAGGGAACTAAAGCCTGTATTGATTTGCTTCATTTCAAAAGCAACAGGAACGAGGTCTGCTACCACCATTCTTCCAAATCCAGAGAGTCCAGAGGGAAATAGGCCTAAGCAGATGTTACATCTCTTGTATTTTAGGCACGTGCTCCCAGCAGTTGATTAAGCTTAGTATGTACAGGTTGCAGATATAGACCGGGATGTACAATGAGACAGGAAGCCGCTGTTCTGCCAGGCTGATTCCAGTTAATTCCTCTCAGCAATGTGTTTGCTCAGAGAAAATAAAATTCAAATCAGTTTGAATTTACTTACCACACTGGCAACTTTGCTACCAGCTCCCGGTATATTGAGAAGGCAGATGGTCTGAAATGAGCCTAATAATGCATAGAGTTAATGGTGAAATGGGTTCCTGGCGATTTGTGGTTTAGGAGTGATAATCAGCACAGCGTGGGTTGATAGACGCTTGGCGTGAGGACAGGATAGATGGGAAAAAAATACAGCATTAGCAGGGACAGCCATGCACCCCTTCAATCCGCAGGCTGCTGAAACCAAGCCCAGCAGCAGCAAAAGAAGGCAGGTTGGCAGAGCTCCCTCTCACACCACCTCAGACACAGCTGGCTGTATCATGAGGTTGGAAGAAAGAGTGTGGAGTAGTAGCCATGGGTGCTGCAATGTTTCCTGCTGCTCTGAGCTGCTGCCTTCCCTTCAGGAGAGTCCAGCACCCTGGCTGAGCCCAGAGCGGTGGCTGGACAGAGCTGCGAAAGAGAAGTGGTTCAGGTGGTTTCAAAGGAAAATGGTCTATGAAATAAGAGGCTTGTAAAGCACCCCCTCCCAAATTACCTGTGTGTCATATTATGGAAGGTTCACAAGAGCTGGGGTGAAAGCTTGCTTGTGTTGAGATTGAATGATTTGATCCCACCAGTGTAGAGGTCATAAAAATCAGCAGATTACAGAATGCATGTCCTGTGCTTCTGAATACTGTGAAAGTGCTGTGATTTATCTGAGAGTTCACTATATATCAGTGGCATTTTTTTTGCTTATATCCAGAAGTATGACTTTATAGCAGCAAAGTACCAATATTGATACATCGAGAGAAAAAATATGCAGAATAGTTCATCTAAAAATCCAGAGAACAGTGGATGGCCTTTCTTCTGTGAAAATTCCTGCTTTAACTCCTACGTATAGTAGAGGGGAATGTATCTTTTGCCATGAAGAGAATTTCCAGACTGCATGACAGTCCTAGAAATTGCTGAAATGCACCTTGACCAAGCTACATATTTTTACTATTGACTTTAAAAATTACTTGAATATATGAGAAAAAAAAAATCTGCATGGTTTTTGATGCACAGCATGATAGAAAAGAAATTTTAATGAGCAATGGTGGAGAAAAATACTTATTTATTTGATTGTAGCTCTCTTGGGGGGGGGAGAAACACACCAATTTTGCCATTTTATTTAAGAAAAATAATTTAAGAGACTTTTAGCACAATGTGTTACTCCACTTCCTTTTACAGTCGTAGCACTACACAACTGACTTACTCTATCCTGCAACACGGATTGGCTAACATTCCACAATATTTCAGAGTTTCTTCCTGTTAATAAGTTCTGGCTGTACACATAAAAACTCTGATTATATCTATACAGATATATCATTGAATAACTGTGGTCAATATCTTGGATCAAGCATTGTGAATTTGTGTTCAGACTTCATATTTATTAAGTCTTAAGCCCATTCGGACAGCACAAAATATTCTTCTGCTAATAATCCATTTTTCACCCCTTTTCTATCTCTAAAGTAAATCTTTGTCAGGTGGCAAGAATTCAGGTGGAGAATTTTCTGGATGCATCCTCCTGCTGGATGCAACTTCATTAATGGTTTATTCTTTGCCTCTGATGATTCTAAGGTTTGAAAGGGGGCAAGTAGAGTAGAAATGGAGGATATTTTTCAGCTGTTTAATTTATTGCCTATGAGAAAAGAGTGGCAGTAGCTATTGGCCTGTCTGATTTTCACATGACTGAAGACAATCAAGAGATATTATTACTCATGTCTTCAGCACTACCTGTATTTTACATTCACATGCCTCTATGGGGATGGCAAGGCTCTGATGCTAAGTTTTGGTTCACTATTTCGTGAGCAAAACTTAAAAGTTAGGTTATGAGACTTTTACCTGTGAACAAAAAGTGATTTGAGGCACCCATTTAGAGTTCCAGAATTGGCTGAACTATTGGACAGAAAGAGGTACATATTTCTATACACTATTCTTATTCTTTTCAGCTCTGACTGTGTGCTGTACAAATTACTCAGTCATATTCTGGTCCTATTTTCCAAGAAAGCATTTGGCAGTTCCTTTTTTAGGAACACTTCTTTTGTTGTAGTTTTCAGAAACAAATCAATAGTTGCCTGTTCTAGGAACTGTTCACCCTTCCATGTACCAACTTCCTAAAATATTTCAGTTTCCTCTTTCTAACCATGTGCTTTGAGTAACTATCTTTTGCTTTCTTGTGTTTTGAAATTGTTTCAATGCCATTCATAGGGCTTATTTGATCTCAAAAAAGATACAACTCTTCATGTATCTGATGAAGGATAAAAACATTATATGTTTTTCTTTATTGTAGCACCAGGAATACCATCCAGAATATAAAATACTTCTCTTTAACAGGAGAGAATTGTGGAATACATGTGGTAGGAACGTAGGTAGAACAGAATAGTTTTGGAAATCTGGGGGCCATTTGATCCAAAGGAGGGCAAATTGCAAGGTTAAGGCAATCTTCAAGGTGTGAAAAAATATCTACTGAATTTCCATTGTTTCTTCTTGTGTCCATTGCCTCTCGTACTTTCACTGTTCATGTCCAAAAAGTCTGGCTCTGGCTTGTCTGTAACCCCATAAGTAGTAGAAAACAATAACAAGATCCCCTCTTAAACTTCTCTCAAAAGTGAAGAATCACAGTTGTCTCTGCATCTTCCTGTACATCATGTGCCCCCCACCTTGGTGGCCCTCCATTAGACTTGCTCTAGTACTAGGAGGGCCAAAACTGGACACCAGGCTCCAGGTGCAGTTGTACAAATGCCGAATAGGGCAGACTAATCACTTCCCTTAACTTGCTGTCTACACTCTTTTAATACAGCCCAATATGAAGCTAACTTCCTTCATTACAAGAGTACACTTCTGACTGATCCTTAACTTGCTGTTCATCAGTATCTCCAGGTCCTTTTCTTCAAAACTGTTCTCCATTTCCCAGTGCACAGCCTATTCTGCTACAGGGGATTGTTCTGTCCCAGGTGCCCAGTTCTGCATTTGCCTTTGTTGAACTTCATAAAGTTCCCATCAGAACAATTCTACAACCTATTAAGATCTTTCTGAATAGCAGACTTCCCTTCCAGCATATCAGACTATACCCCTAAGTTGGTATTCCAAGGATGCAGTCCATCTTGTCCGTAAGTACTTTTGCTTTTTTGTGTATGTGTGATTATTAGCATCTGCAAAACATGTTTTAAATCCTCTGATTCAGTCATTCAATGCTTCAATAGCCACCACCTCATTTTTTCAGATGAGTGACTTGGAATGCTTGACCTCCCCTTCGTATTCTGTCTCCCCCTTCCAAACTCCTCTGACCTGTAGATGATGTTATATCTGCCTACTTGCTGCAAGAGCTCTGATTGTCTTGTCTTCCGCAGAAAAAGAAAAATAGAAGACAGCACCTCTGAAGAGCCATCAAAGGCAAGTAACACAGCTTCTGGAAAACTGAAAGACTGACAGCAGATGGACCCAGGTAACGTTGTTACTTATAATAAATTAACAAGATCTCCCTATATCTATGGATTGAGTAATTAGCCCTAGAGTTTTTTGCTACATATCAGGTCTCATGTTGAAAGTTCAGACTTTTTTTTTCTTCATATTTTTCCTGCTTTAGAATTGGATGTTATTTTATTAAGTGCTCTGATTGCTGGAGTATAGGACTTGCTGCAAAGATTACATTTTAGGAACACAGGTATTACTCTGGTTTTGTCTGATCTGACATCTCCCTGAAAACTGCTGTCTTGCTGTCAATGCTGTATTTGTAGAAGAGACAAGGGCTTGTTGCTGCTCCCTAATAATTGTTTGCTTCCTGTAACCACAGAGAATATAATAGAGGAAATATTCCCTGTATTGCTTTGGTTATTTGAATTCAGGAACATGGGCAGGTCAGAGAGGCATATCTGAAGCTATGCCTCCATGACTACAGCTGCTGTGTCTGAATCACTGTTATCAGGAGAGTAAAACAGTCAAAAATTAGAGTTCAACACGTTCAACAGTGTGAAAATACAGCATCTGTTAATATTTTATATTCTTCCCCCTTGTAGAGTTATCACAAGTCAGAAGAGTGAAATCTGAATATGGGTTCCATGGGAATGAATATTGTTTTCATTCAAGCTTCTTCACTCCACTCTTACAGCATGCTGAAGAGGAACTGCTAAGGTTTACTCTGAGAGACACTTCAGGATGCCTTTTGATATTTGATACCATCATTCAGGATCCCAGTTTTCATGGCTCATTGGAAAGCACATGCTTTAGCTTTGGAGGAACACATAGTTCATGTGATTGACTGAGCTTTGCTAAGGATGCCCACTGAGTAAATGTCACTCCCCAAAGCATGAACTCCTCTGTGTTTGTTAGGTAATTCAGAGACTTTATCACTGGGCAAGATTTTAAAATAAGAGGAGACATCTATTTTATTCCATCCCTGTGTTAGAAGCTGATCCAGTAAAACATTGCCAAAAGTTGCAGTTCTTTTGTGCTACAATTTGACACTCAAGTGTCCAGTTGGGTGCCTCCCTGTCAGAGAGTGGAACTGAGGAAAGACATGTCTTCTTCTGCTTTCTCTTTTTGGGCTTCTGTAACATGCAAATAAAGGGGAAGTGTAGGAGTTTCAATCCTCTTCCTCTTTCACTATATGTTTATTTTATTTTATATTTAAACTAGTAGATTCTCCTTTTGGTCCACATATTTGATTCAGTTGGTGATCTAAAACTTTTGTATTTGTTCAGTATCGGTCTGGTTTCAATTTTAAAAACTATCAGCACTGAACACAAAGTAGTGAGATCTCTGAAAAAGGAATTGTTTCACAGTGAGGTGAAACGAATGAAAAGAGGAAGAAAAAGGAAGAATTTGCAAAAGAAATTTGTCCCACAATTGCTTCAGTACCTTCTTACCTTTTGCTCCATTGCATGTGGTTTATTTTGTGTGATGAGCCCACAGAAAGGGCACAGGTGGCTGGAAATAGAGTGTAGCAGTTGCAATGTGCGCGTAATCAGAATTTACCATGCTAACAACTAGCCATGCCAAATGCCTCACCAAATAAGATTTAAGGGCTGTATATCAACATGACTGACCATGTTGATGACTAGAACAAACATATCATTGGGCTGTTTTATGAAGTGGAAGGATAAATTCTCTCAGTAAATCCCTGAACAGCATTTGCTAGTCTCTCATCTCCAGCTCTTTCCTTTAGGAGCTTTAACAGAACTCTTCTTCTCCTTTTAACCTTCCTTTTGGTAATATCTGCTGTTATAATAAGCTCAGCTAGAACTAGGATGTCTGGCCTTCAACCCCAAACCCCATCCTATTTGCCAGGATGAGCACTGTCTTAATCTTGTTTTCATTAAACGTTCTTTCTCTGATCTTTCAGCACTTGATTTTTCTGTGGTTCCCAATTCCCCACTGTAAAGGGGTTAAGAGTAGAAATAAGAACATGAGAAAAAAATGAAGATGAACTAGAAGACATAAAGAGCAAAATGGAAGGCTTGTGTTCTTGGGTTAAAAGAGTGATTATCATAGCAGGGTGAAGAGAAGAATTTATATGAAATTGCTACAGAAATATCATTATTAGTGACATGAAATTACCAGAACAGGAAACATGATTATGATGAGTCAGTTACACAGATCATTCTTCATAAGCTGTGCCCACTCAAAAAACTGTAACTGGTTTAGTGCCACAAAATGCAAAGTTATGCATTTAGGAATGAGGAGCATAAATCATAACAATGAAAGAAAAGAGAAACTGGAAAACAGTGACTCTGATGAAGATTCTGGGATCTTAAAAGGCAAGCCACTTAATAAGCTTTAGATGCAGAATCATGTGATTCTTCTCCAAACAGGAAAGTTTTGATTAAAAGTATGCATGACTTGTGTTTATCGTGTTGATGAGACTAATTCTGCAATGGTTCATTCAGCATGGATGTCCACATTTTTAAAAGGACACTGAAAAGAAGAGAAGAAATAACGTAAAATTTATTACAGAGAGAATTAATGACTTAGGTATAATTTAGATTATCAAACAGAAGATTAATGAAACACAATTACAGTTTATTCATTTCTTCACAGGGAGAAATTGGCAGTTTATTCTGGCAAGGAACCAATAGTTGGAAGTTGAAGCCAAATTAATTTGCATGGAAATAAAAGTTCCTGATTCAAGGGGGATTCTCCATCTTAATGGATAGCGGTCTGTGAAGCAAAGCCTTTCTGCAATATGCCCTTTCCATTTCATTATCCATTTCAGTAGTCAGTACTCCTAGCATAGCTTTAACATATATTTTTCTTTTAATTTATCTGTGTGTTTTTAAAGGATGGGAGGAATTCTTAGCCTTAACTTAAAGTTTATGATGCTCAGAATGCAGCAACTGGATGGTTACTGCATGGAAATATGTACACTGTCCTTTGTCTTTAAACACTTTGGGAACCAGTGGAGGGTGAAAGATTGTATGAGTTTACTGATCCCTTCCATTTGTATTTTCCAAAAAGGCCTGGAACTGGTTTTTAAAGCACGTTTGGAGGATGGCCTTGGAGACCTTGATCATGACTTTGTCCATGATGGACTTTCCCATTCCAAATTGATTAGTCACTGACTGATGAGAACTGGGAGTTGCAAGGATTCATAGGGCAATAGCCATGCCCTTGCATAAAAGTATAGGCTTCTGCAGTTTCATCCAACAGGAGTTAAACCTATGTAACTAACCCATGACAGATGGTTTTGTTCATTTTACTCAATATCCAAGAGATTTTCTCACATTGCTGGCTCCCTTGCTATTGAGATGAAGTAGTCCCACCACTGTGACCTTGTCACTCTGGCCCAGGATCTCTAGCTGACCAGAGCTGAAACAGTCACAGTAACAATGACTTTAAGAAGGTCCTTGACTATATCCTCTTTCTCAAACAAAAGTATATCCAGTAGGGCTGTATTCAGTTCACCAGAGACATGTCATCCTACAGTAGCTGCTGTAGCCATAGAATGAAGTCCGCAATTTATGCTCTACAGTGCTTTTGTTAGGCCAGAGGGATTCTGGGCAGCAGGCTGCATGGCATCCCATAGGATGACCAAGAATGGAAACCAAACTTTCCTGTACGTGTGAGCCCTTATATGGAAGGTGATGTCTGTGTCAGTGACACACTACAATCACCTGTGTCAAAGCAAAGAGCTTCCCTGAAATGCTCATACATCTACACATGAATACACACAGTATGTAATAACAGTAGCATGAAAACCTATATTTTCAGAGTTAGAGATTAATCATAAATCCAATTTTCTTTGTATTCCTGCATGATCTGGATGCCAGATCCCAGTAGCATCTTTCAGCCAACTAGTATATCATTTAGAAATGTACAAAGGATAACAGTGATATTCATTCCCTCTCCATACTCCATTGCACCTAAAGTCACAGTAATTAGGTTTGCCAGTATCACTGAATATGCTTCTTCCAGCTGATTGTGCTTGGGTTTTTTTTCTGTCTGACTTGAGCAGCTTTCCATATGTCCTGGTTTTGGATGGGACGGAGTTAATTTTCTTCCTAGTAACTGGTATAACGCTGTGTTTTGGAGTTGGTATTAGAATAATGTTGATAGCACACTGATGTTTTAGTTGTTGCTAAGTAGCCTTTACCCTAAGTCAAGGACTTTTTAGCTTCTCATGCTCTACCGACTGAGAAGGCTGGAGATACACAAGAAGCTGGGAGGGGGCACAGCCAGGACCACTGACCCAAACTGGTCAATGGGATATTCCATACCATATAACATCATGCTCAATATATAAACTAGTGGCCGGGGGGCTGCTGCTNGGGGGGCTGCTGCTCAGGGACTGGCTGGGCATCTGTCAGTTGATGGTAACCAATTGTTTTTCATTTGTATCAC
>VZTQ01012033.1:0-21773 GCA_013400755.1 Pelecanoides urinatrix | reverse complement strand
GCTGGGGTTAAACTATGGCAATTTGATATGTACTAAATGGTAAAACTAAATCTAGCTGAGATTTCTGGAATTGACACTGTTACCTGGCAATTCATGCAGTTGTCATCTGGCATTGTACGCTTTTAGTGACAGGGTAACAGCAGTCTGATTTCTGTTATATGGCACCGAGCAGAGTGTGGGGTCTGGTCCAGAACAACAGCACTGGGTACTCAGGAATACAAGTAATTAAAAGCTTATTGAGTTTTGAGACAACTTATAGCGCAAAAAGGACTGAAATAGAATACCCAGAATGCTTCCTGTCCTATATTCTCATTAAAAAAAAATCTTTCACACTTTATCCTTCCTTTGCATTTCTGTGATGAAGAAGAATAATATATACCTGGTAGGAGGATGGTGAGCTTCCTTTCTCAGAACATCATCGTATTTTAAGACTCATGAGATGAATCTGCTGGTGGTATCTGTTTTTCTCCACTGATCACAGAGATGATAGACTAGATGCTTTCTTAGAACCACTCATGTCTAACAATAGATGACATGTATCTGCAAAATTGTCCACTCACATTTTGACCAATGTACTTTAAAAAGTAGAGCCTGGCTCCAAATGTGTTTTCTGTTTCACAGAATATTACATTATTTCCATAGTGTTCACTCTTTTTAACTGGATAACAATAATAGAAAAAAATGTGAAATTTGCTCGGGAATGAGAGTCTGAAATAAAATAGTAATGATTTTTATTTGAAACTTGCTTTTTCAAAGGAAGTTAAATGATTCATTGCAATGCTTGTGTTTGATTTGATACACTATAAGCAGCTTTAAAATGATACAAAAAAGGTTGTACTGAAATGGAAACATCTGAACACTCTGTTCCATTACAAGCTCATCAGAACAATCTTCTCAGATTTCTTCATAATGAAATTTTATTAGAATGGATAGATTTTCACACAAGCATGCAGTTCTGACAGGCATTTTCTGAAAGAAAGAAGAAAAGGTTGGTAGAGGACATCCTGCTAGCTTTATTTAAAAATATCTGTATAATATTAAAAGAGGAAAAAAAAAAAAAGCAACCCCACCAAAAAATAGCTAATCAGTTCACTTGGGTTCTCTCTAGAGATTTATCTACTATGGTTCTTCCACAGAAAGATTTAATTACTTTGTACCTAAAGAATAATTTTTCATTCAAGGATCTTTAACTTACAAACTTTTGTTCTCAAAACAGATCCAAAGTGTAGTCTAATTCAGCTGTACTTATTTTCCCATTTACATGCTAAAGATATAGAGATTTTAAATGATTTGCAAAAATGAAACTCGATTTTGATGCAGAATCCAGATTGAGGTATTGCCACATTAGACACCATTAGGCACCCTCTCTCTCTTTTTAAAAAATAAAAGAAAAGAAAATTCAGCTTTTGTGGATAAATGTTACATCTCAGCCATATGCAGTATGAAGGGTGAGGTTGCTCTATCATGTTGAAGAATCAAAGAAACACTTATGAGGAAAAAAAAGTGGAACATCCCACTTTTGCTTCTCCTGCATAAATAATGCAACACAAGGACAATTAGCATTTGGAGAATGGTTTCTTGTCATATGAAGCATCACTTCAGAAGCCAAATGATGTAGACAAGTCTCTATTACAATGGAAAACACAGTTGGACAAAGGAAAATATTTCACTGCACTAGGTAAAATCCTTTATTTAAAGGCCAGCTACAAAAGAGACAATGATCTTTGCTCCTGGACACCTACTAGCCATTAATGGGAAAGTTCCTCTAAAAACATACACATGAACTTATACTTGGACTCTAATGAGGGCTTTGCTGTTTGATGACGACACATCTGGCATGCTTTCAGAACTCTGCAGTCCCAATTATAAAGCTGTCCAGCAGGAAAACCCATTACAGATCTGAGCTGCCAGACCTTCGAAATGAGGTTGAAGAAAAAAAAAAAAAGAAAAGGCAAAAGAAAGGGGTTAAAGATGAAGAAAAAAAGGAAGAAAAGAAAGGAAAGTAAGACTTGATNCTGTACAAGGTAACTATTCAGCAAATTTATTCCACATTCCAGAGGCCACGATACTGGTGTCTGTCACAGAATGACAAAAGATCAGATATATAAGGCTAGGAGGAGTCTACGTAAACTTAAATATTGGTTTCATGTAGGACTGCTATTTTAATAGTGTCCTTCAGCATAGTGATCACTAGGACGCTTGGTCTTCCCACTATTAGTTTGTGTCTGTAGCTTGAGCTCAAAGCATATAAACTGACTAAAAAGGTCTGAACTCAGGACATGCATGGAAAGGATGGGTTGCAGGGCATTTGGTCCTGACTGCATCTTTTCTGTTCAGCCAGTGTGTCTTCTGAGAGCTTGGTTTGGGAGTACAAAACATTCTTGGATGCTCCCTAACCTGGGAACCACCTTGCATGGAGGCTGTATGTAACACAGAAAGTCTGGGTTAGAACCCAGCCTCTCCCAACAGAGAACTATAGGTGTCTCTGTGTGAGTCTCAGGAACTGAAGTAAGTTCTCTGATGTACCAGCCTCATGATGACAAGACTATCTTTCTTGTTCAAGTAATCCCTCCTGGTGAAATGCTCAGTTGTCTAGATTCATGTAGCTCCTTCCACAAACTGCTTTTCCCTGGCCTTTGCGAGTCATTCCCCTCCCTGTTCTGTACATCCTCCAGACAGAGAGGATTATTTTACCCCTTTANAGGCAAAAGAAAGGGGTTAAAGATGAAGAAAAAAAGCAAGAAAAGAAAGGAAAATAAGGCTTGATAGGGGGGGAAAAAAAAAAAGTAAAAGGTAAAATGCCTTTAAAGAAAAGTTTTTCCTAGAGCCCCCTATAATGTGACAGAGCTAATTTGTGCCTTCAAAGATCTAAAGAGCCTGCTAGCTGCAGGTGGCAAAGAGGTTACTTCTGGCATGGACTGTGGGCATCAGATAACATAACACAGAAAAATTCTGTCCCCCATGGAAAAGTTAATGAGATCAACTCTTTTAGGATCTCCTAAAAGAATTCCTTCAACCTCACCCCATCCACATCTCATTCTTGCAGCCAAACAAAAAGTGGCTGGTTGAGTTTAATTGGCCAACCAATGCTTTGATAGCTGGGTTTTTTTCGTTGCCCTTGGGGTTACTCAGTGTAGCAGAATTAGGCCAACTTGTGGAAAGATGAAGGTCAATTTTCATCCATTTTTTATTGTTTTGTTTTGGAGGGTGGCTGTGCATTTTAATTGCTATTGAAAATCTAGGTTTGGTAATAAATTTCCATAAATAGCCAACCTTTTAAATTTGTCAGTTTTCTCAGTGTGAAGTCCCATCATTCCTAGTAAGGTCCAAATATTCTCCAAGGCAGCTCTAGGCAAAACATAGAATGAGAAGTGCTACATCTGTTTCATGATGTGGTATGAAGTAATTTATGTATGTAAGAGACACAGCGGTGTTATAGGACTCAAATATTATGTCCACAATGCATTAAACATGCAAGCTATAGAGTCAAAACAGGGGGATGACTGCATTGCATGGAGCTGTGCCAAGATACCCTTTTGGTAGCACATGCATCAAACAGTAGTCTCTGCACAGAAAAACTGTACAAGGTAACTATTCAGCAAATTTATTCCACATTCCAGAGGCCACGATACTGGTGTCTGTCACAGAATGACAAAAGATCAGATATATAAGGCTAGGAGGAGTCTACGTAAACTTAAATATTGGTTTCATGTAGGACTGCTATTTTAATAGTGTCCTTCAGCATAGTGATCACTAGGACGCTTGGTCTTCCCACTATTAGTTTGTGTCTGTAGCTTGAGCTCAAAGCATATAAACTGACTAAAAAGGTCTGAACTCAGGACATGCATGGAAAGGATGGGTTGCAGGGCGTTTGGTCCTGACTGCATCTTTTCTGTTCAGCCAGTGTGTCTTCTGAGAGCTTGGTTTGGGAGTACAAAACATTCTTGGATGCTCCCTAACCTGGGAACCACAAACCTTGGCCTCCATGCTTGCATGGAGGCCGTATGTAACATAGAAAGTCTGGGTTAGAACCCAGCCTCTCCCAACAGAGAACTATAGGTGTCTCTGTGTGTCTCAGGAACTGAAGCAAGTTCTCTGATGTACCAGCCTCATGATGACAAGACTATCTTTCTTGTTCAAGTAATCCCTCCTGGTGAAATGCTCAGTTGTCTAGATTCACTGTAGCTCCTTCCACAAACTGCTTTTCCCTGGCCTTTGCGAGTCATTCCCCTCCCTGTTCTGTACATCCTCCAGACAGAGAGGATTATTTTACCCCTTTACCACCTCTATTTAATTTATCCAAACCACTCACCCCTCTGTCAATGCGGCTAAGAGAAATCACCCCTCAGTGTGGGAGGCCTGGGAGTTTAATCTCTCCTCTTTTTCACCTCTTAGGATAATGTGAAAACATTTTCCTTCAGAAAACATGTTTATGCAGCATCAGCATCAAAAAGCCATTTTCTTGTTTTCCCTAATGACTTTATCAGACACACAGCAACACAATGAAAGATGTTGTTGTTATTCCTTTTCCTTTCCTTGATCTTTATGTTTTCATGGAAACATCATTAGTGAGGATAATAGTTGTGCCAGAATATATTCAACACATGGGCCTGACATTCTCATTCTAATGTATCGTCAAGATGATCAATTTTTTTCCTTTTTAAGCTCCACAACATTCATCAAAAACCCTTTCAGAAGCAGAAACCCTGGCTTACCCTTCTGCCATCTTTTAGAGGGGAGGATGAGAGAGACTTTCCCTTTACCTTTCCATATAGTGGGATTGGTATTTGCATAGGCTGGTAGAATCTGAAATATCAGAGACTTGAATACAGTTTCTTGCAGCAGAGCTTTGTGAATTCCTTTCTGCCTGGAGAAGGAGAGAACTTGGTCTACGCGAGCTATGCTGACTACCAGCACGATGAAATATGATCTCCCTCCAAGTGCTGGCAGAAACCCCTACTATAATTAAAAATGACATAAACAAACAGACAAAACCCAAACAAACAAATTAAAAAAACCCTAAATTCCACTATCTGTCTGTCTAGTTATCTGTCCTGGTTAACCTGGTCCTTTTAGTAGCAAAGCTTTTTGCTCTCAGGGGTGGTGATTACAGTATGTCAATCTAAGTCCCAGCTTTTCTAAAGTAACAAAATCCATAACTTGGAACATTTTGCTGAAAGGTGCTACCACATTTCTTGTGCTACCATATTTCTTATGCTACCTAGCAGCTCCTGTAGAAAGTATGATTTTAGACTCACCGAACAGTTATTTTTCAGGGAATTATATACCAGTTTTGGCCTTCTGCATCTCCATTTCTCTGTGAGATGTTAGCAGTGAGTGCCTACCGGAAAATCAATATCCAAAGAAGACAACAGAGCTCAGTTGTGAGGCAGAGACAGCCCATGTCCTCAAGAGTTTAGAGACCTGTTAGACAGTGGAGACAGAGAGTAAATAAGGACATAATGTTACACACAGAGCAGACCCAGGAAGAAGAACAACTCACTTGCCTGACTCCCAGTGCAACACTGCTTTTGTATATAGCACTTAGGGCATGTCTTCAGAGAATAAACTTCCATTAGTTTGTATTTGGAAGCTGTGTAACTTAAACTTTGTGTGAAAGAGCCCAAATAGATAAGCTTTACTTTTCAGGGCTTGCTAGCTTGCGGTCAGTCAGCAGAGTGGGTTTATTCCTTTGTCACACAGGGGGGAAGCAGATACAAGTCTCTGCCACCAACTGTTGTATCATCTCCCCAGCCACAGGCTCTCCCTGATCTCTGAGGGCACCCACTCAGCCATACTCCTTGGCCATATGCTGGTGAGCATGTATGTATGGAATGGGAATGGCTGACTGTCACCTGAGCTTGCTGCGGTAGGTCTTTATTTCTTTAATTCTACAGGCCAGTTTGCAGAGAATTATGTATTTTTTGGGGGGTGTTATTTGCTCAAAGGAAAAGGTTAGAAATGCATATTATTTTTTTGAACACTTTCTCGACTGGTCTCTTAAGAAGGGACTACTGCAAGCCTTTGCCCTCAGCAGTGAGCCTTTCTCTCTGTATATCACTAGAGTCCCCTGTTCGCAGTTCATCTAGAAGAGAGTGAACTGCTCAGCCTCACTTCATAGCTTTCAGGTCCCAACTGAGATCTATTCATGAGATGCTCTACAGTACAAATCAAGGGTCCCTTAGGGCGCTGTATAAATTCATAACAAGGAATAATTCATTCTCAGTGTTGCATGCAACAGCACTTAAAAAAACCAAAACAAAACACTGTAGAAAACATTGGAGGGAGGCAGAACAACAGGGGGACTGGAGAATGGTGTTACAGAAACACCAAATCCTCCTATGCCCAGTGCTGTCAGGGTGCCTCAGCACAAGGCAGCACAGGCAGGAGCTGGGCAGTCTCCTTTGCAGAAGGGGGATGGAGGCACTGTGGGACAGTGGGTGGGATCCATCAACTTCATCTGAGAATGTGCCCGTGTGAGGAGTGGGATTGTCCCAGGTTTTCTTTAGATATTATGGTGGGACTTCATCTGGACCATGTTCCAAAGGTTTTTCTCTCTCTCTGTGTTAGGTTTGGGGGGAAATAAGGAAGTTAATCATCTAAAGAAGATAAATATCTAAAATTAAATAGAATGAGGCAAGCCCAAGTGCATTACTCAAAATTAAAAAGAAAAACTATGGTAACCCTCAAATTATGCCACAGTTTATCAGTCTCTGGAGTAGACCCTAAATAATTTTTTGGTTACAGCCATTTACCTCCTCATGCCTTTCTCCTCTTCTGTGTTGTAACAGAAATAATAAAACCCAGTAATGTAACTGGATCTTGGGACATAGCAAAGTGACCGGAAAGCTTCCTTGTGTAAAGGAATCCTGAAGCAGATTAAGACAGGTAGAACTAGGTTTATGCCTCATACAAACACCTGTTTCAGATATTGGAAACAATGGATTTTCACTGAGGAATGGTTAAGAAATGCTGCTCCTTCCACTGTGTGGGGCTCATTAAACAGTCCTTGTATGCTGAAATTGTCTGGAATAAACAGGACTAGAGGTTCTTCTAACCTGCCCCTGATAGCTCACACACCACTGAATCTGTCTGAGACAGAAAACCTCCAATTCCTTGCTCTTTCACTAATGCTTAGTGCAGCACTTTCAATGTGTCCACTATTAACGTGTTACATCTCTGACCATAACAGGTAAAAAAACTGGTCATGGACTAAGACTGTGTACCACCAAGTGCTAGTCAGTATTTCAAAATATGGAAGATTTTTTATGTGTGTCTGTGCTTAAAAAGTCTCACAGCTTGGGTTTATTAAGCAGTCTGTATCCAAACTTGTTCAACTGTCTTTACCTGGAGTGAATTTTGGCAGTTTAATGACAGCACTACCTCATGGGATTTCCAAGAGTTTTGAAATTTATCTAGGAATGTAAGCTCTAAGAATTATTTTCCTTGTGTGTTACCATTATTTTTCTTTTCAGTTCTGACAGAAAAGGTGTGGGGAAAAAAAAAAGAGGAAAAGTTGACCTAACTTATTTGAACCACCCAAAAATTTAAAAAATAATTGGATCCATAAGACAAAAAAACAGATGTTAACATTGATATTGGAATGCCAGGCAGTAATTTTCAAATTATTGTGAGATTGAATTAAAAACAATAAACTTTTTTCTTGTTTAAAAAGAGAATTCTATAGAGTTTTTGCTTTTTGCACAACCATTAAGAATTTAATAATAAAACCAGAAATAGATGTTGCCCAGATTTCACGAGTTGTAGATTCATCAAGAACTAACAAAAGTGAGAACTGGAAAGAACAATGGGGAACACACTTCATTACCACTCTAAAAGCTGTTGTAGCTCCTAGGAGATGAGGAGCTTTAGGTATAAGCAAACAGGTTATAGGGGGTGCTGGCAAAATAGAGGAATCAGCACTGAAGACCTCATCAGAAGTCAATGGAAAAACTGCTATTAACTTCAGTGGGTTTCGAATTAGGCTTTGAGTTCAAGTGTTTTGACAGGGCTGCAGGGAAAAGACGAAAAAGAGCAGAATAATAAAGAGTAAAACAGTACTGGGGTGAATGACGTAGACTCCAATAGCAAGAAATAGCAAGGAAGTTGGGCTGTAGCAGGCAGCAGTGCTGTGAGGTGACTGCAGAGCTGTGTGTGTGAATTCACACAACATCCATTCACACCATTTCTCAGACGCTCACTTTTCTGAGCAGTAAATTCACTCAGATTTTTTTTTTTTTAAATATATATTAATTTATTCTTAGGAAAAGAAAAGCATGCTGTTGAATATCGGTGGCTCCAGGATGCTGAGTGGGAAGGTAATGATTTATAATTCATTATAGGAGTGGGCATGATAAAAGTCTGCAAAAAGATTCTATTGCTCTGCAGCCTCTGGTCTCTGCATAACTTAAGCAACAAGGTGCCTCTTGCAGACTGCATGGTTTTAACCTGAAGCTATTACCAGCATTTGAGATAACATATTGTTTAATCCTTCTAACTTCAACATGAATCATTCAGAGGAATGAGGGGAGGAGGGGAAAGACTGAGGGGAGGGAAAAAGGACTCTTGTAAGAATTATTAGAAGTGTGAGCTGCAGGATCTGATGATAAGGCAGAAAGAGCTGCTGAGCCATCTGTGTCGGGAAGGTAGGATGATACGTGACAGCTCTTGGGGATCGGTGAGTACACCTACCAGGCTGGGAAATGAGGAGCATACAGTGGTTTGCCCCTGGGCTTTACTCTCTGTCGAGGAGTATTTGAATCCCTACCCAATTATGTCTCTTTTGAAGCCATTTATTTTCTTTCAACAATGACCACTGCTGATGTCATTGGAGCACTGGAGCCTTTTCCCCACGGTGAGTCCATCTCCATGGAGAATCTCTCATTACAGTCAGGGCCACATCAGAGCAGAGCACGCGTCTCACCTCTCATACCCTGCCTCTGGGATTAGACAGCTTTTGGGGCCTTGCAGTGCTTTTCAGGACTAAGCTGAGACCTCAGGGATCACAGCCAGGTAAACTCTTAGAGCAGNGTTCAGCCGGCTGTCGATCAGCACCCCCAGGTCCTTTTCCTCTGGGCAGCTTTCCAGCCACACTTCCCCATGCAATACCCACAGGCTTTCCTAAAGCAGTATAGGGCCAAAAATAAAAGTGAGTTGCCATAGTCAAAACTTTATGTTCAACACTCTGGGAAGCTCTCTGTGCAAGAAGCATTTCTTTCTGCCTTTTCTTGGGCTCATTTTCACAGCCCCTTGGCTTATTTGTTTCTGTTTCAAGAGCACTATAGATTGCAACTTCCGTCTTTACCTAGAGGGAAGCCTCCATCTTACATATTCCTATCCTGCCAAGTACTCTAATTTCAGGGCTTTGGCATAATCCAGCTGTTATACTGCACAGAAGAGCTTGTTTCCTCTTTTTGCTGAGCTGAAGGGTATTTTTTTGGCCAAAACATTAGCTTTAATACATCAATACATTTAATGAGATTTATATCTGCATCCAAAATTCACCCATGGTGGCCTTTCAGCCTTTCAGTCTGGTGTTGGCAGCCTTGTGCTCTTGACTATTTGTTTGAAATTCAAGCTCGTAAAGAGTGTTTCTATCCATTAAGGTGACATGAATTAAATATTCCCTTGAGTTTACTCGTATATAACGAAGAAAATGCATTTTTTTTCCTGAAGACAGGAGAAACAAGCAACAGCAAATAGTTGGGTATCAGATATACAGTCTCTCTCTTCTTAGTCCTATTTGTGGCTCCAGAATGAAAAAAAAGACCAGCATTTTTTTTCATCCTGAATCAAGGTGATTTTGCTCAATTGACCCATTGATTTTAAATTGCAGTGCAGAGGAATCCTTGAAACCAGGAGATCTCTATTTTCTAAGTGACTTATGCGCAGATAAAACTTGCATATAAGATGTTTCTGTTCATTTTGTAACACCTAAATCTAGGTGTCTGAATACTGAGTGTAACTGCCACCTATACTCTCTTGGATTGAACAAAATATTAGTTTGGATAGCCAATCTCATGGAGATATATTTTTCTGGGTTAAGAGAAGGAAATACACAATTCCATGCTGGTTTCCCATCTTCCTTTCTGTCATTATTTCTCCTTCCATTTCTGTAATGACATTTTCAAGGAAAAAATAAAAGCATCACAATTTGGAACACAGGCTCATTTTAGCTCCATTATGATTGTTATTATTACTACCAGTAGTACTACTTAGCTTTTTATAGCTCTCTTTCTTGTGTATTTCTTAGAGACCTTCATAAAACAAGGACATGTTCTTATCCTGGCTTTCCTGAGGCACTGAAACACACAAAAAAAAGAAATAATTTGCCAACAGTTAAAATGGAGGTTAGCGGTGTGGCTGGAAATGAACCATAGGCCAGATGAGGAATGATTCAATGCTTAATATGGTAGAATAACAGTTTCCAGGGTAAGGTTGTCAAATGTCTAGAAAAGTGCCCCAATTTATACTGGAAATTGTTTGTTAAGCCAGAAACCTCTGTTTCAGGTGAGAAGAAAGAATATGGGGCAATAAGTGAAGGGAAAGTTTCATATTAACAGGTAGGAAGAGAAAAGACTTTGGACCTAAGGCAAAGACAAAAGTAGTTGGAGGAATTAAGTCAGATACAAACAAAAAACTCTGAGAAACACTATTTTACATGATGTTACCTCTTCTTAGAAAAGGGAATTCAGTCCCATTTTTTGGAGGATGGGGAAAAATACTCACACGTGACTCTTCAGCCCCTTTATAGACACATAAACATTCTTTTTAATTAGGCTGAAACCAGGATTTTCTCTAAGCATATTTCAATCCCTGAATCTCTGGTTCCTTTTTCAATCCCAGATATATTTAACAAAAAATAAAAAGGGGGAAAAAAAAGAAAAAAAAAACACCTTTACACACTGCCAACTCCATTGGTATCAGTCACAAATGCTTACAAGGATTACAGCGCGGTAATGAGCTTTTCTACTAATGGTACATCTTTTAATAACTGCTATCTGCACTTCCAGTTGTAAGTGATAAGTGAGGCTATATTGTTAATGACAAAATGCCTCACCTTTCCCCTCCCCCCTACCCTGATACTTCATCTTTCTCTGAATTCCTCGGCTGAAGGTTGGAGTTAATTCTGAAGCTGTTGCCTGAGACCTGACGCTGTTGTATGGGGCTGGTGTCTCCCAGCTGGTCACAGGACGGAGCTCCTGCTCTGCTGGGTCCCTCCGGGCTGTGGCATTGGGCACTCGCACTGGAACGTGGGGAGGATGCCCAAATGAAAAACAGCGAAATGCTTCCTTTCATGGCAGCGACTGATAACAACAGGGAAGAAGAAAATGTAATAATAATAGTCTTGTTTCGGAAGCAAAGAGAGCTGTGAAGGGACAGGAGGATCACAGTATGGGACTTAGGCAAAATAGCTTCAGTTTTCTGCTCTGCCTTCCTGTGTGATGTTGGCCAAGACATTTATTTTTTCAGTGCCCCCTCTAAAGTGAGGCTAACAGCATTTCCCCATCTCACATGACGGATCGGAAGGGAAAGGGAATGGGGATACAATCATTCAGTGAATGTCAGGTCATTAGTTATTGTGATGGAGACGTAATGTTGTGAAACTTTGCTGCTCTGGAGCTTTTTAAGAAGCGATTAGACAGTGTCAGCGCCAGACTGCATTGCTCATCCTCCCTTGGGTGCAGCTAGGTCTGTGTCCTGTGATTCTGTAGCTGCAGCTACATCTTTGTTTAAGCTTTAACTTCCCCTCTTAGCACCTCCCTTTTTTTTTTTTTTTTTTTTTTTCTTCCCTGAAAGGAGAGAGATTCAATTTCCATGGAACTTTACAGAGGAGCAGAAAAAGAGCCAGCTCACTTTACAGGCTTGCTTGGTCTCTGTTCATCTGGAGGTATCCCTCTCTGACAACACAGTCAGTATTGAGCCAGGATCTCTGTGGTCTCAGTCTCTGACTGTATCCCCTCTTCTAGCACCATCTATAGTCTGTATTCATACAATCTGCACCACCCTGATTTTCTTCCTGATCTCTCTTGTGTATAGGAACATTTTTATGCAAGGCTTAGTGGTCAAAGAGATGCTGGAGTGTTGTCTGGGAATCTCACTGAGCAATGTCCTCTAAACTGGGGCTTTGGTCTGGCTCAGCACAGCTCCACAGTCCCAGCGAACTTAGTACACAGCATGGCAAATTGCATGAGTGACAAGGATGGAGTGGATTCACTTAGGAAGAATAAGTACAAAAATATAAATATGAATAAGAAAAGATTTGGCTTCTACCTGGAGTTCGTAATGATAAACAAATGAATTAAACCTGCTGGAAAGGGTGTCAAGCGAAGGTGCCACCCATATTTGTACCAGTTGAACAGTTCATCTTGTCACCGTGCTTTATAATCAAAGAAAAAGAAAGCCTTAAAAAAACCCCTTTATTCTTTAAATGATACATAGAGCTAGCCAGAAAATGGAATTTTCAGAAAGATTCCAAGTCTTAAAAACTTTTTTTTTTTTTTAGTTTTAATTTAGAACAAAATGTAGTCTGGAATTTCATGCAAAAGACAATATTTGCAGAGGGAAATGTCAGAAGCACAGTAAACACAGCTATCACTAGCACCTGGAACTGTTTAGAAAAATTTCCATGGAGAATTTTATCAAAATTAGCACATTCCAGAAACATTTTGGTTTTGCTTAAATGGCATTTTCAAGCAGAAAAAAGTTATATAAAAATAGTTTGAGCAGTTGTATGGCTTATTTTATTTTATTTTTTCAGTAAACCCATTTGCTTGGATTTTTAAACTTGAGATAGAAGAAAATCACTAGACAATGTAAGTGTGGATAATAATCCTACCCTGGGAGAGAAATGGAATATTTTAATAATGTGAGGTCCTTATGATCTCTGCCTGATAAGATTATATGGTAATAATATTTTTTGATGCAGAAACAAGTGCAAAGTCTTTACAGTACAAAATGTCATGGACTAGAAACAGTGCTATGTGATATCAATATGGGACCAGAAAAAAACATTTGGGAATGCCCCCCTACAAACGTCCATAAACATATTTGCTTCAAATCTATCAAAACATTTTGTTTAAAAATGTATATACACATCATTCTTTTTATGTGGGCATCTATGTATTTCATATGAAATAAAGTAATTTTCTTTATGCAACTGTATTTTGAAATGTTAAATTTAATTATTCCATTCAGACGTTCAAACAGAACGCGTAATGCTCAAAGTTTCTCCTAATGTACTTCAAGCGAAAATTTTCAGCAGTATTTCATACACATGTACACGCACATGCACATGCATACACACACACACACACACAGAGTATTTCTATTGAAATAATGTTTCTGATGGAAATCAGTTTTAAACATTTTTTTGACCAGTTCCACTGAAGACCTAGAGGGTGAGAAATGTCACATGAGAAGAGGATAAGCATGTAGTGCTATTTCTCTAGAATATTCCCCAAAGATTTCTTGTTTCAGGCTGTTCCTGGTCCAAAGGCAGTATCTTTGGGCATAATAATTCTCAACAGATTTTTATCTCGTTCCATCTCTTTTTTAAACCCATAGGAAATTTAGCATACACAACATCCTCTGGTAAGGAGTTCCAAGAAGTACTTCCTTTTGTTCATTTATAAATTCCCATCTGCCAGTTTCATTTCATGCTTTAGTTCATATTTTGAAAGATCCAGTGAACAATGTTTTCACAGACCCTTATCATATCGTCTCTTGGTCATCTCTCTTTTTAGGCTTTGGAGTTTCAAGCATGGATACTACTTTATATCTATGATTTTTCTTGCTGCCTTTTTTCTATATCTTCTCCAGTTCTCTTACGTGCTTTAAGAGATGAGGAAAAGTAGAACTGCACACAGCATTGTTTGCAGGGACACTGCAGGCTTGCAGTGCTTTTCTCTCTCTTGCATTCTTAAATTTAACTACGGATGAGCTGGTATTTTCTTAGCACTATCTTTTATCATCCCAAGACCTCATTTCTAAATAGTTCTGAGCCCATCATGGCATAAATAGAGTGAAGATTTCTGTTTCCAGGTTCATCAGTGAAACCTGGGACTGAGTTCTTTATGTGAGGAAAAAGGAGAATACGGGACAAGGAGGTCTAGGATATAGTAATATCTCCAGATAATAATCCTAGGCAAGAAGTTCAGGGTGAAGACCCTCATAGAAAGCTGCCATCTACAAAGGCTGACTGAGCTGAAAGATGATAAAGAGCCTGATGCCAAGGGTATAAATTGTCAGAGAGTAAAAGATGAGGAAAAGTTAAAAAAGGAATTAAAGAAAGATTAACATAGTTTGGATTCATATGTCTAGAGAGCAGTCTGCTAAAGGAGAGCACTATGGTGAAAAAGCATTCGACATAGTCTGCTTACCCAGGGAAAAAGAAACTGAGGCAAAAAAAGTACCCAGAGCTAGACACTGTCATCTCTGCTGCAGAACTGGCAGTTCTTTTAATAACTTTCAAGCCTATGTCTTGGTATTGCAAGCTTTAAAAGCTCCAGTTGAAAACAATTGCTATTAATAACCCCCCTGCTTTGCAATATGAAAGCAGCAGGTACAACAGTGAGACACCTATAATCCCCCCATGTTAGACAGCAGCAGAACAGCACTCAGCCAACCATGGAGGAGAATCCTATAAAAATACCCAAATCCATCTTTCTGTGATGGATGGTCTTTGTACAAGCACTAAAGTGTATTCCCTTTAGTACCACTGTCTATTGATGCTGAGCTACTAAGTAATCTGAGGGAAACTAGGAAGCAATCGCCATGATAAAAAGTAAAATGGATTGGGGATAAAGCTGGAATTTCTTCAAAATCATCATGATCAGAACAATATTGCCTGAGAAATGGGGAGCTTTATATCTGTCAACATGTCACTGTTTGGACAGGAAACCAAAGCCTTGGAGATTGGTGTCAGAAGAGGGTTCTTTTTCTTCCATAAGCACCATGCATGTACCAACATAAAATACAAAAGTTTTAAACATGACTAGAATTCATGACAAGTAGCTCCTGTGAGAACAGTCTGAAACCAGTAGGACTGCTCAGATATTCCTGGAAGACTTCTCGCATATTCACTAAGCATTTACTCAGCCTTTACTCATGAAATACATTCTGCTAATTCATAGGACTCTTTTCTGAACAATTCTGAGTTTTGAATTGAGCCCAATCCTGCATACCTTGTGTCAACTAACGAGAAGGAATCATTAATGCTGAGAGAATGACTTACAGGATTAAAGGCAACAGATAGGATCAAGACCTGCACAAGTACTAAGACTAAAATCCTGATAGCATTAGTGGGGTTTAAAGCTGATTGAAAGAAGAATTAACCCCCCCCAAAAAAAAAAAAACAAAATCAGGAAAGATGTGTTGACACTGTGATTTTGATCAAGAAAAACTGTCAGCAAAGTCATATAGGAAATAGTTGACTAGTTGGGATTTGACAATTGGGGGCCACCATATTTCTGGACAGTATGTGCACAGGGATGAATGTCCACAGACAGAATCAATCATTCTGGAGGAATACTAGCATCATGCCAGGAAAGAAAAGTGGACTGAAGACTCTTTCCTCCTTGCATGTGTGTTAGGGATTCAAAGTAGGGAAGAATCATAAAGTCACAGAACACATAAGATTGGAAGGCACCTCTGGAGTTTCTCTTGTCCAACCCCCAGCTCAGAGCAGGGTCACCTTAAGCAGGTTGCTCAGGACCATGTCCATTTGGGATTTGAGCATCTTCAAGGATGGATACTCTACAACCTCTCTGGGCAACTTGTTGCGGTGTTTGACCACCATCACAGTTAAAAAGTTTCTTGTGTTTAAATAGAATTTCCTGTTTCCATTTGTGCCCATTGCCTCTTGCCCTGTCACTGGGCCTTCTTTACTACCCCTCCTAAGGTATTTATACACATTGATATAAGGTGCCCCTGAGTCTTCCCTTCTCCAGGCTGAACAATCCCAGCTCTCTTGGCTTCTCTTCATATGCCAAATGCTCCAGACCCCTTATCATCTTTGTGGCCCTTTGCTGGACTTGCTCTGGTATGTCCATGTCTCTGTATTTGGGAGCCCAGAACTGGACCCAGCACTCCAGATGTGAGCCTGCTTCCTTCTTCTGCACTAGAACCACATTAGGTCTCTGAACAGGAAAAAAACTGTGGAGCAAGGCTTCATAGGCTTTTATCAGGATGATTTAAAATAATTCAATAGAACCACTGGGAAGAGATTGACAGAGAAAAAGAAAGTGAAAGCCATGTCAGCAACTCTTACATCAACAAGGGGAAATAGTGTCCTCTTCCTGTTAAAATGTTTTTGGAAAGAAGTTGATTGAAAACACAGGATTTCTGAGGCTTCCGGTTTTCTGAAGTTTCCAGAGGGACATTCATGAGCAGTAAGCCTAGAGTACAGCTGCTCTGAATTTGATCATTTGCTGCAGAGAGCTCCAATGCCTTTCATGAGAGTATTGTGTGGCTAAACTCTGAATAAGACCCTTACAGGGTAGCCTTAGCACCTTTAGCAGTTTAAAAAACTTTTGGGGATGGGGAAGGTTTCTCTAGGCTGAAATGCACCTCACGCTCTGAGATGAATAGATTTTTTTCTGTTCACAAAATGCTTTAAAATCTCTAGGTTTGAGTTATCTGTGGCTGGGGAATTGCAAGTACTTTTCACGCCTGAAGACCATTTCAGACGCTTTGCTTGTGCACAAATAATTCAATGTTTGGGAAAGAAAAAACTTGGCATGGAGAACATCTGCAATGAGGAGCAAGAGACCAGCTTCTTAAGGAAAGGAATAAAAGCACTGGAAATAACAAAAATGTAAATATTAAGGCCACAGGGCTGGATAGCCTGTTTCTCCTACAGGATGTCATGACTCAAACGATGACACAAATATTCGGATAAGATGAATACCAAGAATTATGGTAAGCATTTGCCAACTACCATCTTTGAGGGTTTAAGAAAGAACATTTTCTTAGGGGCAGGTTGTTCAGTAACCTGTAACAGCCTTTTTTATTTGAGTTTGGGTTTATTTTTATTTGTTGGGTTGGTGTTTTTTCTTTTCTGTCATTGATGCTTATGTTTTTTCTTTGAGGCAGACAAGCTTCTTGTTATGGGAAACAGGACACTGAACCCATTAACTCTTGTTCTGACCAAACAGAATGAGTCCTCTGCTGCCCTATTGCACATTATCTATTTTTATTCATATGGATCATCCAAATAAAGCCAATGCATGGAAAACATGTACAATCATCTGTGCTCTGCAGGTGGAACAGGGCATATTTTCAGATTTGGATTCAGGTCACCTAGCCTTTTCACATTTAAATGCCATCTCTAAGATGGATTACCTAGTTCTGCCAGTACTCAGTAGAGGGATGTAGGCAGTGATCTATAGGTTCAGTCCTGGACAGTGGTGACAATCTAGGTTGAGTCCTCTTGCCTTGCTCTTGCCTTGTTCCTTCCATTGATACCATCACTGCCTAAGTGATTAGCACAGACTAAATTCCTAGTGACATGAAATCCACCCCAAAAGTTGTATAAGTATATAACCAAAAATGACTTTGTATTGGAGAGTGATAAGAAATCTAGCTGCTTTCTGGAATGCCTGGGAGTGAGAAGAAAGGGAAATAAGCGCCAGGGAGGAAGAAAGAATTATTAGGTTAAAGGACACGAGTATCTGGAGGTAAATTGGCAATGAGTAAATGTGGGATGGAAAGGGAAAGAAAATTCCTAACCTAAGAAAAAGTTACTTTTCATTGATGTTCAGAACAGGGGTCTTCCAGCTTTCTAATATGAGAATCAGGAAAAGGAAACCTAATTATCTTTTAATTCAATATATAATGAAAGCAATTTTCTGAGGTAGTACCTGCACTTTGTGACCATAAAGTCCCTACTTTCCTGTGGCACTGATAGTGCAAGCAAAATTTGGTTCACATAAATTTATTTCAATGTATTTCACACATCTTATGGTAATTAATCCTTTTTTTTTTCATTAGTGTGAATATTCATTACATATTGCTTTTGTTTCACTGTTTCAATGTTTATATAACTGTAACAAAGTCAGGAAGAGTACCATGTTAGGTTAACTGAATTAAAAATTGTCACTGAATTTTCAAAGGGTTTAAATTAAGTTAGTGAGAACTTTAGCATTCAAAATCAGGAGCCTCAGTGTGTACAAGCCATCGGGGCTGCCAAGTCAATTGAAAAATCCACCTTTCCTAATAGAAGGATCTGGATAACTGTCCTACTCTATGCTACCTGACCATTGCCCTTGAGGGTCTTCAAGCCTGCAGGGGGAATATTTAATGAAAATAAGAAAATCAGGTTGCAGATTCATTTCTAAAAAGTTTTGGGCTTGTATGACTCAAAGGAACATGGTTATGTCTTAATGCCACTCTTGAGAAATAAGCTCTGTCAGGAAAGCTTTACATTTAACTGCAAGGTATGATGTAGATAAGGCAGGGTGTTTCACATGCTTTAAATTGGTTAAGGATAAATTTAAGCTTGGTCCTACATATCAGTGTAGAGATCTTACATGATACAATATGAAGAAATGAGATCAGCAGAGAAGATCTGAGCAAACAATTTTGCTTTGTGATGTGCTTGTTAAAGTCACTGGAAAAAGCAAAATTCTTAATTCCCTGACTTTTATGCATATCAATTTTGTAGCTCTATACTTGCATTATTTTGAATTTATGATGATTTGAAGGTTGATTTTTATAATGTTTTTAACTGTTAGTTTTAGACCAGAATTTGGATGCTCAGTACACAATTCCTTTTCATTGCATAAACCATAGCAAGATCAGTCTTTGTAACTATCATGTACAGGAAATTAGGATAGAGAGTTTTCATAATTCCTGGACTTGCATACAGATCTCCAATTTCTGGAACACAGACAGCACTTCCTTCCCTTGGAGCTGAAGATAAAAGCCTGTGAGCGATTCTGAGGTGCTAAAATATGAGGGAGACAAGGACCAGATAAGAATCTTAGTAGATAGGATAGACAGATATAAACACTAGCCCTGGATAAGATTTCAAGCAATAATCTAATCAATAAACATATGGGCAAATGAAAATGCAAATGAACCACAGAGATATAAATGTACAGGAAGAAAGAAAGATTTCTGTAATACTTACCTGTATTGCTTTGACTTCAAGTAGCCCTTAAGTGGAACTGACAGTATTACAAACACAATAAGCACTTCTAGACAAACTGGAATAACAATCACTTCAGGAGCCTGGAAGCATTCACAATTCTGCTGTTGTCAACTCTTTCAGTGGCTTTAATTTTCAATGGTAAGCACAACTCCTATATAGTGTTGTCAAAACCACAATGAAGTTATGTCATTGAATATTAAAGCGCTGGCCTGCGGAATGCCAAACACAGATTTGAATTTCATGCTCTCTACTAAACATCAAGACAAATATGTCTAATTTCATAAAAACCTCACCAGCCCAGAAAGGCTGACAATCAGGCCCAGTGTTACCACTTTGCCAGCTGAAACAGGAGTTTCTACTTTAAAAAAGCTATTCCCAGGAGGTCAGAGGAGGGGAGAAAAAATATGGGTTTAGGATTCATGGATGCAGCATGAGATCAAAGCATAAAGAGGTTGGGGTACTAAGGGTACAATTAATCACTGAACAGAAAATGCACATTTGTGTATGAAAATCTTCTTGTGCTGTTCAGAAGAGGCTGGGAGGCAATTCAAGAAGTACGTAAGGAAATTGGGATATTTACCCCAACAGATAGGAGTTTCATTTGCTGTGGAGTTTTCCTGATTCCAGCCTTGATTTGTGAGCCATGGCAGTGACTTGTTCAACAAGAGGAGCAACACGCTTGTGCTCTTCACCAAAGTCCGGAGGGTTGCTGCCTCCCTCGTCCTTTCTCCCAATGTTACCTTATGCTCCAAGACATACTCAGGGCCTCTGTCAATCCCTATCTTCCCATGTCTTCATGAGACTAGAGATAACCTGTAGTAATCTTTTGGGAGCCTGTAGTCTCACTGTTAAATCTCCTTAGGTCTGATATGTGCTTTCCCCTTTGGGGTAGGTTTTATTCTGTGTGCCAGATTACAAACAGTAGTGAAGGGCTGTGACCACTGGAAAGACTTAGAAGGCCATATAAACATGAACTTCATGGTAACCTCTAGACTAGCAAGGTAGTTTTCTTCTGGGATGTTTTCTAAAAATGAGTGATTTGATCTGGAAAGTAACATTTTGTACCTGCTTCTATTGGATGAAATGCATCTATCCAAGGAATAGATGCCCAAAGCTTACCAATTATACTCAGATACTCAAAATAGTCTGGACACTGATATTCTGGACAGAATGAGTTGCACACTGAAGTATTCCTGGCAGGCAACAAAGAAGAGAAAATTAATTGCTCAGTCTTATTTGGTCTACAGTTTATAGATAACACTGTGGAAAGAAGCGTTCACTGTGCTGGGTTTGAGCTCTGCAACCTCTCCAGTCTGGGACTGACTAAAATCTACCAAACTGTTTCACCAAGGTATCCTAAAGCTTTGAAAATTAAAAATCATTAATTACCCTGACTGTATTTTTATTGCCTAACAAATAATCAACAATTATAATAATTAATGGGAATTTTTTGTTGTTGTTGTTCCATAGAGCACCAAAAACATTAGAAACACCACATTTCTCCCAAAGTTGCATTGATTTCAAGATATTTCCCTCTGATTACTTTATTTCCTTGGGGGGGCATCTCTATGCTCACAGAAATCTTTTGGATGCTCTGTTTTACCAGTGCTTATGCCCTCTGAGGTCTTGCATTATTAATAATAATAATTATTGCAATTATTTATTATTAGATGAAGGATGAGAGAGTTTCCAGCAATTCACAAAGCACAGAAGAGGATGTAAGCCTTATCCTGCAGGGGTTATGGTTGAACTTTCAGACCCATGTGTAGTGAGAAGCCCCTGACAGAGAAGAATTGTACTTAGCAAGAGCAGCTGCTAAATGGACACAGAAAATAAATAAATAAATATAAAGACCTCATACATTGCTGGACTTCTTACTCAAAAAGTCACACGAGAGGAGCTGATAAAAAAAGATATAATAGATGGTATAATAATGCAGAATACAGAACAGTATCTGGAAAGGGTGATTAACAGCTGATAATTTCATGAGGTGTACTTCAATTTTCTGTAGGAGTTGTCACCTGTCTCTTCTGGAGGACAGAGTATTGCCTGGTCACAAAGATGCAGGTGTACTGAATGAATAACCATAGCTTACAGCGTGCACTGTTATGCAAGGTTTCTGAGCTAGAGCAAAGACAAGTGAGAGATGTTGTATCTGCAGATGCAGAATCAGACTTCATAAGCCAGTCGGAGAGACAGAGTTCACATACCAAACAGCTTAGACTAATGACCCAAGATCATGCAAGGTCATAGCATAGTCTGACCAGCACAACAAACTGTCCTAGTCGAAAAGAAAACTTCACATCTTAGATTTGCAACAAAGCCTTTTGTTGTTATGTAGGACAATGAAAGTGCAGAAATGGAAGATGAAGCTTTGAGAAAAATTATTTTCAGGGAGTGTGATGTTGAGGAGGGAGCACTCTCTCTGGAAGGCTGGCCCATCACATCTCCTATATTTTTCCAAGAAATAGAGAAGGACATCTGCTTTTTTTCCTGTAACTTAAAAGTGGAGGTCTGTTGCTCATCTAAGTGGTGAAACAAGAGCTTAAGCAGATCGAGACATACTTGTAAGTTTTTATATTTATTTTTCTAATTCTCTCTTCTAATTGTTAAGCAGATG
>VZTQ01012032.1:8280-22966 GCA_013400755.1 Pelecanoides urinatrix | reverse complement strand
GCATGAGAAGCTGAAGTGTCCTTGACTTAAGGTAAGCACTACTTAGTGTGTTAAGCACATCATGTAAGCACATCAGTGTGTTATCAACATTCTTCTCATACTAAATCCAAAACACAGCAGTAGGAAGAAATTTAACTCTATCCCAGCCGAAACCAGACTAGTATCCACCCCTTATTCTATAACATCTACATCATGCCTAGGTCTCACATTTTCCAATACATTCCACCACTTTTCTTGTCTTTTGATATATACACACCGATATCATTCCCTTAGTCTATGGGCCATCTCTCTAAAATGTCCATTTAGCCCATGATTTTGGGCAGGAGAGATGATGTGTGGTGTTGGATTGTTGCATCCTGAAGCCAGTTCTCATTTCCAGTATTGCTGCGCTCATGTGGTTCTATCATCGTTGCACTTTGCTCGGTTTCATCGGAGTTAATTCTTCATTAATCTGGGTGATTCTTACTGCAATACCATTGATATGACATATAGCAACCACAGAAGTGATGATATACAATATTATATTGCAATTAACATCATACAATTCAGTTCATTGGCTATTTTCACCCAAAATCAAATCCCCTTGAGTACACATCAGACTTCCCTATCCTTTTGCATTACCCACCAAATGCACTCAGGTCCTCCAGCAAAAGCAATCCCACGAATGAGTTTTCCCTTGCCCGAGGCAGGAGTAACCCAGGCTGTCTTCCCCAGCATATTTTTTGTGTTCACTCCAGGGACTTTATCTCCATCTATAGTAGGCAAAAGTTATGATTGGGCAGGGCCAGATCGATTGAAAGATCCCCTGGTGTTGACTACCCAGGTGGTGGCTTTTGATAAATGTGTGTCCCAATGCTTGAATGTCCCACCACCCATTTCTCTCAGCGTAGTCTTTAGCAGTTCATTGTATTGTTCGATTTTCCCAGAGGCTGGTGCATGTTAGGGGATGTGATATACCCACTCAAGGCCATGCTCTTTGGCCCAGGTGTCTATGAGGGTGTTTCGGAAATGAGTCCCATTGTCTGACAATTCTTTCTGGGGTCCCAGCTTCTTGTGTATCTCCAGCCTTCTCGGTTGGTACAGCATGAGAAGCTGAAGTGTCCTTAGTGTAAGCACTACTTAGCAACAACAAAAACATCAGTGTGTTATCAACATTCTTCTCATACTAAATCCAAAACACAGCACTATACCAGCTACTAGGAAGAAAATTAACTCTATTTCAGCCGAAGCCAGGATATATGTGTCAAGGAAAAAGCATACTCCCAAGTTGGATGGCCACAACTCACCCCAAGCTCACAGGTTGGAGATTCTGCTCACTGGTCTGTGGTTTGACTAGATGCTACAGGGCCTCCTCCTTGCCAAACTCTAGCAAGTTTAAAGAAAGCACTTAGCAGCATGCTACACAGTACATGAAGCAAGCCAGAGGTCATGGAGCATGAATAAAAAGGTCAGTTTAAGATAAGTAAGAACTTGTGATGGTGGGTCACAGAAACACACAAGACTGCAAATCTGCCCACACGCACTCTTGCAACATGGAATATTTGGTGTCTGACATTTGATCTAGGAAATTCACTGTCCACATTTGATGTGCATGCATCTACACAGTGACAGATGAAGAGTCTGTTAGAAGCTGTGGTGGGTTGCCCTTGGCCGACAGCCAGACACCCATCTATTCGCTCATGCACTCCCCTTTCTCAACAGGACAGGGAGAGAAAACAGAATGAAAAAGCTCATGGGTCAAGATAAAGACTGGGAGATTGCTTACTAGTTAACATCATGGGCAAAACAGACTCAACTCGGGGAAATTTAGTTTAGTTTATTGCCAATTAAAAATAGAGAGTTGGGAAGTGAGAAACAAAAACGGAATGTTCCTCTCTGCCACTCCCTCCTCCTCTTCCTCACACTTTTCTCCTGCTCCACCATGGGAGAGGAGAGGACGGGCTGCAGCTTTTGAGGATAAACCTGCTCCAGCATGGTTTCTCCATGGGCTGCTGGGGAACCTCCGCTCTGGTGCCGAGCACCAACTCCACCTCCTTCACTGACCTTGGTGTTTGCACTGCTCTTTCGCTCTCTCTTTTCCCCCCGCTCCTCCTCTGTTTGTGCAGCATTTTTGGTACCCTTTCTTAAATACATTTTCACAGAAGTGCGCCCAGCTTGGCTGCTAGGCTCAGCTATGTCCTGCAGTGAGTTCATTATGGAGCTAGCAGGAACCGGCTGTGTTCTCTTCTCTGGCCTTTTCTCACAGAGCCCACCCCAGCAGCACCCCTGCTGCCAACACCTTGACACTTACCACAGCTGAAAAGCCTACCGTGAAATCACTGCAAGACTGAAGGGGAAAATGGGGGTGAAATTTCTGCTACATTTGCCCCCTAGCGAGACCAGAGACGTCAGCTACAAAGTGATGGATACACGCAAACTATCAATAACACTAATTATCTGGAAAGCATACACATGCCTTCCCTTACAATTTTCAGGGAAGAATCGCTCAGGCCTGAACTCCTCCGGGTCAGGGAAGATCTCGGGGTCTCTATGCAGGGCATAAGTTATGACAAGAATATTTGTGCCTTTTGGTACTTGATAATCTCCTGAGGAGAAAAGGGAAAGGGAGGAGAAGGGTCAAAACAACAGCAAATAAGTGACTTTCTATACACAACAGCACAGTAAAAAATAAAACAACATTGCCCTTTACTTGGGAAACCTTCTCAGTACTTTCTCCTGCAGACCTTCCAGCACCCATCCCAACCACCTCTAGCTATTTAAAGCTCCAGAATGGCCACAAGACACATTCCTACCTCCACTTCTTCAACGTTGGTAAAGGAGGAATGGAAAACGTACCAAACACCTCATCCAGTTCTCTGTGAACCTTCTTCTGGGCTTCAGGATTATGTCCAAGTACAGAGCCCAGTTCATAGCAGCTGCTGTTGTATCATGGCCCTAGAGGTCCAGATTTACAAAGACATTCACTTCAACAACATTCCTGTGCACAAGTAGGCTTCATAAATACTTGGGTGTGCAGGTAGTATGGAAAGTGAGACTTATTAGTGCCATGACCACAAGAAAAACAAAAATCAAGAGTGAAGAACTCTATCCAACATGCTGATTATCAGGATGTAAGATGACCCATGATTCTGTCAGGTGCCAGAAAACTGACCAAAAGGTTAAAATACTTCCGGTTGCCAACAAACATCCCTTTTCCCTCTCCTCTGCCACCTGAGAGAGTTCCACTGCTGCTCTAGTAATTAGCAGATCTTTCCTTTCCTTTTAAGCTGCAGAAGCAGATGCTTGTTGCTCTGTTCTTCTCTCCATTCAGAAATCCAGTGACTGAGCTCCATCACTTTGCAGAGGTCAGCAATCTTCTCTCCTTCACAAAGTGCCAGATAATGAACCACTCTTCGCTGTGTGGTTCCCACTTCTGCCATTACAGAACCAAACTAGTGCATATTCATCTTTTCATTTAGTCCATAACATAAGATCTGGGTTGCCATGAAGTGCCACATTTTGCCATCGTTTCTCTGCATTTTGTCAATATCTATATAGTACAGGAGGGAGCACTCATGACAGCAAAAATATATTTTGGACATACTGCTGAAGAAAACTTAAATGTGAATTTTGAAAGTTATGTCATCTTTGAGCTGAGATTTCTGAAGAAACTGCATCAAATTGACCTCCAACTGTATGAAGTCAACCTGCAACTCCAAAGCAAAAGCATTCTGCTTTCTCAGATAACTATACCATAAAATCACCGGTCAGTAAACTTAGTCTAGCCAAATGAGAAAAATACTAAGCCAGTAATTTAAAAATGCTTTCATTTACTCAAAAGAATGCAGTGCTTGATGGCCATTTACAAAAACCAGAAATGTGATTAACGGTACAGATATAAAATATACATTATAAATGTTTTGCTTTGGATTACCAATCTTTGAACATTCATAAAAAGAAGTGAGGAGAACTGGTATTAGTTCCCAAGTAGAAGAAACCGATACTATTCTTAACTGCATAATTTGGGCAACTAATTAAGTTTTTCTCCTCCTCCCTTTCCCCTTCAACAGTTCTTCAACCACATCTACTTAAACTACTGTCTCTGTGATGGAAGGAGGAATCCCTGACTGCAAAAGCACACAGTACTAATAGCCAGGGACCTGATCAGGGCTGTGGTCTCTGGGCAGAACGCAATCCCAGTCTCCTCTTTGATCTTCCCACTTGGGTCTACACAAAGAGCTATGAAATAATGCTTTCATCACTTAAGTATATATTTTCATGTTAAAGCTTTGAAGGCTTCGGTATTTCAAAATATGATTAATTTGTACAGTAACAGGCAATGGGAACAGTCTTACCGACTTGTCACCATGCAGGTTCAATTGCTCAGCATCTATAAACATGTTTGCCTGGCAGGGAAAACATTGCTTCCTGTAAACAAAGTTTATCCCAGCAGTTCCCATAGTTACTGACAATTAGAACAGTGTAAGTAGAAGCAATGAATTAATTTCATCTCAAAAGAATTAAAGGAAGAAGAAAAAGTAGGGACAGACAATATTTACAAGAAAGCAGCTGCAATAACCAGACAGACTGAAAATGGAGAAATTTTAAAACAGCAGTTAAAGAGGAGGTACCACAAAATCCTCTTTAAAAGTATAAATTTTATATATGATGTTCGAATAGACTAGGACATCTTTAACACTGAGGAAACACGAAAAAATAGGAACAGAACTTCATGGCCTAAACATAACTTATTTGATTCTACAGGTAGAATAACAATTCCCTAAGGAAAGACAGGAAAAGGAGGAATGCCTGAGAAGAAAGTGCAGCAGCAGCATCTTGACTCTGCAAACAGAACAGACACCTCAACCATTTATTTCATTTTGCTCTAATTTTTAATCTAACCTCTGGTCAGACAACTTTAAAAGAAGGCAATGCAGGCATCCTGAGGATTGCAAGGCTCAGCAGAAACCAGCATACTGCACATGTTCTTTGTAACACAAGACCCTAGCTGGCAAATTTAGTGTTTCAGTCTTCCGTTCAGTGCGGGTGGTTTCTGTTTCTTCCTAAGCTGGGTTAAGAAGCAATCTGAAATCTCTTCCTTGAGGTTGGAGGATTTCTCTGAAAGGATCTGTAGTAATGCTGTGAGCCTAGAAAAGATAAAGCATTGTTTGTTAATTGTGGTAGAATCTGAAAGACACTCCAAAATTATGTATGAGTTACTTCCATCTGCCTGCTCAGATCAATGTTTGCTAACCTGCCCTTATTCTTACATCACCTTTTATATAATTATGCCAATCATATAATTATTTAAACTCAAGTAACTTCCAAACAAATAAAGGTTACGTAAAAGCACTCAAATACCTCAGGAACTAGCTAGTCGGCTTTATTGTAACAATGGAACTAAATAAGCCAGGTAGGGCTGCTCTCTTTTTTGGTGTTATAAGTGGAAGACAAAATTGCAAATCAATATTCATTTTTTAATTTATTTAAAAGAGCTTTATACTTATGTTAAAAATGCACATTTTCAATTTTATTTTCCCCCATATAAAAAGTTTACTCATTTGGGGAATTTATATGGGGGCTAAAATAAAATTTATGTCATGAAACAGTTCACAAACATGTATTTGTGTTGCTACTCTAGCAGCTGCAAAACATCTAGCCTTTACACCACATACTCTTGCCATAATTGTAAATATGCTGAAATCTTAAAAAAAAAAAAAAAAAAAAAGTATTAAGATGAGAGGGCATCCTTTTCCTTCCACATCACAACAATGAAAAGAAGCTTTGCAGGGTTCCTAACAGTCAGAGTTAGGGCTCTCTCAGACCAAGTGAGAAGAACCTTCAAAACCAGATTCGAAAGATCTTGCCAAGCACACCTGTTCTTCTTTTATGCCGAGATGGCTCTTCCTGAGCACTTTACTTCTTAACTGTCCTATGGGTTAATAGGTTTTGTTGGCCTTTTGCCTTCCAAGTGATTCTTACTTTGCCTACCTATTAAAAATCCTTGACCTGTCCCTCTGTGGTTAGCAAAGTCCATGGGAGTCAGTGATCTTTTCTGAGGTGTATCTGTCTGTAAAAAGGAAAGACATACTATTAGCTAGTCTGGAATGCTTATCTATTGAAATGGTTTGATTACAGTTTTTACGATCTAGTCCAGCAGAGTGAGTCCTGCCAAGCTACAAAGCCCGAAGCAGTACTAAAACTGCAATGTCTAGTGCACAGACATCCTCAAAGGAACTGTTTGATGCATTAGACTTGGAAAAAATCTCTTCCTCATACACTAGTTCTGCTTTTCAAGGTCCCACACCCTCCCAAAGCCTTTTAACATCCTCCTCTCTACAGGTAGCAGGAATCTCTGTACACCAGAAATCAGGAGACCCCCGGTAACAGAGACCTTCCGTAGACCAACAATGGGCATGAACGGAAGCTTCTTCACTTTTCCATGTCTCTATACTTACATTGTAACATACCCTGAATGTATGAGTTGTGTTGGGCCTTGAAAATTGATCAATAATAACAGTTCTTTCTCTGAGTGGCCGTTGCTCTGTAACACCAGGCACTGCACTTGACACTCTGCTATGAGCATATCGTCCTCGATGCTGAGAGAATGAAAAAGAACACTGAGAGAATGCAGCTATTGAATTGGTTAAAATAATTTTTCCGCTGCCATACAAAAAAACACAAGAGAAGAAGAAAAGAAAAATATGTTTTCACTAACCAAACACCCTGATTCAAAGTAACATAAGGGTACTGATGTTTTTCAAAAAGATTTGAGACTGTTCCCTAACATTAGTCTATAATCCCCAAAGGCTTATATTAATTAAAATAATAATAATACTTTACATGTATGTCAATTCAAAATACTATTCAGAAGCAAAATAATATAAAAATGTTAATTTACTTTCATTGTTGTGATTTATTACTTTCCTATCATTCAAAAATAGGCCAGTATCAATAAGATTTATCTTTTTTTTTAGTCAGTATCCTTCTCTACTTCAGTCAGTGTAATTTTGTACTTCTTATAACTTAACATTAGTGAATAAAACACTGAAAAGAGCTATTTAAATCTAAATGCATGCAAGTGTAAGGTTATTATCTGTTTGGTTGGTTGTTTTTCTTTTTTTTCTTTTAATAACAAAACAAAACAAAACAAAACAAAAAACAGATTTTCTGTTTTCAGAGGAAAGTCTTACCACCGTGATCTGTTTGTGAGGTTTTAAACTGGCTTCTCTTGCATTCTAATGGTACCCCACGGTAACACACATTAGCATGTTAAGACCATATATTAAATACAAACCAACACAAACTGTAAAATTGCTCCTTTCAACCAGTGACACAGAGCAATTTATTTCCAAATAGCTTGAAGTTCTTCGCAAGTACAAAAATTAACACAACTTACAGAGCTCTGTTGCAATCGAGGTACTGAAAGATACTGTTCAACAGCCTCTGAGTTTATTGGTGGTAACTTGTTCCGGGTTGTAGGTGCATGAGCAGAAGATAAACGATCCGAGCTGGCACCCCTACAGAATTTTAAGGGTTCCTCTTTTAGGAGAAATCATATTAAAGACTTCTTCACTGAAGTAATATGAAATTATTGAGCGGTACATTTATTTATAGAGCTTGGCTACAGAAAGTAACAGCACCTAATATAGCAACAAAAAAATAAAACAAATGCCTCTCCTCAAAAAACACGGTTCTGCTTGCTTTCTTTTTTTCTCTGAATTCTAGAATCAATAATAAATCTCAGGTTAGTTCTCAAGTATTTTGCAAAATCCTTCACTGGTGAAATTTCAGTAAAGTTCTGAGGAAAGCAAAGAATAAAATGAAAAAACTCACAATTTAATCCCCCTAAGGATTTCATCATTGTACATATTAGGAGCTTTTGAGAAGAGTTGGTCAGAAGTGAGAGAAGGTAACCTACGATGGCTTGGTAGCTTCCTAGAAGATGCCAGCAGTACCCGAGATGATGAGAGAACACTGTTATCAGCAATTCTCCCCAACCTAGCGTGCACTGAATTTGGAGCACTGGAGCCAATGCTATGCTGTTTGTCTTCTTGCTCATTCCTAGGGAAAAAGGATGGAGAATGAGACAGGGAATGAGGATGAAGGGAAAAAAAAGTAGAAGGATTTCTTAAGAGTATGATTGCAACCTCTACAAATCATTGTCACATCAATGATGCACACAAAGGAGATGACTGCTCTCCTAATGCCTTTTTATAATTGTGAAACATCTTTTATATAATATGAATTATGCTGCATTTTGAAACTGTCAATACCAATACCTACGGTATTTTTTCTACGGTGGCAACATGCCTCTGTTGGAGCGGTTTTGCTTGAATTGTCATCACACCATTCAAATCACTACAGAAGTTGCTGGAGAAACGGTGAACCTAGTAAAAGCAACAAATACACATTAACCTTTTTTTGAAGGAAGACCTCAAAAAGCCTGTAGTTAGGAGATATTTTAGTTGTTTCTTAGAAAAGTTTCTGTTAAGATGGTTCAGTAGAATTCTCAGTAGTAGATAGGGCAGATATGTTGTTTTGCTTATTTTAAACTGATTCTTACAAACAGAACTTGGGTAACTTAGTTACTGAATTGCAACTCAATTTCCAATGTAAGTTTCAGTTGAAGCCGGAGTTTGATTCTCCGAAGTTTCCATTCTCCCTCAGCACAGTCCAGCCCAAGGGCACAGATCCTGAACATTATTTATCTAAGCATTTTACTACTTCTGGCTGCTGGGACCACTACAGAACCAAGTGTGCCAGCAGGGAGCACCGAGATTCCTGTGCTATCGCTTCCGTGTTTCTTATCTCGCTATCTAGCAAGCGTGGAAAAAGAGTAGACAAAATAGAATGAAGTTGCTTGAACTGAATAGAGAGAGACAGGAAAAAACAGAAGCAGTGGCTGGAAAAGAAAAAATGTGCAAAACAGAAGCCAGGGGACAGAGGGAAGAGGCAAGCGGGACAAAAAAGGGCATTTTATCAATACATACATAAGCTTCCACAAAGACAGGTAAGGCCTAGTGCCAGCGCGCTGGTGAACATACAGCAGAGTCCCCTTTTGCAAGAGGCAAAGGAAATGCAAAGGAATGAGAGTCCGAAACTCAAACAAAAGCAGTAAAGCACTTTAAGTTGCACTTTCACATCCCTGCAGTCCAGGGAAGAGCCTCACTGGTTTTCTTAATTCTACCAAGAAGAAATGACTGGACCACAATAAAAGCAGAATTATTTTTCTAAGGGCGGAATACAGTCTATCAAGTGTTTTTTTGTAAACCAACTTCAGCCATATCTTAGTGGTAAACAGCGTCTTTAAGAACCACCAAAGAAGAACGAGATAGTAAACAAGAAATGCACATTTAATGAACCTTCATTTTAAATGAGATGACTTATTTTAAGTATACTTACTTGGTTAAAAAAAAAAAAAAGAAAAAAAGAAAAAAAAGAAAAAAAAGAAAAAAAGAAAAAAAAGAAAAAAAAAAAAGAGCCTTTTCTAGCTTCAACCAGGACTCTGTCCAAAGTTAGCAGAAAAAAGAACACCGTTTGACGGAAAGTTATTTTTACCTGAGAGGAAACAAAATGAGACCCGAAAGATACACTTCGTGCTTCAGAGCCTCTGGAAAGAGGAACACTCCCAGCATCTGCTGTAATACGAACAACTGGCAAATGTGGCAGTTTTGCTCTAACAGCTTGCAGTTTTTCCACCTGTTTGTCACCCTCTGCACAACAGCAAAAAAAAATACAGGAAATAACTTGCTTTTTGTACATTTACCAGCCATCATTTGTTGAGATTCAAACAATATTACACTGCACAGTAAATAAAGACTTTCATATAATTTTAAGTCTACGTGATATTTAAAAATCTACCATAAATGATGTTTTTCTGAAAGCATTTCCCATTTATTTATACTTTCTCTGACACTAACAAACAAGGTGGTCTATACAAGTAGAGTTGGAGGGGGTTGTTTGTTTAAGAAAATACTGCTAAGACTCTTGGAATGTTATTCAAAATTTCCCAAAGATGTTTTGTAAAGCAGAAAAAAAAATAGATGAACAGGAAAAAAAAGTCTGTTGATCCTATCCTTGTCTGACAGCAGCTACATGCTGTTTCATTTTGGGTATATACCATCATCTTATTTCGATTATAAACCCAAATTCTTTTACATTCCTAGTCAAAATACTTTGGTTAGCTACCTATTTGTCATAAGTCAACACCCTTCACAAAGATAACACAAAACTGCTAAGCTATCCTCCCTAAACTATAATTTTGCGCTAAACAATCCACCTGTGGTGTGAAAAGCCCTTTTATATTTCAGTAACACCTGAAATGTTAAGTTCTGATGCTGCAAGTGTTCTGAGAAATTTTGCCATTTCTCACTTTGTTCTAGACTTATATTTGAGGTTCAGTGTACCTTACATCTGAGATAATTTCCAAAACCCACCCCCAGGTATTCTTCTGTTACTGTCCTTTTAAAATATGTTAAAAGAAGAATTGAAATTTCCCTCAGCCTCCAAAGACAACACATGCACACTAAATAGAATTTCACTTCTAGTTAATTTTTCCAGTTTTTGCTTTTCCTCACTACAGTCTGTTAGAATACAGAAACATAAAATAAAATAAAATTGCATGCGTCACCATTTCTTCATCCCATATTAAACTCATGAACTCCTGCACTGTCAGCAAGGCTGTCTATCTCGCTTTAACAATCTGACTACCTAGGGGTTCTTTTTATTAACAAAGCTCAAAAAACAAGAACTTTGATTCCTAGGTTCCAGATTCAGATCATGTCATCAGTGATCCCCTGCTAACAGCATTGATTTGCATCCTGAGCCAATAATTAATTTTTTTTTTAAACATGCTCTTCTGCAATGAAGCTCTTTCAGTCTTCAATTTTTCCTATTTTCCTTCATTATTCCTTTTTTTACACCTCTCATACAAAACTTGCGGAAAAATAGTAGGAATGTTTATATTGGGAGGGGCCGCTATCTTAAAATAACCAGATTTCCCAAGCTTTAAGAAAACAAAAACAAACAAAAAAATCACTTTCCTGAGTTCGATTAATAAATACCACATCTAAAAATACCAAATACCTGTGATACTAGTTTCCCAATTTTTTTTAATCAGTTCCTCCAATATCCCAGTTACATTGCTCCAGATACAATCAAAGATTTCAGAAGCCACGGCATCTTTGATACAGGCATTGGGAGAAACAGGGGGAATGCCACGCTTACTCCTCTTCTCAGTAAGACGCATTTTCTTTTGTTCCCAATTCTCATCATCACTAATAAAGGAAGCAAATTCAAATTAATTCCCATGGGTTTTGACTTTTTTTTCTTCCCCTTCTAATACACTGAATGAATAGAAACATACATGTGGTAGAAAAGCAAGTCGGATGTACATCACAAACAAATTCAAATTCAAACACACAGAGTACCTATGGGAACAGAACCTATCGAATACATATAATGATTTCTTTTTCTTTTGCTTGCAGGTAAAAAAATTTAAAAATCCAGTCAGGGCATTACAACAGAAAGATCTGCAGCTCTAGAAGGAACAGCTTTATACATGGCACTTAGCCATTTGAGACTAAATCCTATGCTTTTTACCATAACATAAAGGAACTATTGTCTGTTGCATTTGGCAGGAGGACTATCACATAGAACATTTCATTTATATCACATCCTGTGTACCTGCACATATCTGCAACACTTCACCACTGATCAAAGACAAACAACTTTAAAGGATTTCTGCAGGCTGACAAGACCAGCCTTTATGCTCACCTCCTTCCCTTCCACTACTGCGTGGACAGTTACTCTTTGCTTCCCCCCCACACCTAGGGAAGCACAGTGTAGCAACATTTCCTAACTTGATCTTCTAATACACTTCCTGGGGAAAAAGTTTTAACCTTTTGGTTGGTTGGTTGGTTTGGTTTGTTTTAACCCCATGATATTTCCCATGAAGTGCAATTTTTTTGAGATTTCAAGGATGATCCCAAATTCATACTAGTTTCTACTATCTGCCTTTCTCTTCTCAGCCACTTCTTTCACCTCTTCCTCAAACTGGACCGCAAACTTCTTAACTATAACTGAGACTTGGCTGAATGGTCCAATTCACAAAATGACCAAGCTATTTTCATACCAGGCTTTGTAACTCCTAATGTTTTAGTCATGGAAAATAAGGTATTCCAGAATCGAATCCTGAGAAGGAAACAAGAAACAACATATCAAGGAGGCACAAAGGAGAGTACCTTCAGTCAAGTCCCTCTCCCAAATTAAGTTTGCTTACTTAGCAATACTTCACTTCTTAACCCTAAATCCTTTCCAAAATGATAGGCAACCAGGCCCTCTCTTTCAAAAACAGGACTGAAAGGGTCTACCTGGGTCTCAGTCTGGTTTTTCAGTTTTTCAGGACAACCATGTCGTTTTCCTGTAAATGTATCAAGCTTTAGCACAAAAAGTTATGCTTTGTGCCCTACTAGTCCTACAAAATCTTCCCTCTCATAGAGGCCTTTTAGAAAACAGCATGTTACGGTCTTTATTCTACCCAGTAGCCTAGTTGCTGGAACATTCAACTGGGTCTTGAGAAACCTGGGTTGCATTGTCGAGAAGACAGTTGCATTACTCCTGTCACTCACCAGAGTGCTCTAAATGCAGGTTGTATTCTGCACCTCTCCTCACAAAGATGTTACACATTGCACAAAAAGAATTTAAGATTCATTAGGGCAGACAATGAGAGCCCGTACAGTGTAATGACCCTAAACAACCTGGTGGTCAAGGCACTCATCTGGGAAGCAGGGATTCCTTCATTCTACTCCCTGTCTCAAAATTAAATATTCATTCTATTGAATCTCCATGCACAAAACACCTGAAAATATCTAGTGGTTAAGACACATTCCTCTGACATGGGAGATGTGAGTTTTGAATCACTAGAAAGACAACATACCTAATCTTCCACAGGCCCAGTAAGTGCTCTGACCACTGTGCTACTGAATACAGGAACAGAAGGAACTGCATTTTACAGAATAGAAACACAGTTATGAACCCTGACCGGGCTCACTGATAATTTTTCATTATTTTTTTAAAAAATACATATATCTGTTATTTACAGCTCCTTGTTGTCAAAGGCAAGATATTCTTCTATTTTTCCATCCACATCATAGATTTCTTCTTCCAGGAATGAATACATGGATGAGTCAGAGGCAGAAATCCTAGTGGAACTTGAATCTAGTGATTTATGTATTGGAGATGCTGTTGGGATCAGTTTAGAGCCTGAAATGCAGAGCCTGAAAAAATATCAAATATTCAAATACTAAATATTCAAAGAAAGAAGAAAGTGCATATTTAATTATACTGAAATGTTTCAGTAATACAAAAGTAATATCTGTACATATTTCTGAAAAGGGAAGACCAAAAAGAAAACTTAAAAAAATTAACATACTCTTTTATATTACTAGTACATTCATGGAGGCCAGGTAAGCACTTAGGATCCACAGAGGTATTACTTCTGCTCTGAAAATGCTGAAAGCCTTCATCCTTTGGCAATAGGACCTGCTTTCCTAGAACCCTGAATAAAAAGGAGAGAGCGAGTGATATCTTAGATGGAAATCCACTGCATATGCAAATATCAAGAAAACAAATACCTGCACACCTTACATTTGCTTTGAAAAGCAATTTATGGAGGGGCAAGGGCCTTGTATAATACATTTAACATTGCCTAGTATTTAAGTCATTAAAGTTAAGCCGATTTACGCAAGATGAGATTCTAGCTTATAATTTTTAAGAGCAAATAGTCAAACTTGTTAGATTGTTCTAAAGTAAACACACTTCCCTTCTTATCAAAACTCCATAAGAAATGTTTAAAAATGGATGCAGAAGACAAATAACATCTGCTATAACCTCACTTATCCAACTCCAGTATCCATCAACATGAGGAGTCCTAGTCCAAAATGTTTACAAGGATAGTTAAGACTAGAATTAATCTTCAGAAAATGCACAAAATCCAACATCCATAATGCAGAGGCAGAGAGAAAAGATAAAAGCAACTCTAAATGTACACAAAATTACTCTAGAAAATAATTTCTGAACACAGTACAGGTAAGTAATAATCACTGCATACTGAACTGTGTTTCACTAGAATTCACAAGGCATCTCAAAAGAACTTGCCAGTCACAGCCATCGGGCAAGCAGCAATGTTCAGACTCACCTGAACACATTTTCTTAGAATCATAGAATCAATGAATCACTAAGGTTGGAAAAAACCTCTAAGATCATCAAGTCCAACCATCAACCCAACACCACCATGCCCACTAAACCATGTCCCTAAGCGCCACATCTACACGTCTTTTAAATACTTCCAAGGATGGTGACTCCACCACTTCCCTGGGCAGCCTGTTCCAAGGCCTGACCACTCTTTCAGTAAAGAATTTTTTCCTAATGTCCAATCTAAACCTCCCTTGGCACAACTTGAGGGCGTTTCCTCTCGTTCTATCTCTATTGGCAGAAGAGACCAACCCCCACCTCGCTACAACCTCCTTTCAGGTAGTTGTAGAGCACAATGAGGTCTCCCCTCAGCCTCCTCTTCTTCAGACTAAGCAGTCCCAGTTCCCTCAGCTGCTCCTCGTAAGACTTGTGCTCCAGGCCCTTCACCAGCTTCGTTGCCCTTCTCTGGACATGCTCCAGCACCTCCATGTCCTTCTTGTCGTGAGGGGCC
>VZTQ01012031.1:0-19515 GCA_013400755.1 Pelecanoides urinatrix | reverse complement strand
ACTATATTGATAACTGTCCAAAAATTCTAAAGCTCAAATTCAGCTGCCAGCAAACACACAATCAAAAGTGGTTAACGCCTGCCGAAAGATTTGAAAAGCTCAAAAGAAAAGCAGCAGTGTTGTTTTTGTTTAAGAATCTCTTTTTAAAGCTCATTCTTCATGGAGCAGTTATTTCTTGAAAGAAACCAGTGAGGACCTGTTTTGGGGTTGGTTGGGTTTTTTTAAAGATATTTTAGTGCCAACAAATACAAACATGCACCGAGTGATTAGCTGCATAACTACTATTGAGCTATACACTTGTCCACAGACTTAGGTATAAAGTACTCTACAAATCTGACTCCAGCCATTTCTGTTCTCAGTGAAAATTAGGTTTAAGTTCTGCAATCACTTAATCAGCTTTCAGTAGGTTCCACATTAGCAGTATATGCCTCACAGCACATGTAATTCACGTGAACGCAATTTAAGACCCATCAGCACTGCAAGAGTGCATGTTCTTCAACTGCAGATGTAGCCAAAGCTATGTTAGCACCAAGAATGTCCAATGACATACTGTGCAGACACATGTCATAGTATAACCCTGCCCATCTTTCTACAGATGTAATCAAGTTCTAAAGCAGCAAAGGAAAAGTAAACTCTAACTTTTAATCAGCCTTACTGCATACAGCTCTCTACAGGATGAACCATGTTTCAAGAACTGCAGATGCCCCTTGAAAAAGGTTTAAGACTTTTTATACGAAGTTTCAAAAACACAACACATAATAAATACAGTAAGAAAAAGAACTGGTCTAAATATCAAATTACACAATAACCCAACCAAGCTTTCCAATGACATCAGATATGAAAAAAACTGTAGCAATGAGGGTCATAGACAAGAGATTCATCCCACTATTCATTTGCAATGGATGAAGAAGACAGTACAAAACAAAAATTTGAAGAGGGGACCAGAAGAACAGGAAAGGGAACATGTTGATAGCAGTATCTAGCCAAAGGGAACCCAAAATTCCTTCTTGAGCTCCAGAAATGCTGCTCTTCATAAGCCAAAAGGTGCCTTCAATAGCTGTCAAAGAGCTTGCCACAAGCGAGATTAAAAAAAAAGAAAAAAGTGTCATGTCTACAGCAGAGATAGGTCATTTTGGCTTGGTGGGGCAAACAGTGATCGCCATCCATGATCTTTCTATTTTCTTTGTTGGAGTCAGCTCAGCTTCCTCTCTAATACAGAAGACCATTTTGGATAGTATAATTCACTGACTGTATCGTTCAGTGTTGAGAGCACACTGTGTTTTGATAACCCTATATGTAAACTGTTCTAATTCAACAGTTTTCAAATATGCACTATGCCCTTTAAGAACCCTAAAATTTGACAATCTCTTGCTCTTTACAAACAATATAGTTGAATAATTGCAAAGCAGAGTGATTTAAAAACAGTGTAAAGAGCTTACAAAAAAGGTGGCTGTAACCAACTTTAAATTGTTTTCTATTTTTCAATGAACTCCTTGCAGCTTGTCCTCTGTAAAAGCAGCCTAAGTACTCAAATCTGCTGTAACTAAGCTCAATACCTTCTACATGCAAGACATGGAACTTAGAACCACCATATTTAAGATTTTATGACTGGCACAGAACTGAACAAGATAAAAGAAAAGTACTTCAACTAATATATAGCTTATTCTAATTGGTGGATTTAAATATTTTCATTTTCAATATTCAGTATCCGTTAAAGCTCCCAACAAAATGTTAAACACAAATGTTACTTGTTTAAGATCACGTAACGCAGCTAAGTTTAAAGCTCTTTTCTCCAGGAAGCCTCCCAAAGTGTTCAATAGTGCACATTTTAAAAGAGGAGGTAGCATATCGTATTAGAAATGCTCTTCAAATTAAAAAAGAAAGTTGTTGATTTTAGACTGGTAGATTCATAACAGTTTATAAATCAAAGTACAAAACATCTGTTTGCCAATTATGAAAGTTGTAATAAAATCTTTTTTTGTTTTGCTCTGCTCTTCAAGGCAAAGCAATTTACTCTCAGCAAATGAACACGCTGAATTGTGCAACACTGCCTTGCTCCATTTGTGCAAGAGCTTACTTTCTATATGTCATTTAGCCTGTACAGTCCAATTGGGCTGCTTTCGCACTCAAGTTCCTCTTCTTTGTGCCTGGAGAACTTGATTTAGTTTCTGCCAGCACAGCCCTCCCCCAACCCAGTCACATATGTTAGCAGCAGCTACCCTTCCAAGCAGAACATGCATTTCTCCTTAAAAAAGTTCTCTCTGAACATTGCTGCTGAGTTACAGGGTTAAATGGCAGAATAAACAAACAACTGAAGAGTTAAAGCAGCCACAGAGCTAGATCAAGGGTTTGTGGTAATGGTTTAGATACAAAGAAAAAGTAAGGAGGACATAAGTAGCATTCCTTTAAGGTTATCTATGTAATAACACATACGAAAAATAAAAGGTACTATAGCTGTGGAAGGAGCATTACAAAAGCAAGCACATCAAGATACTAGTTTACAAACATCAGGGGTTGCTTATTTTGAATGAGTATTTCCATAACACTCCCACATAATGCTAAATTCAGGAAAACTCAAGAGCTCCGAGACCTACAGGGTTTATTTATTTAATTGAGTTTAACCCCAGTGACCCCCCCATTCCTCACCACAAGACAAATTACACCACTTGTGCAAGCACTTCCTTCCCTCTATTTTAACAGAATTATTCTCTATGCATTACAGCATTTTTACAATCTAAAAAGCAGCACACAAAAGCATACAATTTTATTTGCTAAGTATTAACATCCTTAAAGACAATAAGACAAAAATAAGTCCTTGCGCTTCAGTAATGCCACAATTGGGGGAATTAAGTTTCCAGATATGCTTCCGATTTGCACTCATGCTGCCAGCTGCCTTTACACTTGTGCTTCTGGAGAAAAAAGCCTTTCCCCCCACTACTGAAGGTCTTTGTTCTACCCAGAGGCCAGCTCACCTTACCTCTGAAAGCCTCAGCTTTTGTCAGCTGTTCACACAATAAACAGCTGTGGATGTACGGAAAACCTATTACCACTGGCATAAAATGAAAGCTGGCAAGTAGTTTCTATGTTTACAATGGAAGAAAGATTTTTTCTTTAATAAGCTTATTTCTTTAAAAAGCATTTCAATATATTCCAAGAGATTTTTTTTCCCCTCCCTCTCACACCTATTTGGTATGAGCCTTCAAAATTAGTCTGTGTAAACAGTATGATAAACGTAATTAACCTCAGAGTGCCAAAAATAGGCTATCCCCCTGCTAAGTGCTAATGTGAAATGCAAGAGTATTAGCAAGAGGAGCAGCAGAGTCATCAGCAGCACATAGGGTTAATAAAGGTTTTCCTACAGGTCCTGTTCCTTCTTTAAGTGAAATGCTAGGTGGGTGGATACAAATCTAACAGGGTAGACATATATCAACTCTGAATAATGTCAACAAAGAAAAAATTACTCTACCCTTCCAGGCATGCTCAAGAATTTTGCAGCTTTCAGTGACTGGTTAAAAGCATTCCCTTCACCTGCTATGTTTTTCTCTCTAAAATAATGTGCCAGTTCTGGTACAGTTCCCCATTTGGTATTTTATTTCAGGTATAAACTTCAAATGATGACCAAGATATAGCACACACACTTTATCCCATCTTCTGAGGAAATACATTTTTTCCTAAGTGACCAGGTTGAGTGAAGCTATTCCAACTTTCAGCTGAGGTTTCTCCTGTGTGTTCTGTTCACTCTTTCCATATGCATCAAATTAAAGCAGGCTTAATCAAAATGTGCCAAATTGTATTCAAAATAACCAGAATGCAAAAAGATATTAAAAAGTTTGCAATTATCAGGAATGTACTTCAAGTTTTTAGCAATTCAGAGTTGAAGGACTTCAAAAGGTTCACAACCATTGCATCTAACGAGGTCAGTGTCACGTTCTGTGTAAAAATAGGTGGTCTGTATCTCAACTGTCTCTTCGTAATAAATAGCATGAGGTTCAGGTTTGCCTTTGTCTTTTCTTCTCGTCACTACTACATGGGGGGGAAGGAAGATAAGGAAATGAACTGAAACCACCATGAAGCTCAATGAGAAGCACACTGTGGACCTATATATTCACCATAATTCATCATTCAGTATAGATCTTTCCTCCTTTTAAGGATGTCAGTGTTTCCAAAACTGACACACCGCTTTTAATTTCTCAATTTACTAATCATTCACAATGGTTTAAGTCAAGAATAGTCACTCCTGTCTAAAAGCAAGTTTCATACACATGATTCGAGTGAACAATATTCTGAGGCCTCCCAGTAGCCAAGGTTTCAATCGTTATGCACAAAACACCTTTTATTTGCTTTGTTACCTGGTGCAGTGCTATTCTTGGGCAGATACTAATGGGCACCTCTTAAAGACTCAAACTAGTCAATTTTGTGCCTGTTGTTTCTGCCCAAGCATTCTGAGCTAAAACAGATCCAGCACTTGCATCCTGAATCTGCAATAGATTCAGCTTGAGGAACCTGATCAAATCACTGTACACACTCTAAGTTCTTCTGGGATATGATGCGTTTACTTTTACCACACAATTTCTGCTAATTTCATGAGTCCCAGCTCCTAGTTTGCATACAATTTTATCTTTAAAAATGGATACATTTAAAGAGATCACTAGATGAACCAAACGTGCCATCTGCACAGCACAACTGACAGGAACTCTAGCCTGAATTCAAGTAGCACCAAAGTGGATAAAACTACAGGAACAATTTTAGTAGTAGTAGTTATCTGAACCCAGCATGACCTCTTCCTCATACTTTCAAAATTTAAAATCCAAGAGTTGTCTTAGACTTCTTTACTAGGTCAAACAACCTTGTATAACTTCATACCTACTGCAGCAACAAAAACTATGCAAAGGCACAGCTGGTGGCACATTCATTGCTCCATGGAAATTGCCCTGTAGAGAGTCTCCCAACAGTGACTGGAAAGTAATCTACAGGACTTTACCCCTTGGTGGAAAGCAGCCAGCTGTCTTTCAGGAAGATGCAAGATAAAGGTCTGAAGAAAGGAAATTACAGCGAGCAGCTGACATGCAGCGGCTTCTGGTCATGCACCCACAGGCAGCATTCTCACCTTCAGCTGGTGTGAAGGTATTTACATAATGCTTCTGGAGGGCTTTGGTAAGGATGGCAAGTGCAAGTCAGGATTCCTGAACTAGCTCTGCAAAATTCTGAACTTGTGAGCAAATCTGTATGCAAAGAGCTGGGTTTTAGTGGTAGACTGTTTTTCACTTAACCCGAGAGTTGTCATGAAAACATCCACTCTGAGCTGTCTGTTCCGTTAAGAAACATTAATCCCAGCAAGTTTTAAGCTTAGCAGGTTTGAGGAGGTTCACTCAACTGTAGTGACAAAAATCCCAGGTTTTTAACCCTCTTTTAAGTGCCTTTCCAATAAAATAATGCTCTTTCACTGAGGCAAAAAAATGTTTTCCCCAGATTAAAGACAAAACATACTCAGTTATGAATAAAATCTGAACTTAAAATACTTTTTCTAGGCTAACCTGAATCTGTGGCACAATCTTTGATTTGTGCAAATATAGTAATTAAAGTACACATATCCACCCATAGCAGATAACTCAATAATTTCATGAAGACAAAGGAGCCCAGAAGCAGTGCTTCTCTCCCCCCACTCAGGTCCCATAAGCCTTCTTCCTTCCTGGGATAGTACTTCTTACTCCGAATATAACTTAACCCACACTTCAAAATTGAACACTTTTGTTTTGTCTGCCCGTGTTTAAAGAACTTCTTGCATTACTCATAGGGATTGTTCTTTTTCATGTGAGCAACAGCATTGTGTATAGCTCAATACCCTGTTCTGAACAGCCAGCTTCCCCTGATTGTAATTGTCTTCAAAATAGCAGAGGAAGCAGGGGTAGAGGTGGAGGGATTAAAAGGAAGACAGCCATGAAATCACACTAATTGGTACAAAAACTGAAGGACTGATATACCTGATTGCTCTTCATTCTCTTAAGTGGACAAGCCAACAAACCTGGCTTGCAGAAATCATGGTCAGCTCACACAAGTATCACATTAAACACCTGTGATCAGCCTAAAACATGATTTGACAGAAAGGAGCCATCTAATTTTATAAGACTGTTAGCAGTAGAGCAGGAGCAGGAAAGATACCAGACTAAGTAACTTCACCTTCCTCAAATAAGAAATATTTGGTTTAGGAGCCTGGATAAACATGTAAAATAAACACCATCTGCAGAGGTTAGGAAGGAACTAGACACTTCAATTAGGATTGGAGGTCATGCAGGCTCTCTTCAAGGAGACAACTAAGTGAGGTAAAGTACCCTGCTTAAGGTCTGTACAACTTAAGGACCCAGTCTCTCATTCATGCATGCCTTGAGTCTGACAGCCACAATCACCTGGCAGACCTGTAGGAAGGCTCTAAGAAGTAAGCAACCCAGATCAATCCTCTCGCATCGAAGCAGGCTACTGTTGAAAGCGAGCCAGTAATAAGCTTTAATCTCCCCCAGTGCAAGTAGTTCAGGAAGCCAAAGCATCCTCTCCCAGACATGCCCACATAAAGCCCTACGAAATCGCTCTTTATGGTAAAGGGAAGCCATCTTTGCCCTGAGATGGACTCATCTGCACTGTGAAGTGTGCGACAGGGCTTCCAATGCATTTCTTCACTCCACCAGTTATGGGCAAGCTTAGTTCTGCATTAGTTAGGTCCATCTGGAATAGATCACACATCGGCTTTGAGTCCTGAAAACAGATTATTTCAGTAAATAAGCACTTACCAGAGCAGCTGTCTGTCATCTAGTTTCCACACTAAGCAAGTTACACAAAAGCACCAACATTCTGCTCAATTGCTGTTCTACTAGGGAAACAGTAGTGATACTGGAGCCCCACAACGCTATTTTAGACTCTCAGCGAGGTTCGTATTGAAAGTACTCCATATGTAAGCAGTAAGGGTTTGTTTCCCCTCGTGCCAGCCCTACAAACTCAGCTTGAGATCTCCAAGTTATGCTCCATCATTTCCTTCTCAGGCATTACTAACAGTAATAAAGACCACGTAAGACAACTGAAGTCTCTGCTATACCACCATGACCCTGCAGTGAGACTGCTGAGGGGCAACAGATCAAAGTCCAAGCAGCAAAGAGAAGAGCTCATTCTTAGCTATGTTGCCTCAGCAGGCCTAACCAGACAAAAAGCCATGAACAATTACTTTAGCAACTGAAGTCAACAGCTATGAATGAAAATAAACATAGAATGTTATTTGGTCTCCAAACAATTGCATAATAAGCAGAAAAATTACCTTGAAAGTCTGTGTTATACATAAGTATGCTGAAGCTCAGCACCGTCTCCTAAGAAGAGGGAAGATATGAACTTTGACGGCAAAAGCATTTTTTGCAACAGCTATGCAGATGTAGAGAGAAGTGAACATGTATGATTGGAGTAAATAGCCAGGTTATTTCCTTCCCCTTTCCCGTACTCTTAAAGTAAACATTTGTCTAGCTTTCTCTTAGCCATTGGTGGGAGGGTACTCATCACTTGGCCAAGGTTTTGTAACACAGAAAAACACTGTGGATGAAGAGATGTGGAAGGCAGCTCACTCATACAGGCCCAACACACAACCTGGGCTCAGGAAAAGCCCGTGCTGCTGCCTCTGGAACAAACAGGCTGCCTTTTGCCACAGGTGAATTCCCAAGCACAGCAGCCATCTCCTTTCCCGAGGCAGCAGTCAGGGCTTCATGATCACTTTAAGCCAGTCTAAGTGTGACTGACACAGAAAAGAGCCCTGCCCTTCTCAGTGCCCCCCTCTTGCAATCTCCTCTCCCTTGAATCAACAGTAGCATTGTCTTGGCCAATAAACCAGGTAAAACTCACCCAGCGAGATCTGAATTCATAAGCAGACTAGTTCTCTGGCTCACCATGCAGCTCCACAAGCCCTGGCACAAGCTGCAAGCTGGAGGAGAACTGCAGCGTCCCTTTGACAGCAGCCCGCATTTAAGCCAGCCTAAAAGCAACCACGTAACTTCAGGGTGACTAACACACAGTGGTCTTCACAGTGGGTGAAGTATGCAAATGACAATCACAAAAAACCTTCCCAAATACAAGTTTATAAGAACAGCAATGCACATTTTCTGTTTCAAGAGTTACACAATGAGGCACAGAGGAGTAAACGAGTCACAGCACAGCAAATGAGTCAGTTATTTCATTTAACATATTCATGACTAGAGTATTTCACAATGGAAAACATTTATTTCGATGGGCATGTTTCACAGTCCATCCTTGGAGGAGTTCAGAGTGACAAGAGGGAGCAAGTCTGCTGGAATGGGCTCTCGGAGAAGGACTCCTGTGCTCCCAACCACGCTGTGCTGTTGTATCAGCAGCTTTCCTTAGGGCAGCAGGCTTGGTCAACCAGGAATGCACCCCCTCCCTATAAACAGGGAGGGCCAAGAGTGATAATGCTGCTAAATTGTTACTGGATATATAGTTTCAACTTCTCTCACAGTAAAGGTTTATGGCCTTTGTCATTTATCGTCTTCACCAGGCAACCTAAGGTTACCAGCCTTAGAAATAAGACAGACATCAGGCTTGTATTTTAGCTTTAAACCCGTGTTTACAAAGACGGTAACTACTGGTCTCAGCCTTTGATCAACACACCACTTTTACGACACAGCCCGGGTTTTGTAGGCCGATACAAGAGCCTCTGAACAGCTGACACACACAGCTCAAGCTAATGGAGGCCCTGTATCACTGCACCAGCATGCCCACGTCAGGCTGTAACCACCACACCGGACACTGCTATTAGACACCTACAGCACATGCTGCTAACAAACGTCACAACAGCTCCCTGCTCACAAATATATTCATTCCTGCAGGAAAGCAAACTGACCAAAGGTGCAGCCGTGCTTTTTCCTATGGAAGAGAAGCTGCTCGGTGCTGAGTGCAGGGTGCCAGGGCACCGAGCTCTGCGGGGGATGAGCCCATTAAAGGTCCCTCCAGCCTGTGTTGAGCATGCTGCTGGCAACTTACACTATGTGTACCCAGCTACTGATGGAGGATTAAATTGCAGGTTACCTCTGCAGCAGTCCCACCTCCAGCCCACCCTGCAAACATACCCTTCCCACACTACTGCTGGCACTTAAACCAGCACCAGCTGCAATACAGGTGGATCTTCTGACTTTGTCTTATTCACTCACACCACACTACTCCATCCCCAGGTCAGGACATTAATTTCCTCACCAAGGTGATTGCAGTGCTATCCCTCCCAGGCCGCCTGGCCCAAAACACAACTACAGATAAACCGCCTTCCTATCAGTCAAGCTACATGCTTGATAAGCTAATACACAGGCTTCTTTTTGCATTCTTATGCTGCTGACTCCCCCACCTCATTCACCCATAAACTTTTGCCTGAGGTGCTTGTGTTATATCACACTACCACCTGTCCCACATCACCATCTTCTCGCTCCCATGGCGAAGTCATTGAGTACACCAAGGCCCTTGCCTGGAATGTGGTTCTGCCATTGGGCCTTTGCTGGTTCCAGCGCAGGGCATCACACTCTCACCATGGGTCTCACAAAGGTCCCCAGTGGAGACCTTTTCTGGATGTGTTTCAGGATATGGGTTCCTCTACCTTTCAGTGTTTACATAAATCGATGGTTACTCTCCCAGAACTTTTGACCTTTACTGGCTTTTGTGGTTCTCCTTTTACTTCCTAAAATCACAGCTTTGTGTCTCATTGCACAGTCATCCTCCTCTGCTTCCTCCTTTCAGTAGACGTTTCTCAACACTTTATCTCTACTTCTTAACTTCCTTTTGTTATTCAAGGAGGGAGGGGAAGATGGACCTCAAACAGGCAGGATTCACTGAAGTGCATGCCCATGATTCATGTCTCTTTCCATTCATCCAGTCTAACATTTCACTAGCTATCATTTCACTTTGAGTAATCAGGAAGTAGCAGCTTTGATCCTACTGCCATCTTGCTCCTTTCAAGCTTACTCTACGTGCTGGGAGTATTCAATTTTCTGACCACATCAGAACCCTTCCTTGTCCCCCCGTGAATATGCAAGTCCTTCCTTTTAAACCCAAGAAAGCTTTGGATCTCTTAGCTACTGAGATTACAATGCTTGCATTTGTTCTACGTTTCCAATCTTTACCATTTTTCTTCTACCCCTACCAAGATCAGGTTTGTCTTCCACATGGCCTCTTATCCAGAGGAAAAACTTCTCCAGTCCTTCTGATCACCACTGTAGCTACTCAGACAGTTCTCTTCCTCTTTCCCTTTCCTACTTCCTACCTTTGTCTAAAGAAGTGCCTAATAAGATGTGCATCACTTCACCAGATTCCTGTCTTTCCTCACTGCACCCCTCATCCTTATTCCCAGGTCAGCACAACATATAGCCTTGGAAAAAGAAAAACAAAAGCAAAAATAAACCCCCTCTCAGTTCTTTTCAAGTCTGGGTACCACAAATATTCACTACTTTGGAGAGAAAAAGAAAAGATAAGAAAACACATCTTCTCTTTGTGCAATATACAATGTTTTAAAATTAAGCCATTTATTGCCTGTTGAGGAGAATTAAACCACAATTTAACTATGGCTTATAGTAAAAAAAAAATCAGTTATATTCTATGATCTTATCAATGCATATTTAACTCTATGAATAAGTCTGTTTCAAACATTTGTACAAAATGAAGTCAATGGTTTTGTTTTACCACTGTAATGGTGGAGCCTCCACCATGACTCAACAGAAGTAGCTTCTGCTTCTGATAAAGTACAATCCAACAAACATCCTTCAAATAAATAGAAATTCAGCACTTTCTGAAAAACAGAGCATTTCCTTTGTGCGTCAGATACATCTTACTCATGAAATTGAAATTGGGATGCCAGGTTGAAAAAAGAGAATGAAAGAACACCCACTTCATAACTTTAAACATATTTTGCAGTCTCAAAAGCTACAGGTCAGCCAAGTTACAGTTTGCCAACCTGCTTTCCATTTTGAAAGCTGTGTTTCATTTTGTAGGAAAGAACCTATCAATTTCCATGCCTTTGCTAATAGCCATTGAAAGTAGACTGTATAGAGGGAGCAGTCATTCAGACTATACCCTCCTCAAACACACCTCTTCAGGGATCTACTGAGGTCTTTAACCTCTACCTTATCTCAGGCATCACCACTTCCCCACTTCTCTGCCTAGCCTCTCATCGATAAAGGTCAACTCAGCATTTCACTACCTCTCTTCTCTTCAGATACATCTTATTCAATGAGCCAAACTCTTATTTACTCCTGAACACTTCTTCACTCCTGCCACTAGAAAGCCATTTACATTTATCACCTACATAACTACATAGAAATTCAGCCTGTAAATTATTGCCAGGATACATGACAATGTGAAATTTGATCACTGAAAACTGTCAGTAAAACTAAACAGTATGCTGCTTCTAAAATTTAAGTAGCACTAACCAAGTTACTCTCAGCTTCCTTATCCCATCAGACTGCTCCAGCATCTGTTACATCAAGTCCCATTCCTAGTCACCGCCTACCATTCACGCATTAGTAGTACGTTTAGCTGAAGTTAACTCTATTCATTCATGCATTTATATTTGACCAGGAAAGCTGCATGATAGCGCTCTCACGTATCATGGCTTGCAATAACAAAAAGCTAAAAAACAGCTACACATTTTACATCATCCTCATCCCTCTGCTCTAGCAGAAGCAAAATTGAAGTTTCATGCTTCTGTGTAATATAGCTACACTAAATCCAGACACAGATATAGAATATAATGGACTTGATATTTTATCCCCAAGACACTAATTGTAGTCAGTTTGCAAGGTTTCAGTTTACAACCTAAATCAATGGAGGAACTGAGACTCATTTTGCATGTACAACAGCAGCAGCACAGCCAGTTGTCATTTGTTATAACACAGTATTTCAGAATAAAAGTGTTCCAGGTTTCCTTCCTTTAGCTAATATATTAAACAATTCATTCCGACTATCGATTTTTCCCTGTTCTTGAACTTTTAAAATCAGAGGACTCAGCAGAATTGTCTTGAAGAAGCACAAGCCATGCTTAATGTGGTCACTGAGGCCAGTTTTGTAAATATGCAAAGGAGTGTTTTACTAAGACTACTTTTCACCCTCCCAAAGCAGTGTACTGTATTCTTCAAACATGAGAGGGAAAATAAGTGCTTCATTGAGGCAACTGCTGTGCAAGTAATCAATAGCTTACTGCAAGGTTCTTCACACAACTTTGCTGACTAGCTCGTGTTTTCCAGAACATTATCTGTAAATGTTTTTGTTAATGAATTCTTAACACAGTCATTTTATCTGCCATCCTTTCTTGGCCAAAACTGCACATAAGTGGCAAAAATGACCAACCCCCAAGCATATGAAATCCTGAAGACCATACTATCTGCATTTATTTATACTTTCCATAAATGCACTATCAATACCATCATTAATCACTGAATATGGATCGCTGCTCTATGAGCTTTAGGCCAGTTAAAATATCAAAGCTGAATGTAGAAATTACATATTAGTAAAGCTCACCAGATGCTCTTGACAAGGGTAAGCCAGAAGCTGATTTGCTGAAGAGAGTTTGTGCTGCCACTATGCCTTGCACACATAGCTGAACACTGGTATGCAGAGAGAATACAAGCCACTAGTATAAAATAAGAAAGAGCCAAACTTTAAGCATAAGGAAACAAACCCAAGAGAGCCAGTGCTGATAAAAGCCTTTAACCCAAAAACCTTGCTTTGAACACAAGTTTAAAAATACTAAAATAATTAGAATACATGCAAACTTAATCCTCTACTGTATTACAGATTGTAAGTTTGTCTCACACTTTATAAAACAGTTCATGCAATTTTAAGTGCCTCAATGGTCAAATGTTCTTTATTTCATTAGTCAGTATAAGTTAAACATTGTAGTCAGCTGCACAATTCCTGCACAGTTCCTGCACTGTATCTGCATTACTACCAGCTGTCAGTAACCAGTTAGCAGTTAAACTTGGCATGCATACAACAAAGTGTCTCATTTCTTAGAAGTCATACAGCTATGCAACATTTGATTTTCCCAGCCTTTAAAACGATCATTTGAATGCAATTAACTTTTGTCCAAAAATACACACAATAAAGATACATATTAATGCCCACTTCTGTCAAATTTCCTCCTATTATGCCATTTCCCCCCACACTTATTTTTCCAACAATCCCATAACATATTAAAGGTCTGACACCAATTAACAATGAAAGATGACTTATGTAAACAGGCAGATTGTTAAATAAAGCAGGACAAAAGGTAAGTCACCTGAATTTTTAGCACATTAATTCAGTAAATGAGCTTCCAATTTATCTGATCAGCTAGCTCTACTAGTGTGCATTTAAACTTACTGACAGGTTTTAGTGGATCCTTCCAATTAACGTCAGACCTTCTCAGCCATTGCCCATGCATTTCCAAAGCAAAAATTTCCAGATATTTCAAGACTGTCAAATGCACTCACTTGCAACAAGGAGTACAGGATTAGAGGTAAAAAAAAAAAAAAAAAAGAAGATTAAGCTCTCCTTTTAAAAGTGTGTGATCATACACATCACAATTAACCTTAAAATATACTTTAAACACTGTTAAAGATTCCCCTCTTTTACAATTTGTTTTTTATTTTTCAGAAGGGTTTAATAAAGTGTTGGTAAAAAGCCCACATTAGGAGACACTTCAGTCTATACTGAATTGTGTCAAACCAGAAAAAGTCTTTTGTATGACCGCTCAGCTCCTACAGCAGGCCTTTTATCAGTTCTGACTTAACCACAAAGGAATTCTCCACACTGTAGTTACTATTAGAAGGCTACACTCCTCTGGTCTGTTTGCACATCTGCAGAATTAAGTCAGAAAAAACTATTTTAAGACAGTGACTTACATCACAAGTTTTATAGATGTCCTGGTCTTCAATAGCAGGGCCAAGGCAACAAAGACTGGGTGCATATTGCTACTTTGTCAGAGGACAGCAGGGCAATGCACCACAATGGCATCACATAAACCATGGTAATTGGCATGTAGCTAGAAGGAGAATGCAAACCAGTGTACAGTACCAGTCAACATCTCTAGTGATCCAGGTCACAGAAGGTTATGAAGCCTTATGTCAAGGGCTGCACACATATCCAGCTGAGAGAAGCATTTTACGTAGGTAGTCTTAGACAGTAAACCAAGAGGAAAAACTGGAAGTTCAAGGAGACAGATCTCCCAGAAAACAAGTGCAGTTGTTGGACAGTACTCAAGTATTCACATGCTGTCAGGGTGACTACATTCCAGGCAATGAGAATTCGCATTAAATCTGTACCCTTGTTGCACATTAAAGCTTTTTAAAATTTCAAATTAGTTCCTGTCACAGACAGCATATTCATAAATTAGGATAGCTTTTGACAGTTAAAACAGTGTAGTCCTTTTTTTTCTTTTCTTTTGTTTTTTGTTTTTTTACAGATGCCGTAAATTCTCCCACCTAATCCCCAAAGAAAACCAGCTAAAGAAAAAGCAAGTTAAGGGATGTCAGCTACATTCCTAGGCTACCATAAGTTTGCACTCATTTATTACACTACTACAGAACTTCAGAATTTGTCTTGACATAACTAGATTACCTAGAGAGCATGTGACACTAAAATTGAACCCATGCAGACATATCTTACAGCGTGCTATCTAATATACTTTATCCTTCACCAGTAAAAACTGCTGTACCTGACAATATACTTCTTTTCACTCGAAGTAGGTTTTTTTTTTTAAATTAGAACTTTACCAGAGTCTTATATAAATGTTCAATTTTAACAGGTTCATTAAAAAAAAACAAACAAACGATATGGCAAAACGCAGCAACTAGCTACTGATTTTTAAGAAAACTATTTGGTTCAATGCTGACTTTTAAATAATTTCAGCCTGCCCTTACACACTAATTTTGCCTTTAAATAGTTGTTCATCTCTGAAAGTTAGAGTACAGGGAGAGAGAGAGAGCACACGCAGGCATCAGTTGCTGGCATGACAACTGGCTCAAATTCAACAATTGCTACATACCAAAACATCTGATCATACACAGAGATAGAATCACTTTCTAAAACAGAAAGCAAGCTTTAAAAATTAAAATTGTTTTCTTGGAAGTGAGGAAAGCCTTGAAGTTATGGGAAAAATGAAACATGAGAAACACCAAAACTGACCTAAAACAACGAATTAAAAGTTTTGTTAGGTCAACCCAATATAAAACTTTTCTATAAAGAAGATTCTTCCGTTTTAAAAACTGTGATGGGAAGTGATTTACAATTCATTTTCTCCTTAAAAGTTAAAAAAATTCTAGCGCAATATTGACACTGTCCTATGACATTTATCCAACTATTCATAATTACATAGAAAGATAGCATAAAGTCTTATTTTCATGTCTTGAAATCACTCCAAAATGCTTACTTTCTCTTGAAATCTAGATTAGATATTTTTAGAAAGACTGAAAAAAGACAGGAGTTGATTTACAAAATTTTCCACATTGAGTGATCTGGTCTTGAAAGAAAGCTTTTTTCCTCTTTTCCCTTCTTTTTTTTTTCTTTTTCTAGGGTTTCCAAAGAAATTATTCAAGGTCAAGGATAGTACATTGGAGCACACACACCGAAAATAGCTTGCGCGTTCCCTAATTAATGCATTGCATTCCAAATCTAACAAGGAAACTGGAATGCATTCAGATGTCTCCCTTTCAGGAAGAAATATTTAAAAATTAGTTTACTTGTTTCTGTTCCGGGACTTGGAAATATTGGTAGTTATTTCTTAAAGCAAACAAACTGGAATCAATGAAGATGTTTTCGCAAGACTCTAGTAGTCTTGGAACTCAGTCAAAAAAAGTCCAGCAAAAAGTCAGACATCATTTGTTTACTCCCCTACCACAATATTGTACTAACAAATTCTGGATTACTTGTTTTAGTCACACATTCCTAACCAAACCCCAACATCAGGCTGACTGTGGAAGAAACCATGCTTGTTCCTTCGGCATGTCAGCAGATAAACTTCTCCTCCTCCAACTGGCAGAGTTTAACACAACCTTTTCCCCTTGGAAAAAGGTCACTACACATACTAGGACAACTTGATATCACAGGACATCAAGAAGTTAATGCAAAACATAGTGCTTGCATCTACACAAGTGACAGCCTTTGTTTTGTCACGCAACTCAGTATTACTTGCACTAAATAAAAATTTTTTACTAAATCCATGTGTCCTACAGGTTTCATCAACAAGTATATATATATTGCATCCATCAGTGAAGATCATCACGTTTGCTAAAAGGCGCATTTCAACTCACAGCACAAAAATGTTTGTGCCAGTTTTTCTAATAAAATACTTGGTGTGGTTTTATCAACAGAAAGGTGTTTTACACCATGGCACTGTTTGGCACTCAAACAACTAAATTTTGGAAGATGAGAAATTATATTTGTTTTACTTGCTCCACAATTTCATGTTATTTTGAGTAAAGATGGCTAGGAAGAACAAAAAATTATTAACTAGAAACATCATCCATTAAAAGGATCTGAAATTTGCCGACAACAATACACATTCCACCAGAATTACATGTAGCAGTTGCCAACATGGTCTCATAAAGTTATCTCTTCTTCAGGATGACAAAATGGCTTCTCCTGGTTTTGAAAGCAATCACCAACTTTTAGCTTATATTTAAAAAGAAAAGGGGAAAAAAAAAAAGGAAAGGGGGGAATAATCAGCTGTAATAATAGATGATAAAAGCACCTCTGAGTCAGAAGATAAATACTTCTCATTAAAAGAAAATTGGGAAAAAAAACCCACAAGTCTTTAACTTCATTTAAGAATCAACGAAAGAAACACTCAGGGAGCTCCAACCATTATTTTGCACTTGAGAATTTTTACTTTGTTTTTCTCCAAAAAGTATTTTGGTTAGATCCCCCCAATCACGTATCACTGAGGGGCTTCAGAAAAACTTCAGAGTCTGCAGCTCCATGCTGATGATGTTGTTCGGCTGAACCCTCTTCCACAGACAAGGCGGTCTCCTAGCTCACAACATTAACATCAAATTCTAGAGCTGTGGTAAGTGCCAGTCAATTAATTCTTCACATTATTTTCCTTTCCTAGGAGTCTCTTCCCTCCAACTCACTCCCTTGCCATTCATACCTAAGAGGCATGACTACCATGATTACAAAGCCTCATGCTGCCATGGAAAGGACTGCAAAGCCTTAAAGGAAGACCTGTATGAGCAAGCAGGGTCTATACAACAAAGACAAACTGACCTCAAATTACAGACAGACAAGGATACTCTAGAAGTACTTATATGACATATCAGAAAACCACTTCAGGTACTTCTAATGTGGACGCAGCTACAGCAGTAAAGCCGAGCTTGACAGCACTACAGAGAAGGCAGTCTCTGTCTTTCCCCAAGCAAGAAGAATCATACCAGCAGAGACACAGGCTTTTTTTTTTTTTTCTTCTCCTAGAATAGCTACATTAAGGGCTCTCGCCAGGTCAACTGTGCTATTGAGGGATCACACCTCTTCCTAACCTTGACAGCCACAGCTGTGACGACAATACAGTACTGTATACTAATTCAGGACTAACCTCAGAAACCAAATATACACTTCGCCATCTAAAACTGTCTACTCGCTCCTGGCATCTTCTCAAATTTGGCCAAATGAAACACAGTCAATTTCTAATTTTCCTTCCAGATTGTTGTATTTACTCAAAGTGCTTTCATGTTTAGACTGTAATTTTTACTAAAAATACTTGGTTTGAAATAAATGAAAAACATGTATGGTAGAAAAGCTGTTTTATGCAGTTGAAAAGGTTTGCTTCAGGAGCCTACAGTCTGTATTTTTTTTAAATAAAATAAAAAAAGAAAATCCTTCATGTCTAATTAAAACATATCAAAAAGCTATAAAAACATCAATAAATTAGATGCAAATGGAATTTTGAAGCCAACTTCTTTGGAGAAAAATCTTTCAAAATTAAGTGATGATAATTATAATGCTAGGAAAATATCATTCAACTTCAAAACAGGCTAGCAGACAACTTCACTGCTTGATTATTAAGAACATTACTTGTGCGTATCACTAATGTGTCATCTTCCTTTTATTTAGGATTTTCTTTTCATCACATACACATGATGAAGCTGGGGGAGGGATGAAGCAGGATGACATGAAGATTTTTAGCAGAGCGGAGATGCAAGGTTTTTGAAATTCTCCCACTTGAAATAAGCTGCCATGATAAAATTGTCTGAATGTTTATTCAGCGCTAGACTGAAAAAAAAAAGTAAAATTCAGAAGCAAATGGTTTCATTTAACTATCACTGAACTGAAATTTATGCATTTCCCTCAGAAATTCTGTTTATAGTAATATGTGTTACAAGTAAGGCTGTAAGAATTGATATGTAATAAAATGTACTGTCCAATAACTGCACTTTTCCATAGTACAATAGTAAACATTTACAGTTTCCATTACTCTTACTGCAAAGAACATAAGTTCACATTTATATGGTCACTAAACATGCACTCACATAAACTCAACATTAAGTTTTCCTCAATGCTACGTATTCAGAGATATTATATGGAACCAATTCCATTCTCCGCCCAATATAACTCACTCCAGTTGAATTGGCTTTAACAGTTGCACCTTTCTGCTTCACAAGGAATATCTTGCCGGCAAGAGCCAGCCTTAATGACACAGCTACCTATCCAAATTACACAAGAACTTTCCTACAGCAGGACTCAGCCTACCCAAGTGCCCCACAACTCCCTCGCCAGGCAAGCCAAAGGCTTCTGTCAGGACAACTGACATGTTTCATATCACCAGTTTCCAATACTATTTTTGCCTAGCCTTCCAAAGAAGGCTCACATAAGGTTGGGAAAAAAAAACAACAAAAGCCAAAGCAAATGTATTTTCAGCAATAGGTATAGCATTTGTTTGGAATGCGTTTAAGGCCTCCAGAAGCAGCAGTCAACAATTCAGTTGTATTTATGCATATTTTCTTTCTTCACATTGACCCTTGCCAACATTACTCAACGCCCCCCCCCTTTTGAAGCCATATAAAAAGTTACTTTTTTTCTTTCACAACTACTCACTGAGTCCTATTCCACTGCTGAGAACAAGTGAAGCAAAGCCCACGCTGGGTGTCTGTCTCCTAGAGAAGACTGCATCTTTTATTTATCGCCCCTTGGCTTTATTTTCACAGTGAATTACTGGCTTAAATGTAATTAGCCAAGAAACCCTCCCTACGTGCACTCCTGTCATTCCTCATCGCTTGCAAACAGAATCAAGTGCAAGCAAAAGGGAAAAAAAAAATCTCAGCACTGCCAACCAAACTAAAAAAGCCCTACTTCTGGTTTTGCCACTCCTGAGGAACCAGATGCACCTCAGACCTTTGGAAAGAGAAAGCCAAGAGATGAAACTTATAAGAAAGTTAATTAGATCAAAAAAAAAAAAAAAAAAAGAAGATTGAACTCCCCCTAGGCAGAAGGGAAGGGCACTGAGCCCAGGAGCAGGGACACGGC
>VZTQ01012028.1:43957-57711 GCA_013400755.1 Pelecanoides urinatrix | reverse complement strand
GGCAGGTGAAGGCGGAGGCGGGGCCGGGGCCCCGGGACCGGCCCGTAGCTCGGGCGGGGCGCGCAGGTGAGCGGCGGTGGGTGGGAGCGGACGGACCCACCGACGGGGTCTGCACGGAGGTACCGACCGACCGGGAGCGGTACCGGTGCGGTGACCGCTTTTGCAGCCCGGTTGCGGTGAGTCGCGTGGATCCGGGATGCTACCGGGTACCGGGGGCGGACGGGCACGGTCGGGGCGCGGAGCAACGCCCGCTCCTGGCACACGGGCACCGGTGATCCGCGCCCCCACCGTGTCCGGCCGCCCGTGGACATGTCGTGCGTGGGGTGGGGTGGTGATCACGCGTGGGCTCTTCCCGGTCCCTCCGCACGGGACTGCGGGAAACCGGTGCCACGGGCAGGTTCCCGCGACCTCCTGGGGTGGCTGCCAAGCCTCCGGATGGGATCCGGTTGCAGTCCCCGTGGGCTCACCCCACGGGTGACAGGGTGCTGTCACCATCCCACTGGCCACATCCCCGGGAGCGCGGGGCAGGGACGGCACCGTCGCAGCGGGGAGGCAGCTCGGGAGCCCCCAGCTGCGCCGGTGCCGGCAGAGGCAGGGAACGGAGGGTGGGTGTCCCTGTGTCCCGGCACGCTGCGCCATGCCGGTGACCTGCTGGGCCTGGCACGCTGGCAGCGGCGGTGGGTGCCTCACTGCTCGCTGCTGGCGAGGGTCCACACAGGGGTGCCCACCGGGCCCGGCGGCTCGGTAGCACCCGCCAAGCACCGGTGGACTCTGCCCTGCGCGCACCCAGCCCTGCTGTACCTGTCCCCCCCTGGCTGGCTGCCCCCAGCCGGCTGTTTGCCCGGGGCGGGGTGCGGTATTTACCCTNCCCAGTTCTCCACCTCCCCCCCGCTGCCCGGTTCTCGGTGCTCTGTTCTCCATCCTCCCCCGCCCCGTGCCCGGCTCTCCCGTGCCCGGTTCCCCCGCCCTCCCGTGCCCCCGGGGCGGAGCGGAGCGGGGCGGGCCGGCCTCGGGGCTCGGCGGCCGCAGCGGGCGGGGCGCGCTCGGCGCCTGGCACCGGGCGAGGCGCCGGCGGGGCCGTACCGGGCTCCCCCCCCCCGTCATCCCCGGGGTCGGTTCCAGCGCGGCCCCGTTAATCGCCGCCGTCCCGCGCCTCTGACTCAGCTCTTCCCCCGCCCCGCCACCGCACCCCGGTCCCGGGGGGGCCCCGCATGGCCCCCGCCCTCCCGTGGGGGGGGAGTGGCGGGGCTGATGGGCGGCCCCCGCCCACCAATAGGAGGCCGGACCGCCGGCGCGCTGCCCAATGAGCGGGGCGGGGGCGGGCGCTTCCTGGAGCCCCGGCNAACCGGTGCCACGGGCAGGTCCCCGCGACCTCCTGGGGTGGCTGCCAAGCCTCCGGATGGGATCCGGTTGCAGTCCCCGTGGGCTCACCCCACGGGTGACAGGGTGCTGTCACCATCCCACTGGCCACATCCCCGGGAGCGCGGGGCAGGGACGGCACCGTCGCAGCGGGGAGGCAGCTCGGGAGCCCCCAGCTGCGCCGGTGCCGGCAGAGGCAGGGAACGGAGGGTGGGTGTCCCTGTGTCCCGGCACGCTGCGCCATGCCGGTGACCTGCTGGGCCTGGCACGCTGGCAGCGGCGGTGGGTGCCTCACTGCTCGCTGCTGGCGAGGGTCCACACAGGGGTGCCCACCGGGCCCGGCGGCTCGGTAGCACCCGCCAAGCACCGGTGGACTCTGCCCCGCGCGCACCCAGCCCTGCTGTACCTGTCCCCCCCTGGCTGGCTGCCCCCAGCCGGCTGTTTGCCCGGGGCGGGGTGCGGTATTTACCCTCCCGCCGCGGCCCGCGCCGGAGGAGAGCCACCGTCTCGGGCCGCGGCCGCCCTTGACCTGAGGCTGCTTTCGCCGGGCGAGGGGACGCGGTGCTGGGTTTGGCGTGGAGTGAGTCTCAGCGTGCCTCGGTTTCCCCCGCCGCAGCCAGGGCTGGCTGGGCTGCGGGCTCATGGGGAGCGGGCTGGGGTCCCCCAGTGCTGGCGGAGGCGCGCGGCAGCTGACTCGAGGCCGCGGCGGTGATGCCGGTGCCGGGCGCGGAGGGAGGGGCTGGGCTCAGGAACTTGAAGTGGGTGCGTGGAGAAGGGGAAGCTGTGGGGCAGGGGAGGGTGTGGGGCAGCGGGGCCGGGCTGGGGGCTGGCTGGGGCTGGGGGTGCCCTTGCTGGGGACGGGGGTACAGGGCAGGTGAAGCCCTTGAGCCCGGGCATAGGGAGGTGACCAGCAGGTGGGGGGGGACGTCAGTGGTGGCTCCTGGGGACCCTCTGAGGCCAGCCGCCCGGGCAGAGGCTGGCCGGCCCCCCCTTGCTGGCAGCACCGCGGTGCTGAGCCCGAGGCCGTGGCAGTGTGGCTCTGCCAGCTGGTGCCGTGCACCCTCGGTGCACACGTGGCACGAGCGCGACGGGCCTGAGCGCGGCGGGGGCGGGCAGTGGGTGCAGCGGGGGGTGCAGGGCCAGCGTGGCCCCCGTGCTCCGGTCCTCGAGGGGTGGCCGCTGCCCCGCGCGCGGCGCAGGAACTTCTCCTTCAGGGCGGGCAGGCGGCGGATGATGAAACCATGGAGAAATCTCTCCTGGCAGCGCGCGGGTTGCTGGCGAGAGCCCCCGGGAGCCCGCGCTCCCCCTGCGCTGCCGCCGCCGCCTTTCCATGGTAACCCCACCGCGGGAGCCGGCAGGGTGCCGGCGGGGAAGGCCGCCCCGTCTGGGGGGTTGGCGCCCGCCCGGCTCCCCGCGGCAGCGCTGGCGTCCCCGACATGCCCCGGGAGCTGCGTGTCCACACCCCAGCGAGCCCCGGGGCGGTTGGAGGACCCGGCGAGGGGCTGGGCTGAGACCCGTCAAACTTGCTTCATGCCAGGGAGGTGACGCTTGGGTGGCCGTGCAGGCAGCGGGGGAGGTGGCCGTGCCCGGTGCCGCGGCCAGTGACCTTCAGTGTGCCCGGTGCCTGGCCCTGCTCCGTGTCCGGGGATGGGTGGCCAGTTTGTGAGCATGCCGGTGTGGCGGGAGCTGCGGGGCCCGGGTGCCCTGTGCCCTCAGAGCCGGTGGCGTGACTTGGCGGGGCCGTGGGCGGGCGGGGGGACCGAGCCGTGGCGAGGGAAAATGAAAGCAGGTGATGCGGAAGGAGAAGTAGGTCAGGCGAGCGCTGGCCTCTCCCGGCAGCCTCGGCTGCGCTGCGTGCTCCGCTCTGCCCCGGCTGTCCCCGCCGTGTCCCCGGGCCCCATGGGCAGCGGCTGGAGGGGGCGGTGAGTATGGGGTCCTGCTGCCGGGCACTGGGTCCCAGGCAGGGTGGGTGCCAGACGCTGCCTGCCCTGGGTGCCGGCGGGCTGGGAAGCGCGACCAGGCTGGCTGGCACGCGGTGGGCATGCCAGCGCTCCGGCAGTTTTGCTTTGGTTCACCTCCCGCGGGTATCCCCGGCGACACGGGGCTGGGGGCTGCGGTGAGGATGGGCAGGAGGATGCTCTGCTCCTGGCTTGTACTGGGGCTGAAAAGGGGAGGGGAAGGGGATTCCCATCCCGCTGAGCGAGCCGGCATGGTGGGGACATCCCGCTGGGGACAGCTCGGGGACGGCCCCGCGTACCACAGTGGGGCTCCATGGCTGGCTGCCCCCAGCTCCGCTCCACCGTGGGGCTGTGGGGCCAGAGCCATCGCCTTCCCCACGGCGCAGGGCTGGCCGGGGTCTCGCTCGCGGTGCTGCGTGGGTCGGGGAGGCCGCGGCAGGCACGGCCCCGCTGGCAGCGCTATGTGGGCTCGGGGGGGATTAGAGCCGCCTGCCCCCTCCTTCCCTCCCCCGGGATCAGCTGTGGGCAGCGGGGAGCTGGCAGCAGGCAGCTGCCGTGGGGGCGGAAGCCAGGCTATTTCGGGGGGTGTGGAGGGGGGGCCGTGGGCTGGCACTGTCCTTGCCGGGTGACCCCACCGGGACCAGCACCGCCCCAGTGCCAGGATGGAGCATTGAGGCCTGTCCTGCGCCAGCTCTGTCTGACGGTGCTCAATCCCCGGGGGTGCCCTGAGGACAGGGACTCCACGGCGGCGAGGAGATGCCACCAGCCTGGGGGGCCCCCGGGGCCCTGCGGTCTGGTGGGACCTGGGGGTCTGGCTGCCTTCCAAGGGGCTCTCGTGACTCTGTGCTGTGGGGCAAGCGGCACCGGAGCCGGCTCACCCTGGGGCTGGTGAGCGGGACCAGCTGCGGGCAAGCCTGCCTGTCCCGGGCTGAGGGCTGGCAGAGCCTCGTCCTGCTGCCACCAGCACCCCTGTGCCCAGCACCAGGCTGCTGGGGTGCCCGCGGGCAGCCAAATCTTGTTCCATCCCAGCAGGGCTGGGCCGTGCAAACCGGAGTGCAGCGGGATGCCCAGCTCCGCCGTGCCCCTCTCGGTGCTGGCAGGGATGGCTTGGGCACCAGCCGGGGCTTGGAGCCCCTCCAAGTGTCACCCGCCCTGACCACAGCCCTGTCCCCCCGGATGCTGGGGGTGGGTTTCACCCCACGCCGGGGTGATCAAACGTGGGGTTTGCTGTTGACCATTTGTTTCCTGTTGCCCCCCCTCCCCGAGCTCCATTTCGGCAACCCCTTCCTTCCTTCCTTCCGTCCTTCCTTCCTTCCGTCCTTCCTTCCATCCATCCTTCCTTCCTTCCTTCCTCCCTTCCTTCCTTCCTTCCTTCCCTTCCTCTGCCTGCTCCTGCCTGCGTGTGGCTCCGCTCCCCGGGCCGCCCTGGCAGGGAGCAGCTGGGGACAGCCCGTGTCCGGCCCCGTGTGGCCTCTCCCTGGCACTGGGGATGGCGGTGCTCGCAGGGGGGAGCCCGGGGGTGACCCACAGAGGCCACACACCCTCAGCCACATCTGTTCTGGCCACCCGTGGGCAAACGGGTGGCCGTGGGACCCCCTGTCCTGGCAGGTTGGGGTCCCCCATGTTGGGGATGTCGTGTGGGAGATGGGGGTGCCCGTGGCTGGGGTGCCCCTCCTGCCATCGGGAGAAGGGCTGGTGCCGTGTGGGAGCCAGGATGCTGCTGGAGCCCATCGCAGCTCCATGCGTGATGGGGCTGTGTCCCATCACTGGTGCCACTGGTCAGGGTGCCACTGACCAAGGCAAGGGCGGAGCGTGGAGGAGGATGGATGAAGGTCAGCCCATCCTCCCCAAAGGCCAGCACTTCCATGGCCTGGTCCCACCTGGGTGGGCACCCTCGGTGCCCCCCAGCCGGGGCGAGCAGCAGTTTGCGACCGGCGTGGGCGCGTGGGCAGTTGCGACAGCCCCAGGGTGGGGGGGATGTGGTGACTCACCCCAGCGGGGCCTGGCCACCAGCGGGAACCCTGAGTCAGGGCTGCGTGCCCATGCCGTGCCCCTCCCTGCCCGCCTCGCCCACCTTATCTCCCGCCCTTAGCACCTGGCACACCTGGGCCAGGGGGGGCTGGCGCCGTTCCCCTCCTTTATGGGGAGCAAAGGGCAGGCAGAGGGTTGGCAGGCAGGTGCCATGTCCCTCCCTCCCTCCCGGGGATGCTGGCCTGGGGCAGAGCCCCCCGCCGTGCCCCCCACCGGGGCGGCCGGCCAGCCCGGAGCATCGCGGCAGCATGGCGGGCAAGGCTGCCTGCATCGCTGCTGCCTCCCGGCCGTGCGCTGCCGGCACTCCGGGCATCGGGCTGACCCGTGGCGGCACGGCCGGCTCCTGCCCGGCACACGGTCCCCGGTGATGGGGGAAGCGGGATGTCATGCCAGGGCGCACTGGCCCGTGCAGGCGAGATGCCGGCATGGCCGCTGCCCCTCTGCCCGCCTGCCGGCCCCGTTGCCCGCCCGTGTGGTCGGGCTCTTGCACAACCCGGCTCTTTCCGTGAACGTTGCTGGGGCCGGAGGCCCCCTCCCTGCCCGGCTGCGCGGCCGCGCTGGCACAGGGCTCTTCCCCTTTCTGCCCGGCCTCGTGCTGTCGGCAGCACCGGCACGGCTACCCGGAGCCCAGCGGGTCAGCCCTGGCACGGCCCCGGCCGGGCTGGTGTGGGCGGCCGGGGCGGGTGCTGGGTGCTGGCGGTGGGGTGTGGGGAGTGCTCCCCGGGCTGCTAATTAATTGCTGTTTAGCTGGGGATGCAGAGGGTGTAATTACGGGGGGAGGGGGATTGCGCGAACCTGCAGCCGGCCCCGGGGGGCTGCGGGGGGGCCGTGCCCTGCGGGTGCCCCTGTCTGGGGACTGGAGGGGACCAGGCGACGCGGCCCAGCCGGGGCTGTCCTCAAGCCCCCTCCCCCCGGGTCACCGCGTCCCGTGGGACCTCGGGGACCCATGTCAGGGGCAGAGCAGGACGTGCATCTGCAGGGTTGGGGGCCGGCTCCCGGGCTGGCCGGGCAGGCCACGGCACGCTGCACCGAGCCCAGCCCTGCGGTGGCAGGCCCGCTCCCGCGCGGGAGGGGGCCGGGGGATGCCCCCTGCCCGGTTCCGGGTTGGCGCCCCACGGCACGGCGCCGGCCGCGAAGGGTTAATGCCGTGTGTGTTCTGGGAAGCGGGGCTGGGAGGTGCGTGACCCGGGGTGTGGGCGTCGACTCCTTTTGAGGTGGGATCCTGCGCTCAAGTGCAGCGGGGAGCGGGGCCAAGTTCACACAGCACCCTGCCTTCCCCTCCCTGCCACTCGCGGGCCGCCGACCCGGCCGCGGCGCAGCGCCGAGCCACACCAGGACACGCGCCAGGTGAGCCGCGCGCCCACCCCGCCGCCACCGGCCGTCGCGGTGGAGAAGGTGCCGGGGTGGCGGGGACCTGGCGTGGTACCACCGGGCGCGGGGAGGGCCGAGCACGGCTGCTCTGGCACCGAGTGGGAGGCTGCCGGGATGCTGGCGTCGCCCGAGCCCTGCACCGCCCTCGCTGCCGGTGGGATGGGACGGGACGGGAAGGGACAGGCGGCGAGGTCCGGGTCACCGCGGCCTGGCAGAACGGGGCCTGCACCCTGCAGCGGTGATGCCAGGCAGCCGGACGCGCCTCTGCCTGGCCCGGGCAGCGGGGAAGGTTTTGGCAGCGGGAGGGGGCCGTGATGCCAGCACGGGGCCGGTGGGCACGGGGCCAGCTCGGGGACTCGGCTGGGCCGGTGGCTGCTCGTCCCCGCTGCAGGTGCCAGGGTTGGCACTGGGGACGTCACCGGTCCTGTAACCGCCTGCTCCACCGCGGCAGGGCTGCCTTTGCCCAGCCTCCAGCCCAGCTATCGTGCCAGGCTGGCACCGGGCCCCGGGAGCTGCGCCGGGCAGCGCCGGCTGGGTGCGGAGGCAGACCTGGGCCGCGGCGCTCGGAGCCCCTTCCCCGGTGCTGATGGCTGCCGTGCCTTGGCCACGGCGCATGGCCGTGCCCGCGAGGCACTTGAGGTGCCTGGGGACCGGCAGCTCTCCGGGTGGCACGGCGGGTGCAAGGAGCCGGACAGCAGCGGGGGGTTGGGGTGGTGCCGTGGGGCTCGCTCCCCGGTGCCATGGGGCGGGGGGGTCTGTTTATCCTCTTCTCTCTTCAAACCATTTCCTTTCGTCTCTGCTCGCTGTTTTCTTCTTCTTTCAAAGAGCGGGACCGCTTCCCCCGGCCGCCTCCCCTCCAGCACCGGGACCCCCGGCACACCTCCGGCATGTGCCTGCTTCAGGGCCACCAGCCTGGCCAGACCCCGGCCCACCGCCTTCCCCGCCAGGCGGGCAGAGGGGCTGCGCAGCCCCCCCTCCCCAGCCCCCCCACAGCCATGCCACCCCCCTGCACTGCAGGGGTGGGCACCGGGGCCACCGCTGCTCCCCACTGGCTTCGGGCAGGGTGATGGGTGGGTGGCGGGGATGCAGGACCCGGACACCTGGGTGCTCTTCCCAGCTCCCGAAGGGCGAGGGGCCCCTGTGGGGCGAGGGGCCGGGGGCCGGGTCGGTGGCTGGTGCCGCGCTCCCCTTCCTGGGTGACTCATCCTCCCCGGTGCGGCTGTGAAGTCCCTCGACAGCGTTTGCGACTCTTGTGACCGAAAGCAGCGGCACTCAGCAGCAGCCTGGTGCGGGGGCTGTGCTCCCCGGGACCCCTGCCGCCCCCTTCTCCATGGGGGACCCCCCCAGCCACCCCCTCCACATCTCCCACCATCCCCAAGTTGGGGCCGGGGCCCGGCACGGGCTGGCACTGTGCCCGCGTGCTTGGTGCCATCCTGGCTTGGTGGCACGGGACGCAGCCAGTCCCCACGCAGGGTGGGTGCTGCAGGGCCGGACACCCACCCTGCTGTGTGCGGCTGTGCCGGGGCGGCCGGACCCCCAGAGTCGGGGGGAGCTGGCAGCTAACTGGGGGCTGGCCGCGGTTGCGCCAGGCGGCGCGGGCTGGCAGCGGGATGTCAGGGTGACCTGAGCAGGCATTGTTCCCGCTGCCGCCTGCCCCAGCATGGGAGCCGGCTCAGTGTGGGGAGCGACCCCCCCCTTTCCCCGGCTCTGTGCGGCTGCTGCAGCCGAAACGGGCCTGGCTGCAGGCATTGACGTAACTGAGAAAGTCCTGGTGTGGCGGGGGTGTGGGCATTGCCGCCAACCCCCTCCCCGGCCTGTGCCCCCTGCACCATCGTCTCCGGTGCCGGCCGGGGAATGCTGAGGGGCCGGAGGTGGCTCCGGCACCCTCACACCTCGTCCCCCCCCATTTCCTTATCGCCGCTGTGATCTCCTCGATGGCAGCACCCGCTCAGCATGTGACTTCGCTCCAGCGGGGAGGATGCGCGGGGGGGCAGGGGGTGTCGGGGAAGAAGCCGTAACGGGCGGTTTGGTGCGATGGAAAATCCCCCTCCTGCCGCCGCCTCGCCCCCGCCCTACCCCAGCCCCGCACCCTCGTCCGCAGGCATCCGGCCCCGTGGCCGCTCACGGGGGTCCCGGCTCCCTCGCCGGCCTGAGCCGTGTCTCCACTGATGAGCTCCGTGGCACCGGCAGCACCGAGGCTGCTCCCGCCTGCACCGTGGCACGGCGAGGCCGGTGGCTGGGCTTGTTCCTCGGAGCACCCGCTGCCCGCCGGGTACGGCTGGGGCCTTGGTTGCTGTGCTGGGCCCGGGCACCCCCTGGTACGAGCCCCCACGCGGGCACGTGCCGGTGGATGCCAGCCCCGGCCCTGCCGGCAGGAAGAGCCCTGCGAGTGCCCCGTGCCCGCGTGTCTCGTGGGGCTGGTGGTGCCGCGGGGACCACGGGACAGGGGGGTCCATCGCGCTGCCATCGGCGTTTAGCCAGGGGAGGCAGCAATGGAGGATCCGGGTGCCACCCCATCCCGGGACCACCACCTGTGACAGCCCTGGGGGTCCGCAGGGCTCCAGGGTGCCCTCGGCGGGTGCCGCGTCCCTGTCATCCGCCCCCCCCCGGCCACCCGAGCCGTGGCGTGGGGCTCTCGCCTCCCCTAATCCTGCCCCTGCTGCTAATCCTGCCTAATCCAACCGGGGGCTGTCGCTGCCTGTTGGCTCCCAGGGCCCTGACAGCTTAATCGCCCCTAATCCACTTGCCCCCGCCCCAGCGGGCAGCGGGGACCCCGGCCGGCGGCAGGACGGGTTCCTGGCAGGGGGTGGGGGGGGCGGCCATGGGTGCTTGGCGCCGGCATCCCGGGCGGTCGGCACTGCCCGGCTCCCAGTTTCAGGGGCGGCTGCCGCCTGCCCTGCCGGTCGGGCCTGCTCGGCAGCGGCTGGGGCGGCTCCGCAGCTGGTTGCTCCGGGGCCGTTCCCAGCCGCCTGCCGAGGCAGCCCCAGCTGGCGGCCGCCCAAGCGCAGGGAGCGGCCGGCGCGGGGATGGGCCCCTGTGCCGGGGGCCGCCGGCCGCGCCGCCCCTCCACGGGCAAGAGGGGGCACGTCCCCTGCGCCCGCCGACGGCACAGCGTGGCTTGGCACGGGCCAGCACGGCGTGGCGGGGTTCAGTTTGGATGGGCCTGGCGTGGTTCAGCCTGGCCTGGTGCGGCTCGGCGATGTCCAGTGCCACATGCTACCATCCGCCATGGCTCGGCTCGGCTCAGCATGGCATGGCATGGCATGGCATGGCACAGCTCTGGCAGCACCAAGAGCCTGGACATGGCGGTGCTGTGTGCCCACCTCTGCCTTCCCCAGGGTGCAGGCAGGGCTGCAGCCACCAGACGGACCTCCCACCCCAGTATCACCGGCAGCACTGGTGTCACCCAGCAGCACTGGACAGCCGGGAGGGCATTACCCGTGGCTGGGCACGGGCTTGCAGGCCAGGTTGCAGCACCGGAGCTGCCGCTGTTGCCTGTACCCTGCCTGCGGGTCGAGAGGGCAGCGGGCTCCCTCTTCCCACAGGCTCCATCGCCCACCTGTGCCAGCTCCATGGGGACGCACGGGTCCCCAGTGCAGCACCACGGGTGCCATGGGTGCCAGTGCCGGCAGCGCCGGCTTTACGGCTGAGGCCAAGCCCTGCCAGCCGCAGCGTGGGAAAGGCCCGGCTCACTCAGGCAGGGCTTGGCTGGGCGAGGAGCGGCCCCGGGCTGGGGCAAAGGGGGAGGGAGGGGGCTGGGCCCCCACCGGGAGCGGGGGCAGGAACCGGCGGCGCGGGTGCTGATCCTAATCTGCGGTGGCAGGAAGCATGGCCCCCGTTCCCAGCTCGGCTGGGCTCCGTGGGGCGGCCCCCGGCCCTCGGGGCCCTCTTCCCGGCACTCGCCCGCCCACCCATGCCCGCCGCCGGCGAGGCCCGCGTTCCCAGGACGGGGCTGCTGGGAGCCGGCGGCTGCGCCCGGCCGTGCCGGAGGCCGGGGGGCCGGGGGGGTGGGTGGGCTGGCGCAGGAAGCGCCGCACCTCGGCGCCGTTCAAAGGCGCCACGCTGAGATTTCCCCCTTTGCTGTGGTGGCGCGGGGGGCGGCGCGGGCGGCCGGGCGCTGGCGGCGGAGGAAGCGCAGGGGGCTGCGGCGGGGGGCCTGCCACCCGCCAACCTCAGCATGGGGCGGGGGGGGTGAGGGCAGCCCCCGGGCTCTCAGCCTGCCCCGGTTCGGTGTCCCACTGAAACCCTGGTCCCTGGTGCCACCGCCACCGAGTCCCGTGCGATGGCGGTTTCCTCGCACCCCGGCTTCGCGGCAGAGCTGATGCTTCAGCCATGGCGTTTCGTCCGAGCGCCGTCTTCCGGCTGGTTCCCGTGCCGGTCAATGAGCGTCCCGTCCTTCCCACAGGTGAGGACGATGGCCAGCCCGGAGGACGACCTCATCGGCATCCCCTTCCCCGAGCACAGCAGCGAGCTGCTGAGCTGCCTGAATGAGCAGCGGCAACTGGGGCTGCTCTGCGACGTCACCATCAAGACGCAGGGGCTGGAGTACCGCACCCACCGCGCCGTCCTGGCCGCCTCCAGCCGCTACTTCAAGAAGCTCTTTGCCGGGCCAGGGCCGGGGCAGGAGGTCTGCGAGCTGGACTTTGTGGGGCCGGAGGCGCTGGGCGCGCTACTGGAGTTCGCCTACACGGCCACGCTCACCATCAGCAGCGCCAACATGGGTGAGGTGCTGCGCGCCGCCCGGCTGCTGGAGATCCCCTGCGTGATCGCCGCCTGCGTGGAAATCCTGCAGGGCAGCGGGATGGAGGCGCCCGGCCCCGATGACAACGACTGCGAGCGCGCCCGCCGCTACCTGGAGGCTTTCGCCACCCTCCCCGAGGGCGAGGCGCCGGCCCCGCCGCCCCCCCGCCCCGNACCCCTTCCCCTTCCCCTACCAGCCCCCCCTGTCCCCCGAGGAGGCCGCCTCCGACGAGGATGCCATCGACCCCGACCTGATGGCGTACCTGAGCTCGCTGCACCACGAGTCGCTGGCGCCCGGGCTGGATACGCCCGACAAGCTGGTGCGCAAGCGCCGCTCGCAGATGCCCCAGGAGTGCCCCGTCTGCCACAAGGTCATCCACGGCGCCGGCAAGCTGCCCCGCCACATGCGCACGCACACGGGCGAGAAGCCCTTCGCCTGCCAGGTCTGCGGGGTCCGCTTCACACGGTGAGTGCTGCCGGACGGACCCTCCCTGCCTGCTGGGTACCCGACGGCATCCCCCGTGGCACCTCCCCTGCCAGCCCTGCCGGTGCCTGGCCGCATCCCCGGCACGGCACAGGCTTTTCTGCACCCCATGGGTGCTGCTGGGCCGATCCTCCCTGCCTGCTACCCGGGGTACCCGTCAGCAATCCTGGCAACATCTCTCCTGCCAGCCCTGCCGGAGCCTGGCCACATCCCCACCGTGGTTCAGGGCAGGTCCATGGGCTCTTCGGCACCCCAGAAGTGCTGCCGGACCCACCCTCCCCGGCAACACCTCCAGTGCAGGCACCTGGCTGCATCCCTGGTGTGGTACAACACAGGGACCCATTTCCCAGCCCTGCCAGTGCCGCAGCCGTCCCCGCACGCCCCAGCCAGGCAGCCGGGACGTGGTCCCCTGCCCCGCCAGAGCACCCAGACCCCCGTGCCCTGCTGTGGGGCTGCCGGCACCATCCCCCTGCCTGCTGCAGCCAGGTGGCTGCTTCGCTGGGGATGCCGGCTGCCCCGTGCCGACGTCTGCCTGTCGTTCCCCCCCACCCAGGAACGACAAGCTGAAGATCCACATGCGCAAGCACACGGGCGAGCGACCCTACTCCTGCCAGCACTGCAGCGCCCGCTTCCTGCACAGCTACGACCTGAAGAACCACATGCACCTGCACACGGGCGCCCGGCCCTACGAGTGCTACCTCTGCCACAAGGCCTTCGCCAAGGACGACCACCTCCAGCGGCACCTCAAGGGCCAGAACTGCCTGGAGGTGCGGACCCGCCGCCGCCGCCGTGACGAGCCGCCCCCGCCGCCCGCTGGACCCCCCGGCCTTGACCTCTCCAACGGGCGGCTGGAGGGGTTGCGCCTCTCCATTGCCCGCTACTGGGGTCCAGGACGGCCCGAGGAGGAGGAAGAGGAGCCGGAGGGCGAGGAAGGGCCGCAGCCGGATGGCACCGTGCCGGTGGAGACGGCATAGGGCCGCTGCGACAGCGGGTGCCGTGCCGTGCCGAGCCGTGCTGTGCCCACCGGGGTTTCTGTTCCCGTTTTTCCCGTCACGGTTCGTTCCCAGTTATGCAAAGGGGGAAACTCCCCCCTGGCCGATTTGCACAATGGGGTGGGGGGGTCCCTGCCGCCCCCCCCGCCGTGCCCGGGCCTCCCCCCTCCCGCCGTGCCCGGGCGGCAGAGCCCNGGCCCCAGCGGTCACCCCTCTGCCCTTTGCACATGTCCCCCCCGCCCCAGGGCACAGCCCCTCCGGGGGGGCAGGGGACCGGCACTATTTGCCTAAAATAAGAGTTTATCTATATTTAAAAAGATGATGTAATATATTCCCCCCCGCCCCGACCCCTCCGCTGCTGCCCGCCAGCGCTGCCCGGCCCCCCGCGCGTCTGTCCCTTGCCATGGGGTGCCGGGAGGGGTGATGGGGACGAGGGGCTCGGCTCCCGTCATGGCTTTAAAGTGCCTTATGGTGAACTTGAAATTTTCGGCTACTTGAACCTCTCTGGTGTCAGGAACCAAACGAATAATCGGCGGGCGGCCGCCCCCCGTCCCGCCGGGTCGCCTCTGTCTGTCTGTCTGTCTGTTTGTGTTTGTTTTTTTAAACGAAGGCTGCTTGGTAATAAACGGAGAAGCAGGGACCCCCCCTGTGCCCGGCTCTCTGTCCTCCCTGCGCCCCCTCCTCAGAGCAGCTCTGCTCGGGCCTGGGGCAGTGAGGGGGCTGGGGGCACCGCAGGGCTGGGAACGGGGGCATCGAGGGGCTGGGGACACCACAGGGATGGGGACGGGGACATCAAGTGGCTGGGGGCACTGTGGGGCT
>VZTQ01012028.1:0-23041 GCA_013400755.1 Pelecanoides urinatrix | reverse complement strand
GCCGAGCCCCGGGCCCGCGCCGCCGGGAGGGTCGGGGCGGCGGGCGGTGGGCTCCCGGGCGGGGCGGAGCTGGCGGGCACCGAGCCACCGGGCAGCCCCGGTGCTACCGGGAGCCCCCGGGTGATACCAAAACGGTGAGTATCTCCCGGTGGTACCGAGCCCCGGGTGTTACCGAGCCGCTGGGCACCCCCGGGGGGTACCGAGCCAACGGGCATCAACGGCTGGTAGCGAGCAGGTGAGTATCCCCCGGTGGTGCCGAGCCACCGGGCACCTCCGGGCGTTACGGAGCCGGTGCGTAACCCCAGGTGGTGCTGAGCACCGAGCCACCGGGCATCCCTGGTGTTACCAGGGTGCCCCAGAGTGGTACCAAGCCGGTGAGTACCCCCAGCGGTACCAAGCCGCCGGGCACCCCGGGGTGTACCGAGCCACCGGGGTGCCCCAGCGTGGTACCAAGCCGGTGAGTACCCCCAGCGGTACTGAGCCACCGGGCACCCCGGGTGTTACTGAGCCAGCGAGTACCCCCGGTGGTGCTGAGCCCTGGGCGGCACCGAGCCACCAGGTGGTACTGAGCCACCGGGCACCACTGGTGGCACCAAGCCCTGGGTGGTACCGAGTGTCGGGTGTTACTGAGCCACTGGGCATCTCCAGGCGTTACCGAGCTGGTGTGTACCCCTAGGTGGTGCTGAGCCCCAAGCAGCACTGAGCCACCGGGCATCCCCTGTGGTTCCAGGGGTGCCCCAGGGACGTACCAAGCTGGTGAGTACCCCCAGCGGTACCGAGTCACTGGGTACCCCCAGCGGTACCGAGCCCTGGGTGGTAGGAAGCCACTGGCCATCCCCAGGCGATACTGAGCCAGTGAGTACCCTCGGTGGTGCTGAGCCCTGGGTGATACCAAGCTGGTGCGTGCTCCCGGTGGTGCCAAGTCCCCAGCGGTACCAACCCGCACTGAGCTTTGTGCATCCTCAGGTGGCACCGAGCCCGGGCACGCTTGCTGGGCATGGGGTTGGTGGGCAGCCCTGGGGTGCTTGCGGCTGGTGGACACCGAGTCTGGGGTCACCCTGGGTGGCATCAAGCCAGTGGGTGGCACTGCCAGGGCTGCGGGTCCCCATGGCGGATGTCCCCACTGGTGGGGGCCATCGGGCATGGCCCAGCCCCTGCCTGGCCAGGGGTGCTGCCCACAGGCTCTGCCATCATCGGTGGGCTGGGGTCCGGCCCCATTCCTCCTCCTGGCCTCCTCCATTTTAGGCTGCTCAGGGCCTGGGGGGAGCGGGGAGGCAGCATCGGGATGTTGTGCCAGAGACCCGGGGGCTGCACTTCCCCACGGGGGTCTCGTTGCCCTCGGCCTGCCAAGCTGGGCTGGGGCAGGTGGGCGCTCTCCGGGCAGGGCTGGGGGCACCCATACTGCCTTGCCCTCCCTGGGAGTGGGGACCCACCACCCATGGGTGCCCCAGGAAAGGGGGGGGCTGTGTGCCCCTCTGCAGGGTCAGGGCAGGGCCCTGGCCCCCGGCAGCCCTCGGCCCTGCCCGGGCTCGCCCCGGCCAGCGTCGCCCGGTGGGATGCTGTGAGTCAGCGGGGAGCCCGCGCCCGGTCCTGTCCTCGAAGAGCCCCCGGCCTGGGGGTGGGGGGGGGGGCGGCTGGGGCCTGAGCCTCCCCGGCTCGACAGCGCTGCCGGCCCGGTGATTAATGCACCGGCCTTTGCCGCAGCTGCCAGGAATCTGCGCCTGGTGTAAACACTGCCTGTGCCTGCACCGGGGCAGCAGGAGGGGGCTGGAGCCGGCCCCGAGGTCTCCCCACCAGCCCCCTCCCCGATGGGACGGGGTGACCCTACCAGCCAGGCGGCACCTCGGCAGCACCATCCCTGCCGCAGCGCTGCCGGTAACGCCGGGGCCCTGCCGGGCTGGTGTGCACCGGGGCCGTGGCAGGATCCAGCCGGTTGGGAGACGCGGGCGCAGGGCGGAGGCTTGCGCCCTGCTGCGGCTGGGAAGGGGGAGAGGGGCTCCTGCTCCGTCACCTGTCCCAGGCGTGTGCACATACATGTATGTGTGTGTGCATGCATGTGCACGCGTGTGTGTGTGCCTGCAGAGGTGTCTGCTCCACCCTGGCCTGGCCGCACACACCGTTTGCAGCCGTGAGCTCATGCCAGCCCAACAGCCACGCCGGTGCCTGCCTGCCCGCGCAGGTACCCAGGCTGGGCCCCCTCCCCTGCCTGCCCGGCCAGCAGAGCCCCCCGTGCCCCCTGCCCCGGCCAGCTGCCCCCTGCGAGCACCGTGCCGGTGCAGGAGGCATCACGCGGGGTGGCCCCCCGCCGGGGTGTCAGCACTGATCAGTGCCGGGGGCGAGGGGCTTTGTGCCCCGGCCGGCGTGGCTGGGCTCCCCCCCGCCGCGCTGGCCGAGCCCATTCAGCTCCAGCGGCCTGCGGCTAATCCGAACTGATGCCTGGTTGTGTGGAGCGGCCGGCTGTTTCGGTAAAAGCCCGGCCACCCGCTCTGCTGGCGCGGGGGGCAGCAGGGCGTCCCTCCCGGGGACAGTGGGACCCCTGGCGCCCGCTCCCCGGCTCACCCTGCCCGGCAGGTTCCTGCGGGACGACTACACCATCCAGGTGGCCATCAATGACTACCTGGACATCTACTGCCCGCACTACGAGGGGGCCGTGCCCGCCGGCCGGGCAGAGACCTTCACGCTCTTCATGGTGGACTGGGAGGGCTACCGCGGCTGCTACGAGACCCCCGGCGCCTTCAAGCGCTGGGAGTGCAACCGGCCCCAGGCGCCCTTCGGGCCCGTCCGCTTCTCGGAGAAGATCCAGCGCTTCACCCCCTTCTCGCTCGGGTTCGAGTTCCAGCCGGGGGAGACCTACTACTACATCTGTGAGTCACCCCGCGGCCCCCACCTGGGGGGCTGGGTGTAGCCAGGGTCGGGTCCCAGCAGAATTCGGCTGCACCCAGGGGTGGGACAGGGTTTGGGGCATGCAGGAGGGTCAGGGTGCACCAAGGACCTGGATGCAACCAGGGTTGGGGTGCATGGGGGGGGAGTTGGGGTGCACCNTGGGGTGCACGGGGACGAGTCTGGATACCCACAGATTTGGAGTGCACGGGTGGGTCTGGTTGCCCACGGGGTCGGGGTGCACGGGGGTCTGGATGCCGCGGGGGGTACTGGCCCCGCCGCCCGCCGGGAGGGGGCGCCCCAGGCCCGGCTCTGGCCCGGCCGTCGGGGGGTCCGGTCCCGGGCTAGGGGCGCCGTGCCGGGGGGGGACCCGCTGATGTGTCCCCTCTGCCCAGCTGTCCCCAGCCCCGAGAGCGCTGGGCGCTGCCTGAAGCTGCGCGTCTCCGTCTGCTGCAGAGGCACNACAGGAGTGGTCTGGATGCGACCAGGGTGGGGTGCATGGGGGGGTCCAGCTGCACTTAGGGGTCTGGATGCAACAGGGGTCGGGGTGCACGGGGGGATCTGGATGCCTACGGGTTTGGAGTGCACGGGTGGGTCTTGTTGCCCACGGGGTCAGGGTGCACAGTGGGGGGGTCTGGNAGTGAGTCCGGCTGGGGGGGGGTGGCTGCACCCCAAAAGTTTGGGGCTCTCCCTCCCCTGCCTCTGGTGCAGCCTGGTCCCCTCTGGGCGTACTGGTTTGCACTGGGGCCTTGGGGGGGACACCGTGTCCCCCAGGGCAGCCGGTCACTGATACCATTGGGGTTTGTTTCAGCACCAGAGCCAGTGACGGAGGTTCCCAATTCGCAGCCCCGTGGGCGTGGGGGGCCGGAGGGTGAGTACGAGGGGGGCAGGGGTTAGGCACCGAGGGTCGGGGGCCAGCTCGCCCTGACCTCTGCTCCTGCCCTGGCAGACGTGGTGCCCGTCTGGGGCATCGCAGCCCCGCTGCAGCCCCGCGCCCCGTGCCTGGCCCTCGTGCTCCTCACCCTGCTCTGGATCTGACCCTCGGCGCTGCCCATGGCGGGGAGACGGGCTCCTCTGCCCCACTCCCCGCTTCCAGACTCTTCCTCTGCCGCCATCCCCCCCCGAGCCCATGGGGCAGCCCCGGGCCACCACTCACCCACCGGACCCCCACGGAGCCGAGCCAGGGCCAGGAGCTCCGGGCTGGAAGGTGAGGGGGGCACGGGGGACTCCCAGGCGGTGGGTGCCTGTGGGGACTGGTCCCCCTTACTGCACCGCAGCACCCCCTGACAGGGCTCTCCCCCTCCTAGGGACCTCGCTTCCCACTGGCATCACCGCACACCGGCCCCGCCGGCCTCCCTGCCCCGGCGCTGGGCTCCCCGCAGCTCAGCGGACGCCTGCTCTGCCCCAGGGCCGTCGCCTCATCTCGTGCCTTCCCCCGTGGACCCCCTGCCCTGGGGGGCCAGGGACCCCCAGGCCCTGGAGCGGGGTGGCAGCTCCTCCAGGTGCTGGATGGAGGCAGGCGCCTGGCCTCTCCGCTGCCTTGTCCTCGGGCGAGGACACACCGATCTGTCTTCTGGGAAGACGCCCTCCTCCGTGCCGTCACCGGCCCCTACGGTTTGGTTTTAACCCCTGGTAGTGACTGAGCAATACAGCGTTTGCAAGATCACTGCGCCCTCGGGCTGTGCAGCCCCCACCCCTGGCCTCGCGCTGCCCGCGGTCCCCTCCTGCCCGTGCCCACCCGCCCGCGGTCCCCATCGCCGCAGGAAGGCTGGGGGTGGCTGCTCCCCGGGGGTGCCTGCCCCTCTTGCTGACGACCTTTCAGGCCAGGGGTTTAATTGCAGCGATTTGATATTGAGACGTCAGCTCATGTCACAGGGAGAGCTTTAATTACAGACGAGCTGCCTGCAATTAGTGCCTGGCAGCGGGACCCAGGGCTGGCTGCCGGCGCCCAGTAAGGGACAGGGATGAGGGGCGGTGGGGCTGGGGGGGTCGCTCACCCGGAGCCCCCAGCCAGGCACCCTGGTCCCGCTCACTGCCCGTGGCCGAGCTTGGGCTGCCTGCGGGGCGGTGGTCCTCCGTCCATCTGTCCATCCGCCCACCGCGTACCCCATTAGGATGCACCACAAAGCAGGGGGCTGTGGGGGCCACAACTGGGGTACCACCCTTTGCCTATGGGGCACCCAGGTCGCTGCGGGGGGCCAATCTCGTGGCGTGGCTGGGTCCCTGCTGCCGGGGTCGTGGCTCTGGTGCAGCCGGCGGCCGAGGGATGGAGCCGGCAGCGGCGTGCCCCAGGCATACCTGCTGGCGGGAGGGTTGCTCGAGGCTTCTGCAGTGGCCGGTGGCTCCTGTCCCCCCACCCCGTGGGTGCAGCCCCCCGCTGCTCTGCTCGGGGGGCCCAGCCAGGGCCGAGCCCCCCATGGGGCTGCTGGCAGCCAGGCCCCTGCGGCCCCCTCCCCACGCAGGCGTTGCCGGCCGCCTGCCGCAGTGGTGCTGGGCACGTCAGACAGGTTTTATGGCTTCTCGGGAGAAACTGCTCGGCAAGAGGCTGAGCAAAAGCATCGACCGCGCCGTGCCCCTCCCCCCTGCGCCGATGCCTGCCCTTCCTCCACCGCACCCCATCCTCACACGGTGGGGGGCAGCCTGTCCCCACGGGGGCAATGGGGCCTGGCCCCACCATGGGGCCCAGGATGGTGCCTGGAGGCTGCCTGGTGTAGAGGGGTCCATGCCCTGTGGGACTCCCATGAGGGGGATCCTGGGGGGGACTGTGCCTTGTGGGACACCCCCCCCCCATATGGGGTGATGTCATCTGGGGGGGACCATACCCGAGGGACCTCCCCCCCCACCATGTGGGGATGCTGAGAGCAACCATGTCCTGAAGGACCCCCATGTGAGGATGCTGGCTGGGGGCATCTCCCCACCGACCCCCACGCAGGGATGTCAGGGGTAATGGTGCCCTGTGGGACCCCCATGCAGGGATGCTGTGGGGTTGTACCCTGCGGAACCCTCGTGCAGGGATTCCGGGGGGCTGCCCATCACTTCCCCAGCCCCCCCTGGGGCTTTCCCAGGTGAGGCCAAGGTGTCCCTACGGGGACCCAAGGGTGGGTGCCGGGTCCCGGAGCAGTGGGGCCCTGTCCTTGAGCGGGGATTGCTTGGTATGCGGGAGCCGCTGCCGGCTTCAAATCCCATCGACTTCCAATGAGCAATGCCATCAATAAAAGCTAATTGATGGCACGGCCGCTCCAAATCAGATTCCCCGTCCCCTGAATCGAATTGATGGCTCCGCGCCCCGCAGCCAGCCGCGGCAGAAATTGAATCTATTAAAGGAATAGGCTCCATTAGCCCGTCCCTTCTGTCTCGCAATCTCCCTGCCTTGGGGCTCCCCCCCTGCCCTGATGCCCCCCCAGCTCCCCAGCTGCCACCCACGCCAGCCGGGATGCTCGGGTGCCAGGACACCCGGGTCCCACTGGGGAAGGGCGAGGGGTGAGGGTGCCCGGGTGCCCTCAGCCAGCGGGTCCGTGCCCCACGGGGTAACCCCGGGTGCTGTGGGCAGGTGGGAGTTAAACCCTCAGAAATTGGGAAGGAATTTATCACTGGGAACAGAAAATGATGTGAAACGGTAATAGGCAGCCCTGAGATGAAGAGGGGGATAAAGAGACGACAGGTTGTGCCGACAGCCTGGGAGACACGGCAGCGTGGCGGGAGGTGAGATGGAGACACGGTGTGGCCGTGCCCAGCCCTGTGCCCCGGCTCACTGCCGGGACTGGAGACCGTGGGTGCACCGTAGCACCGGGATGAACCTGGGCGCAGGCCCCCCCAGCCCCGTGGTGCTCCCGGCAGCCTGTGAAGAAGCTCCTGGCACCGGGTCCCCCGGCTGGCCATGCTGCTGGGGTCCCCTCACCTAGCCGTGCCGGGACAGGGGACCCGGCACTCCCCGACACCCCTCACCGCCCCGGGGTGAGGATGAGGTCAGGCACCGCAGCTGTCCCGGGGGAAGCCCCAGGATGCACAGGGCGGGACGAGGGGCCCGGTGGCCCCCCCAGAGGGCTGGAAGGTAGGAGCATGGCCCCCCCTGGGGCAGTGGGGCCCATCCCAGCCCGTTTCCCATGGGCACAGGGCAGCGGCTGCAGCCCCCATCCGAGAGCTGCCGAGAGCATCCCGGAGATGGGAAATGGCTCCGTGTCACCATGGAAACGGGGCCACCAGCTCGCCATGCCGAGGGGACACGCCGAGCTGAGAGGACATGCGTGCCGACCCCTGAGGAGCACAGCACCAGGCGAGCTGGGCACCAGGCACCATGCACCAGGCACTGGGTACCGGCCGCAGGCTCCCAGGCACCCTCTGGTCACACCACAGAGCCCATCACCCGTCTCGGTCCTGCTCGTGCATCACCCAGCGGTTGCGGGCACATGGTGGGATGCCATCCCGGTGGGATGCCACCCCGGCGTGTTGCCACCCCAGCCGGGCAGCTCTGCACCGCTGCACCAGTGCTCAGCGCTGGGTGTGCGGGGCCAGAGCTGGCTGTTCCCCGAGCAGCCGCCTGATGATGTGCATCATCAAGGTTATAATTTAGCAAAACACTCAGCAGGGGCTTTGGAGGGAGCTGGCCCGCGCCGGCTAATTAGCCAGTCACACACACCGAGCCCGCGCCTGCCATAGCAATGAGGGTGCGTGCACCGGGTGTGCCAGCTCGCACCGGCGTGGCACACGCATGCAGGGGCCGTTGCATCCCACCTGCATCCCGCAGAGCCGGGGCCAGGGTGCTGGGCAGGCAGCTGCATCTCCGCTGGCCAATTCCCGCTGCCGGGGTGAGAGCAGAGGGCATCACCGCTTATCTCCGCTAACCCGGGGCCAGGACGGCAGCCGGCACAGCGGGGAGAGCGCGCGGGGGCACGCGCTCGCCAGCCCGGGCACCGGTGGCTTTGCACGCCCAGGGCTACGGGTGCAGGCAGATGCTGCATTCACGCATCTCCGCTGTGTGCCGGGGTGTCTGTCCATCCCTGCCTGCATCCGTCTGCCCATGCCCTTGCATGTGCCGTGGTGCCGGCAGCAGCTTGGCAGGGTTGCCCCCCCCCAGCCTGCTGTAATCCTGATGGACAATAATCCTGCTGTGTCGGAGCCGGGATGGGCAGGAGCTGCCCTTGCAGCGGCAGCGCAATTCAGCTGCCGGCTCTGTCGGTGCTGCCTGCACCGGCTGCATACTAAGGGCCCTTGGTGCTGGAGCCGGCTCTGCTGTGCCCCGGGTTCCCTGTGCTGGGACCCTCTCTGGGGACGAGGCTGGTGGCCCACAGGACCCCCAGCCCACAGCGTGGGATCTGCCCCCGGGCATGTGGGCAGGGTGCAGGCAGGGTGCAGGCAGGGCTCCCACCCGGGTTTTAAACCTCCTGTCCTCTTGCCCCTCGTTAGTTTTAAACGACACGGCGTTACTCCCCAGTGTGCTGCATCCGTGGGGCAGCAGGACGGTGAGACTGGGGGCTGGGGTGGGTGCCCACCCAGGGCAGCATCTTCCAAGGGTGCCTGGAGCGGGTGCTGTGAGGGTCGGCGGCGGGGCTGGATGCCGGGGTTTCACCGCGGGTGCACAGCCCTCGCTGCCTGTCCGTTCCCTCCGGGCACACGTCTGGCTGGGAGGTTGCTGGGGGGGACAGAAGGGTCCCAGTACCGAGCGCTGGAGCTGCAGGTGCGATGGGGCACGGGGCGAAGGTGAGTCCCCTCCTCGTGGCAGGGGCCCCAGTGCAGGAGCCCTGCAGTGCCTCTGTGCCTGCTCCCCGTGTTCATTGATCCGCCCCGTGCTCCTTTGATCATCAGGCTGCTAACAAGCTTCCCTGGCAAAGACCTCGTTAGCCACGCAAGAGTCCCACGCTGCTTGGCCAGCATCTGGCTTTGGTGGGCACGGAGCCGGTGTGCCCTGCTCCACCGCGGGCAACCTCCTGGGTCCCTGCAGGTCCCAGCCCGGGGACAGGGATGGGGACAGGCGGGTGCCAGCGGACAGCAGGCACGTGGTGCAGCCGGCCCGTGGCCAGAAGCAGGAGCAGCAGGAGGCGGATCGATGCGCTGAATTATTTAGTGAGGGAGTGCGAAGCAGCTGCGATGGCAACACCCTGCGCGGGGGCACGGGGCCACGCTCGCGCCCGGGCACGGGACCCCCCCACCCAGCCCAGACGGGGTGGCCAGGCACCCGCTGCCAGGCTGCAGGTTTGGTGCACCCACCCGGGGTCCTCTGCCACCCCCTTGGGCGGTGGGTGGCAGCAGCACGGGGCACCCCGCTCCCCCCAGCACCCCTCCATACCCCACTGGCCATGCCAGGCTGTCCCCAGGTGGTGCCACCGTCACTGCCACTGGTCCCCAGCTGGCACCACAGGGTTGGCACAGGCCCCACCGGAGCCCAGCGGCTGCAGCTGGTGGAGGGACCACCCATTTTCCCCAGGACCCCCACCGGGCTGCCGCGTCTAAGGTGAGCGCTGAGCCATGGCCACCCTCGCCCCGCGCCCCCAGCCTTTCTTGCAAGCCTTTTATAAGCGATGCATTATTAAAACTACCCCGCGCCATCGCTCACGGCCGGCGTGATGGCGGGTGCCGCATCAAACCTGATGAATATTTCAGGCCCTGAAATCTCCCGCGCCTGCATGCTTCATCCTGAGCCCCTCCGCCACCCCCACTCCCCCAATTTATTAGCTCGTTTGCTTCCCCACGCTTCTGCCCGCCACCAAGGGTGCGGCAGAGTAGGGTCACTGTGGGCGTCCGGCCCCTCTCCCCATCCCCAGACCAGGGGGGGTCACCCACCCGCAGCCACGGCTCCAGCCCTGGGATGGACGGGGACGGGCTGTCCCCGAGGGGCGGGTGGGCAATGCCGGAGCTGGTTGCACACCCCCAGGGCAGAGCCAGAGCAGCCCCACGCTGCCGAGCTCAGTGCCAGCTGGGGGTCCCCAGGTTGGCTCCCATGTCCCCTGGGACCCCTGCACCCATCTCCATCCCTCGTTCGGCACCGAGAGCCTGTGGTTCCCCTGGCATCACCACCTGCGGGGTCAGGGCTGGAGCACGGGGACAGCCCTGGGCAGGTCACAGCGTGGACCTGTCCCCATCACCCCGAGCCTGGCACCCCCCATGTCACCCCTTCCGCCTCCGCCAGTGTTCCCGGTCCCGGCGGCCGCAGATGCTAATTGCGGCGTGATCTATGGACAGCGGGAGCAGGATATTGATGCTGCCTGTCACCCCTCGATCGGATTAACGTCACTTAGGCACCAGTAATGGGTGGCTCAGAGATCTGCCACCGGGCCTGGAGCGGGGCTGGCAGGGGCTCCGGCACCACCATCCTGTGCCGGGTCCAACCTGCCACCGCGGGCCAGGTCCCTGCCCAGTCCCCACGGATGCTTCACCATCTCCATCACCCCTCGCGCCTCTCCCGGCATCCCGGGGAGCCGCCCCGTGCTCAAATCCCCACCACGGCCACGGCACCGTGTGCGCAGCCACCGGCGCGGAGACGCACCGGGGAGCCCCCGCGTGCACCGACAGCCCTGGCACGTGCGCTCCTGCGCACACCCACGCGCGCTTGCCCTCGGGCTGCATCCAGCGCCTGGGGCACAGGCAGCAACAGCAGAGCCGGCGTGGTCCAGGCGCAGGCAGCGTTCAGGGAGGGCGAGATGCCACTGGGGCAGCGGCGAGGGATGCTGCGAGGCCCTGCCGGGGCTTCAGCGAGGGCAAATCTGGGATGCGGGGTCTCTCAGGGGGGCTGGGGTGTGCGGTGGCCCTGTGCCCACCATGCGCTTGGGTGCTCCTGTGGCTGCTGGAAGCAGCGGGGGCTCAGCGTGGGGTTTTTACGGCTCCTCCTGGCCGCACGTGCTGTCAGCTCCGTGCTCAGCTCTCCATTCCTGCTCTGCCCACCACTGCTGCTGCCTGCCCGGGTCTGATGGGTGCTGGGGAGGGGCAGCGGGCTGTAGCCCCCACCCCAGATGGTGCCAGCTGCAGCCCCCACAGCCCCCGGCCACCGTGCAGGTGACACCAGAGCGGCACGGCCAGGCAGGGGCGAGGCCAGCAGGGAGCCAAGCGCTGGGGCCAGCGGCTGCAGACCCAGCTCCGTGTCCTTGTCCCTTCCCCGGGGAGCCGTGGCTGCTGCGCTGCAGCGGGGCCGGGTGCCAGCCCTGGCTGCGCTCGCCCTGCCTACGCCGGACGACTCCCTCGCAGCACGGCCCTCGCACCCACTGGTGCATCCTTGCCGCGGCCATGCCGGAGCAGGACGGGCTGGGCCGGGGACAGCAGAACCAGGGCTGCCGCTGGTGGCTGATATTGGAGTGATCTTGAGGCCAGGAGGGAGGTTTGCCATGCGGGAGGCGAGGAGAGGAGCCGGCTGAGTCACCCGGTGCCGGCTGCTGACTCAGGCGCTTCCTGCCAGGTAGCCCCCACCACCGGCGCGTGGGCTGCCGCGCCGCGGGATGCGGCAGAGGGGGCAGCTGGGACCCTGGCACCGCCTGGCACCCCAATCCGGCACCCGCGGTGCTGCAGGGTGGGCCAAGGTGAGAGCGGCGTGCGCGTGGGTGCTGGTCTGTGCCTTGCAGCGTGGTGACCTGTTTCTACCTGGGATCACCCGCCAGCGGCACAGCCGGGGTGGCGTGGGGGGACCGCCGCTGCCGGACCGTGAGAACCATGAGGAGTTGGCCGCCTGCACCTCCCACCCGGCACTTCTGGGTGCCCGCGTGCCCAAGGCTCGTGGGATTTGGCACGGCGGAGCCCGCTGGAGCCAGGCTTCCGGCAAGCAGGCGCCTGGCACCCAGGGCAGGGACCCTGTGGCTTCCTCCCCGCCGGGCAGCGGGAGCAGCACCAGCGCTGTGAGCCAGCCCAGGGCTGGCAGGCGGCGGGGCCGGGAACCACGCACGGCTTCATCCGGCGCCTCCGCGAGGAAGCTGATTTCCTCCGACAGCCCGGCTCTGCGCCGCTGCTGCCACCCGGCGCAGCTGCCCGCTCGTGGCCGTGGCCGGGCTGCTGGCGGCCGGCTTTGCATTGGCAATTAACCCTCCTCTGCGATCCCGCGCCGTCAAGCTCCGCATCAATTAACTCAAGCCGCTGAGGTGGTAATTAACAAATCACCCCCATGTCCATCTGCGTAGCGCGGCTCACCTCCAGCCCACCCACAGCATGAGGCCACTCTGGCTGGACCTGTGGCTCGCCAGGGAGGTGGCCCAGTGGCCAGTGGCACAGCCACCCACCTTTACCTCCCCTGCCCTGGATCACGCTGCCATTGCTCAAAGCCCAGCCCCAAAGCAGCCCCAGGAGGTCCTGCGGGATGCTTCCAGGACTGGGGGTCCCCCCTCTCCCCCGGCGTGGGGGGGGTCAGCACCCCACACCCTCACCGATGGGGTGCTCACCTGGCCCTCGCCAAGACGCTGACGCGGCGTGACCATCCGTGAGGCTTTCATTCAAATTTAAAGACCAACACGGGGATAAAAAAGGAAAGGGGCAGCGAGGAGAAGGGTGGCTGCGAGCCCGTGGGCTTGCGGCGCGCAGCAAGCCTGCCCCAGGCGTGCCGGCCGGGCGTGCTCCCCGGCAGGACGGCGGCATGCCCAAGCGCCAGCGCGGGGCTGCGCGGGGCTGCCCGATTTGTACGGCTAAGCGCTGCCAGGAGGAGCTGGCAGGAGCCAGGGGCCACTCGGCTCCATGCAGACATGCCAGTGCTGCCGGCTACCTGCTCCCCAACCCGGGTGCCGTGTCCCTGTGGTCCTGGCCGCCCGCTCTGCGTGCCATTAGCATGTTCTTGCCGTGTTCGGCTGGACACGTGCCGGCACCTGGCTCCTCCCGGCAGGTCGGGAGCCCTGAGCTCAGCGTGTTTGGGGCCGTGTAGGTGTGGCTGGTGAATATTTCATGCCCGCGTTCACCGAGCCCTTTCTTGGTTACACTCCTGCCTCCTCCCCGCGCTCTCGCCATGTTTATTTATTTAATGAATTATTTATCGGCTCCCCCTCTCGCTCGGCTGGGCGCTGCTTCGCCGCTGCCCCCCCCCGCCCCCCCCAGCTCCCAGCCCAGCGCGATGATTTATTGAATGCCAGCTCTGCTCTGCGGTTGCGACATGCTGTCACAGGAAGCCGTGGTTAAATATTAACCAGGGCGGGCAAAGCAGGTCCCCTGCCCTGCCAGACACGCGCGGCCGGCGGGACCCCCGGGCCCACCCTGCTCGGGCATGGTGGCCACCATGGCCAGTGGCCGTGGTTGCCCGCTCCAGGCGGCTGGCGGGGGGCTTTGCTCTGCTCCCCCCTGCTTTGAAGCAGAAACCTGCTGGATCTCAATGCGACGGGCACAGGGTGGAGAGGCACAGAATTGGAGGGGGGGAACCAGGGGTGCTTCATGCCCCAGCTTTCCTGGAGAGCTCGAGGCCTCTTGTGTCCTCCTGAGAGAGAAGCCACCTGGCTGGCGGTGACCCTGCTCCATCCCCACCGCAGACGCCATCTCCTGCTGTGGTCGGCAAAACCCAGCCAAGCCCCCTCCACGTGCTGGCTGCCGTGGCCGGGCTCCATCCCCGAGCCCCGGGGGGGGGTCACGCCGGGTGCATGCCAGCACCTGCGTGTGGGTGCACACCGTGATGCTCAGGGCATGTTCGGCCACCCAGGTCCCTCCGTCCCCGCAGCAGCGCTCGGTTCATCCCACCGCAGCCCCATGCATCGGGGTGCCCCGGCATGGGGTCCCCCCCAAGTGAGCGCAGCCGCGGTGCGGGTGCTGGCGGCGGCGTGCGCGTTGCCATGAGCGGGGGGGTTTCCATGTGGAGGTGTGTGTTGCCATGGGTTTGCCGAGCCAAGGCGTTTCCATGGCGGCAGCTCCGTGCTGCCGGGCCCTTCCAGAGGTGCGCAGTCCCCTGGGATGCCCCAGCACCAGGGTGCACTGGGAGGCAGCCACTGCCGCCACCATCACCAGTGCACCCTGGCACCTGGGTGCCCTGGCCCCTGGTGTCCCCCCCCCAGCTCCACCCCTCCCCGGACCAGTCAGAGCCCTTTTCCATGTGTTGTGTTTTCTTCACTTCACTTCTCCGGATGAATAATTAATAGAGGCTTTTTTGGTCCTCCAGGCCCTTCCGCCGGCCCCTTCCCCCTTCCCGGCAGGGCTCTGGTGGGGGCTTGGCCCCCCACTGCCGCTGGCGCAGATGGGGGCTGTGGGGCTGTGGCACAACCCTGCCACAGGCAGCGCCGGTGCTGGGCCCCCCACGGTGCTGAGTGGGACTGGGGAGGCCTCAGCAAGACCCTGGCCACCACCGTCCTCGTCCCCCTGCGTGGGCTGGGACAGTGTCCGCATGTCTGAAAGGGTGTGGGGAGCCCGAACAGGGGTCCTGAGGGGGGAGCGGCTCCGCTCCTGCCCTGAGCTCCCCCAGCAGCTTTGGGGAGCGGGAAACCCTCTTAACCTTGGCATTGGGCAGGAGATGCCCCCCCCGCAGGGCTATGCCGCGTCACCTGCCTGGGCCCAGGAGCGCTGTGCCTGGGCGGTGGGGACGCGGGGACACGGCGTTCGGCCCCGCATCACCCCGGCCACCTCGCCACTCCAGCGAGACGGCCCCCGGCGGGAGCAGCCAGGGCCGGCTCAGCAAGCCCAGCCGTGGTTTCGATAGCCTCCCGGTTTCGTTTGCGAGCTCCTCGGGCTGCCAAATCTCCGGGTCATGTGCAAAGCCAGCAGAGAGCAGGGGTTGTCGAGTCGGTGCCGGCGGTGTGCGCGCGTTTGGGCGCGCTCCCATGTGGGAGCTCGCAGTGAGCTGCGGGTGCCTGCGCTGGTGCGAGCGTGCTCGTGTGCGCACACGTGTGCTGGGGCGTGGATCACCTGGCACACGGGACCGCCGGGCGGTGCCGCACGGCAGTTGCTAAGGGATCTTGCCGAGGACGGGCGGCTGGAGCTGGCACCCAGCAAAATCCCTTCGCACATGGCTGGCGGGGACCAGCGCCCAGGGAGCACCCACCGGCCCCCTGGGTACCTCTGCCACACGGACCCTCGGGGGGAAACGAGGCAGGGGTGTGGGAAGAGCAAGGGGACCAGCCCCACGGTGGGTGCTTGGCCACGTGCAGGCTCCTGGGGCAGGACGGGGCAGGCGGGAGAGCCTGGCACTATGGCTGTGCTCCTCCAGCACCCGGGCTGCCGTGGCACACTGGCCCCAGGCTGCCGGTACCGGTGGCGAGGTGCCCACCCTTCCGAGTGGCTGGGTGCCCACCCTCCCGCCCACTCCCGTGTCCCTGGGGCAGCCAAACCCCTCTGCGAACATGTGTGACGCCCATGGTGCTGGCAGCAGCACCTCGAGGACCCTCTGGGGCTCTGAGGCCCCGCCCACGGCTCTGCCAGCCCACGGGGGCCGGTGCCCCGAGCCCCAGCGCTCCCACCCAGGGAGACCCCAATGTCAGCGGGACCTGGCACCGGTGCCCCCACCCGCGGGGGTCCCACTGAGACCCCAAGTCCGGTGGCATCTGATCCTGGTGGGACCCGGCCCCGGTGCCCAAGACCGGCGCGGCCCCGCTCCCCGCCGCCCGGTGCCGATGCCGATGCCGATGCCGGTGCCGGTGCAGGCAGACCCGAAGCGGCGGCGGGCGCGCGCGGGGCGGAGCTGGGCGCCGGGGGCGCGGGGCGCGGGCGGCTCCGGCTCGGTTCTCCATTCATTGGGATCGCGGCGGGCTCCGCGGCGGCGGCAGGATGGCTGCTCTGTTGCCCGCGCTCCTGCCCCTGCTCCCGCTGCTGCTGCTGGGCCGGGGGCCGCCGGGGGCCTTGGGCAACCGGCACGCCGTGCACTGGAACAGCTCCAACCTGCAGTGAGTGCGGGGCGGGGGGAGGCTGCCGGTACCGGCACCGGGAGGCGGCNGGCGGCGCGGCGGGGGGGGGGGGGGGAGGACGACGGGTGCCCGCCGCCCACCCCCCCCGGTGCCATCCCCGGGGCAACAGCCGAGCGCGGCGGGGCCGGGGCCCGGGGCTCCCGGGGGGTGTGCGGGGGCGATGTGGGGGGGGTTGCGAGCAGAGGTGTGGAAACTGCCGTTGCGTCCACGGCCACCGGGAGCGGAGCCCCAGGAGCCCCGGCGATCGGTGGCCACGGACACGCAGCACCTTCCTCACACCCTGTACCCTCGCCCACCCGGGAGGGGCTACGTGGGGTGCGTGGCCCCCACACCTGGGGCTGGCACGGCTGTGCCGGAGGGGCACGGGCACTGCGCAGGCTTTGGAGCGGCGATGGGCACGGCTGGGCTGGGCTCCTCCTGGGAAGGGGGGTTGTGGGTCCACAGTGGGTCCGTGGACCCCTCCACGGGGATCGGGCAGCTGCGCCTGCTGCGATCGCCCATCCCTCGCCACTGCGAGCGCTCAGGGGTGTGGCGGGGACGTTGCGCCCAGTTGGAGCGTCCCCCGGTACCCGTTGGTCCTGGGGCTCCCCCGGGCTCCCCCCGCCCTGCGCCCCTTTGTGCGGGGAGGCAGCTCCGTCCCCTCCCATTGAGATTGTGTCACCAGGCGGAAGCCTGGGCCCCATAAATTGTGCGTGTGTGCGACGTGCCGAGGCGCAGCACAATGGCGAGGCGCTTGGCTTGCCCCGCTGCGCTCGGGCATCCCCCTGCGCCCCACTCCTCCGACCAGACCCCACTCACCCACCGACCTCATCCCTGCACTGTGACATTGCCAGGACCTCGGCGGGTGGGAGGCTCCCGCATCCCCACCCTCGCCCCACCGTGACTGACGGGTTGCCCTCTCCCCACCCCATCGCCCGCAGCCATGCGCCATGACCCAGCGCTGCCCCGGCATCTCCCGAGGAACTGGGCGGAGGGGGTGCCGGCGGTGCCCCCACCATGCCAAGCTGGGGGTGTCGCAGCCAGACGCCCGCGCCCGCTGCGCACGCGTCTCTGGCGCGGCTGTGAACGTCCGGCTCAGGGCACGGGCGGCGCGGTGGGGGCGGCTGCGGCAGAGACGTGTCCCAGGGACTCCGGAGCACTGATATTTATTGTTAGGCAGTGCGGCAGCTCGGCCGCAATTATAGCCGCGCGGCGAAGTGTCTGGATTAGATAAATTATGGGGGGAATTAGGCTCCCTGGGCCGCAGCCTGCAAATCCCAGCAACCCCGCTGCAATCAGAGCAATAAACAAGCCCTGCGCGGCCCCGCGGGGCTCTCCAGGGAGGGGGGGGTGCCGGCAGGCTCGGCTGCGGGCCGCTCCTCGGGGGCTGCGCCAGGCACCCCGGGAAATTTATTGCATCTCCCGCCGCTCTGCCCCGGGCCCCCCTGTGGCTCCCCTCAGAGGGAGGATGGGGCGAAGGGCCGCCCCACAGAGCCCACCCACAGCACCCCGGGGTCCCGGTGGTGCCTTGGGGAGCAGGGGGCTGGCAGCAGCTTGTCCCCCTTGGGCACGTGGTGGGGCCAGGGGGCCAGGGAGGGGGGCCACCAAACAGGCAGGGCACCCCTCCCGCAGCGGGTTCGGGGTGCTGATGGCAAAGCCCAGGGGAGGCGCGAAGGCGGGATCTGAGGTTTGGGGCAGCGCAGGTGCCTGCTCCTGCTCAGCCAGGCTGTCGGTCCGGCTGCGCTTTCCGCCTGTCCCGCCGTCTCCGCTGGTGGCAGCCGGCGAGCACCGGGGGCGTGGGACGATCCTTATCCGAGCCCTGCCCTCCGCTCCTGAGTGGTACAGGGAACATGGCGTTCAGGGGGCTGCGTCCCTGGGGTGTCCCATGGTGTGGGGCTGGGGGCTCCGAGGGGTGTCCCCAGCTGAGCCAGGCCCCATTGTGCCGGTGCGCATGGGATGTCACCTCCCTGCTGGGTGTCCCAGATGCCGAGGTGGGGACAGCGGTTTGTCCCCATGCATGGGCACAGGCATTGCTAGCTCCCTCCTGACGCTGCTGCAGCCCCCAGGAGCCCCCCAGAGCGGGTTGGAGTGAGCCATGCTGCACCCCTGGCTCCGGTGCAGGGACCGAGGGTGCCGGTGTCTGAGGCCTCAGGGTGCCTGGTGTCATGGAGGGGGCAGAGCAGGGTGGCTATGAAATGGAGGTACACGGGGTGCTGGTGCAGGCGGGTCAGAGCCCACCTGTGCGCGGGGAGCACGGCGTGCGGCCCCCCCCCCCCAGCCGCTGGCGCTGCCGCCACGCTCGCCTCTTCAAGGCGGCTTTTATCTGGCTGACTTTGTGTTCCAAGCGGTGAGAGCTGGAGTGGGCTCTCGAGAGCCCTTGCGTGGAGCAGCCTCTCCCGGGGGAGCATCTCGCGTGGGAGAGGAGCCGTGTCCCCACTCTGCGTCCCTGCTCCGTGCCCACCGGGGGAGTCTGGGGGTGCCCAGACTCCTGGGTCCTCTGCAGCTGCTGGACCCCAACACTGGGGCTGTGTCCGGCTGGATCCCTCCATCGCGTCCACTGGCACCGTGGGGCTGGGGATGGTGTCCCCTGTGGCAGGAGGGACCCCCCCCAACCCTGGAGGTGCTGTGGGGCGCGGGGCAGTTGTGCCCGACGCGGGGCAGTTCCCCCCCAGCTGTGCCTGGCTGTGGGGCTGGAGATGGGGAAGGTGGTGATTACACCTCTCAGCGATTAATTACCCAGCCCCACCGGCTGCGGCATCCCCGGGCGGGCTGGGGGGCTCTGCCACCCCCTGTCCCACGGCTGTGCCCCCCAGACTGGTCCCTGTGGGGTACAGAGCCCCTGGCCACCCATGGGTGCTGGCTGCGGCGCTGGCAGGAGCTGCTGCCTGGGGGCAGAGGGTGCTGTGCCCCGTGAGTCACCGTGCCGGGTGGCACCAAGCCCCAGCAGGGTTCCCATGGGAGAAGGGGCAGCTGCATCGGGGTGCAACAGGGTCGGGGCCACCCGCTCCTGCCCAGGCTGGTAATTGAGTCACTGGTTGCAGATTGATGGTTTAATTAAAACCCAATTAGAAACCTCATTGATCTTGTTAGCAAAGCGGGAAGGTACGGGCTTTAGCGGGGATTAAAGGGATCGCGTGGCCATCGATAGGGATGGGGGGGGTGCAGGAGCACCTGTAGGGCGGTGCTGGGGGTCCCAGGGTGCTCGGGGAGGGCTGTGCCCATCGCCCGGGGGTGGGCGCTGCCCCGTGGCACCACAGTCCCTTCACCCGCTGCCGCGTCCCCGGGGAGCAGCCCCCATCCCCCCAGGAGCCCCAATTCCCCACGCAGGGAGGTGGCCCCGGGGACACCGTGTGCCGGCGATGCCTTTTGCGCCCGCACCTTGCGGCTGCGCCAGGCGTGTTGGGGGGAGGGCTGGGGGGGGGGGGCCGTGCCGTGGCGCTGTGCCACCCGTGCGCGTGGGCTGCGTCGCAGGCGCTGTCTGCCGAGCCAGCGCGCGTGTGCACGGCCGTCTGGGTGCCGTGACTGTGCAGCGCTGCCTGCGTGGGGAGGGCTGGCACGGGGGGGGGGCCAGGCCGGCCGCCTGGCTCCCCAGGCAGCTGAGCGGTGGGCACAGGCGGTCGGTCTGTCTATCCGTCGCTCTGTCTGTCGGGACAGACCGGCTGTGGCGATCGATGCGCCTTCACCTCTCGCTGTCGCGCGGGGTGACTGGAAGGGGACCGCGTAAATCAATGGCACTTTTTTGTTCCCTGGCTGATCGATGGGCCCTGGATGTGCCGAAAGGGCGAAGCTGCCGGAGCCAAACAAAGGGCCTGGCTGGCCTGCGGGGGGGGTCCGCCCTGGCCCCCAGTGCTGGGGGCACCACACTTTCACCCACATTGGGGGATGCCCCGGGTCACCCCAGTCCTCACCACTACTAACATGCAATGCTGAGCCCAGCTCTGGCCCCACCGCGCTCCAGGCCTTTCCCGCACCATGGGGACGTGCCTCCACAGCACTGGGGTGCGGGCAGGGGTCTCATCCCCCCCGTGCTGCTGCTGCCGGGGCGTGCTGCAGTGCACCAGGCGCTCCCTAGCAGTGCATGAGCGAGCGTGCGGCGCTCAGCCCAGATTTATCGCAGCAGATGGGAGCGGAGCGGCCGCCTAGCTCACCAGTGGCTGTGGCTTGCCAGGTAGCCGGGGTCCCGCCGGTGCGGGGCCGGTGGGCGCCGAGCCCAGCCTGCACTCGGGACGGTTCTGCCAGGGGACATCCATCTGCCCAGCGCCGACAGGCTGCTGGAAGGTACCACTGCCTTGCAAAGCCCTGCTCTAAAAATGCAGTCGTGCAGAAGTGATGCTGCCCATTCTGCTCCTCCGCTTAACCCTTCGGGCACTGCTGGAGCCCACCGTGCCCCACCAGCCGCGAGCCTGGGAGGCTGGGGGGGTCTGTCCTGACCCAGGTCGCTTGTCGTTGGAGCTTCCTGACAGCCACGGGGGCTGGCAGGGACCAGGCAGCCCGTGCCCGCTCTGGGGTGGGTGTTGGTGAGAAAGGAGGCTCAGACCCTCGCCCTGGGTGTCTGTTCCCATCCTCCTGCCCGAAAACAGGGCCCATGGGCTCCCTGCCTGCTGCTGGGATTGGGCTGGGCATGCAGGTCTGCCTGCCCTGCACTGCCGGACCGTGCCGCAGGCAGAGCTCAGGGTGCGCCGGCGATTGTATTGGGGCTGCTGGGATTCGGGGACATCCAGCTGTGTGGGATGTTGCTCTGTGCCCGTGCAGCTGGCGGTCACGGTGCAGGAGCCAAGTGTGGCAAGGACGCAGCATCGTGGCTGAAGCTGCTGCCGAAGTCCCCTGGACGTGCCCCAGGCCATGGTGGCCCCGTGGCTCTGCCCGTTTGGGGTCCCAGCTAGCAACGATGCTCTCATGCCTGCAAGCTCCCAGCACATGATGGCCAGCGATGTCCGTGGGCTCACCGCCATGGGAGCAGGGCTGCCAGCCCCCGCCGCACCGTCTGGGGTCGGTACCTCCCCATTGCGGTGCTGGTGTGCCCCAGTCCAAGGTAGACCTCAGTGCCACGTGGGGCAGTGCTCGTTAGTGAGGCTGTTTACCAGGAGCCACGCTGCCTAATGAGCCCCAGAGCGGGGTCCCGGGGGGCAGAGGGTGCCTCAGCGCTAGGTGCTGCAGGGGAAAGGGGGGTTACAGCTCCCCGGCACCCCAGGACAGGGTTGGTCCCTGGGAGATGGAGCCAGGTGTCGCTCCCGTGGGGCGCAGAGACCCGGGGCCGATCCCAGGCGCTGTGCTTCCTCCGGCCCCTTGCTCCCCTGGCACGGCCACAGCACCGGCTGCCGGCGCCCGCTCCGCTGTGGGGCAGCTGGCTCGGAGTGCGCTGGCGTCCCAGCCCCGCGTCCCGCACAGAGTTAATTGCAACTTTCTCCTCGGGGCCATTTCTTTAATAACAATCCTTTTTCTCCCCCCCCTTCCCTCCCCCTTCCCACCACATCAAAGGGGGAAGATGAAAGGTCCCGGCGCCCTGCGGAGCAAGGGTGGCTGCCTCAGCACCTTGCTGGCGGAGGAGTTGCCCGGCGGCCGGCGGGTGCCGGGCTGGGCTGGGGAATAGCGGCTGCGCGGTGAGGGAGGTGCCGCGTGGGGCTGCGCTCCCTGCCCCACGGGTGACGAGGTCTGCCATCGGCCCCCCCACGGCCCCCGGTGCCAGTGGCAGCCCCGGGCGGGGATGCAGCGCTGCTTGGGTCCCCCTTTGCTGGCAAGACGGCGGGTCCCCCTTTGCTTCTGTCTCCAGCACCCAACTTCTGGGGCGTTGCGTGCCGGGGTGCCGCGGGCCCTGGCAGGGTGCCGGGGCTCCCCAAACAGCGCCGGGGGCGGTTGGGCAGGGTGGGGCGTCTGCACGCGCAGCCCTGCCCGCTGCCTGCCCAGCCCTGCCGGGGAGACCCGGGAAGCCGGCTCTGCTGCGGGCAGGGCCCCGGCAGGGGTGGGTGGCGGGACCCCCCATGGGGCAAGGGGACCCCAAGTGCTGGGTCAGGGGCTCGTGGACCTGACTTTACCCTGACAGACAGGGAAAGGGGCCCCAAGCTGGAGCGATGCATCGCGGGGGAGCCCGGCCAACGCAGCGGGATGCTGTGGTCCACGTGCCGGGGGAGCCTGGCGAGGGGACCCCCCAGTGCAGCGGGGTGCAGAGGCCGCACCGGTGCAGGCCAGGGGGGCACAGCTGCTGCTGAGCTGGGCGGTGGGGCGAGGTCTGGTCAGGGTCTGGTGCTGCCGCGGCAGCTCGGTGCAGAGCCAGCGCCTCGCAGTGCCGGCTCGTAATTAATTGGCAGGAGCAGTGGGTCAGCGCGGCGGCAAGGATTACCGCGGCCGGGATTTCCATCGGGCGCGGATTAGGAGCCAGCAGAGCCTCTCCTGAGTGGATCTGAGGGGATTGCCGCTCCTAATCAATGTAAATGAGGCTCCCCCAGGGCCACCCTTTACGGCATTAACGAACTAACGGGATTAGCCAGAGCAGGGTGAGAAATCCTCTCTCTGAGCTGCTGCGTGTGGTGGGGCTGGGGCCATGGTGGGCAGCCGCGGTGCGTCGGCTGCCGGAGCTGGGGCGCACCCAGGGCTGCGCGGCGAGGACTGGGGGCTGCATCCCGCAGGGTCCCTGGTGTCCGTCAGCCCCATGGCCAGGTCGGTCTGTCCTGCTGTGTCTGTCCCCTCCCCAAGGCAGCCAGGATGTTCCCGGCAGGAGCCAGCAGCGCTGTCTCGTGCACCCGTGCATGTGGCTTGGCACTCGTAGCATCCATCCCCAGCAGCGTCCCTCCCGCCCCAGGACAGCCTGTGCCCCCCGAGATGGTGATGCCGCACTGGGGGTCTGTGGGGCTGAGGTTGCACAGGGATCCCGGTGCACTGGGGGGCTCCAGATAGAGGTTGAGCAGGGGGATACCACTGCCCCCCGAGATCCATGCTCTGGGACCTGCCCGTTCTCCAGCTTCCAGGTCCCTGTTGAGGGGGGAGCCGCGTTTGGGAAGGCGCAGGGTGTGTCCCTGACCCCCTCTCCCCGTCCCCCCCTTCCCTTGCAGCCTGCGGCGGGAGGGCTACACGGTGCAGGTGAACGTCAACGACTACCTGGACATCTACTGCCCGCACTACAACGCCTCGGTGCCCGAGCACCGGCTGGAGCAGTACGTCCTCTACATGGTGAACGCGGAGGGTTACCGCACCTGCAACACCAGCCAGGGCTTCAAGCGCTGGGAGTGCAACCGGCCCCACGCGCCCCACAGCCCCATCAAGTTCTCGGAGAAGTTCCAACGCTACAGCGCCTTCTCGCTGGGCTACGAGTTCCGCGCGGGGCAGGAGTACTACTACATCTGTACGTGGGGTGCTGGGGTGGGACACCCCCATCCCCGGCTGGTTCCCCTGCACCCCCCCAGCTGGGTGGG
>VZTQ01012026.1:0-12384 GCA_013400755.1 Pelecanoides urinatrix | reverse complement strand
ACTGACTGGCCTGTAGTTCCCTCCGTTTTCTTTTTTTCCTTTTTAAAAATGGGGGTTATGTTTCCCCTTTTCCAGTCAGTGGGAACTTCACCCGGGAGNCATCCTCGGTGCCCTAAGGATCTTGAACTCCACCATTTCGTGGTCACTGCAGCCAAGGCTGCCCTTAACCTTCACATTCCCCATCAGCGCCTCCTTGTTGGTGAGAACAAGGTCCAGCATAGCACCTCTCCTCAATGGCTCCTCTATCACTTGGAGAAGGAAGTTATCATTGACGCATTCCAGGAACCTCCCGGATTGCTTATGCCCTGCTGTGTTGTCTCTCCAACACATAGCGGGGTGATTGAAGTCTCCCATGAGGACCAGGGCTTGCGAACGTGAGGCTGCTCCTCTCTGTCTATAGAGGGCCTCATCCGCTCGGTCTTCCTGGTTGGGTGGCCTGTAGCAGACCCCCATTATAATGTCACCTGACTCTGCCCTCCCTTTAATCCTGACCCATAAGCTCTCAGTTGGCTCCTCATCCATCCCTAGGCGGAGCTCCATGCACTCCAGCTGGTCATTGACATAGAGGGTGACAGCACCTCCTCGTCTCCCCTGCCTGTCCTTCGTGAAGAGCCTGTATCCTTCCATTCCAACACTCCAGCCATAGGAGCTATCCCACCATGTCTCTATGATGCCACTAACATCACAATCCTCCAGACATGCACACGTCTCTAACTCCTCTACTAACTTTAATATGTGTTTTTTTTGTTTATTTTAATGGGCATTCACAAACAAAATCTTATTTTTTTCAATTCACTTACTTAAAATGAAGAATGCAAGTGTTATAACTGTTAAATACAGTTATGGGTTTAAATAATTTCCATCCATAAATTTCTTATTCAAACCCCCCTCCAATGTTAATTATCTATTATCTTTATAGTACAAAAAACCCCAATCTAGGATTACTTATCTGATAAGGAATAGGGTAAACTGCAAAGGTAAACATTAGGGGCTTTATAAATTTGACCTTTCATAATTTTTTTTCCCATATTAAGCTAAATTAATGTTAAATGGTCTGTTTTGCTCTTCAGAAAGTGGAATTCACTTTGTCTCCTTATCAAGCACTGACTCATGCAAAGTCATTTTTGATCCAAAAGTAATTCTGTTGTCTCTGAGGCTCCACATCAACTACTAAATTAAGCAGTGAGAATATCAAATGGTAAGTTAAGGTATGGACCTAAAACACAGCATGGGTCTGAGACGCTGACATCCAATCTTCTGTACCATTAGGGCAAATATTGCTCTCCTTTGAGCTCAGAGCAGCTCTTCCAAACTCATGTAGTTGATTTCTGGATACTATACAGGTCTTCATCAAATCTATGTCAATTCATTAGTTTATTCAAGCATATTCCCTTCACTTTCTCAAATGGGCAGTTTATGCAATGAAAATTTATTATCTGGGAATAAACAAAGTAATGAAAGAAAGAAAAAAGAACAGAGCTAACCAGTCATTTCATGTTATATACTTGCATCCCTGAAATGTTTCATTTAATTGCAATTTTTTTGGAAAATAAGATTTTAAAATATCTTGCTTAAATATTAAAGTGTTTTTCAGTTTCCTCATATTTCAACACACTTGATTAGGTTTTATTAGAAGCTCTTCACCTGAATGCTGTCACCGGGAAGAATGAGACAAAGTATACAAGAGGCAAGGAAAAAAATCCATTATCTTATTTATTCACAAGGAGTAAGTAATACTATAATACATCAGTGTTTTCTTACGTTGTGATTAAAATTGATTTTAAATATATGCAATAAAACTAGCTATTTTCCAAAATTAATATACTTAAAATATAGTAATACAATCCAAAACAAAACCATAACTATAAATTTGTTCTACAGATTTGGGTAATTTTATGACAGTTTCTTTATTTTCAGTCAAGAAAAGTCTACCTCCTTTAAAGCTTCCTGACTCTTTCAGTATTCCTTTTTTTACTGAGGCTCAAATTCACTGGGCTGCATAATGATAAGGCAGAAATAAGGGGCTGATCTCATTTTGGCAGTCAGCGAAAGTTCTGGTCTAAGTCAATATAAAGAGAAAAATGTTTTAAAGAATCAGTGGAGTCATAAAACTTGTGAGACAAATGGTTTAGTTCCTGGTTGAGAAGGAACAAAAGGAAAAAAAAAAAAACTTTTATTACTGTATCAAAAGGGCCTCTAGGACATAGGAAAGTCTCATTCCAGCCAGCTTCCTAAAAATTCACGTACTTATGCAGATATGCTACTACGCTATAAATAGATGCTTTTCTGAAATTTTTTTACATTTTTATTGGCAGCATTTTAAATAAAATACTTTTTCATTAAAGAAAATAAAACAACAGGCTTCATGTTGAAACTGGTTGACCAGAGAGGTTGTCTGATCTTCATCCTGGGGGATTTTCAAGATGCACGTGGACCCTCAGAAACCTTGTCTGACTCCATATTTCACCTTGCTTTGAGCAGGAGGTTGGACTGGAGACGTCCTGAAGTTTCTTCCTGCCTGAATCATTCTATAAGATGATTTTCCAATTCTTAGATATCTAAAATGATTACTACTTAATTATAAGCTATTCACTGATTTTTTTTTCTGATATAAATAGGTAAAAATTACTCATTTGGGTTTCAGAATTATCTTTGAATAAATTCAGTTTAGGAAAAACACTGTTGGATCATATAAAAATTTCAAAACGTGGATTTTTTTAGGAAATGCACTTTCTCCGAATAGACTATAGGCAACATAAGGTTAGATTAAGCCTTGGCTTAATCTACAAATACTCTGTTAATGAAATTGATGTAATGGAAAAGGACTTTGAAAGTTTCTGAAGAGAAGAAAAGTGTTTTCTGAAATGTATTATGGAGGAATGGCTGGGAAATTAGAATTCGTTTACTATTCCAAATCCAGAAGAAAACTACTGTTCTTTACATTTCTTTCTCACAAAATGAATTGTTGATCACTTGTGTTTCATAAGATTGATTTCTGATCCCCAGACCACAAGAGTTTTGGACATTCACTCCACATTTTATGAGTTTTGTTACTTTTATATTTCACACTGTTTTGTGATTTCAGTAGAAGTTTATAGTGATACATTTTGACACCTGAAATATCAGAAACAGCTTAATAATGACTGGAGCATTCTTTTTCTTTTTCAGGTGGTGTGTCTTATTTGTGTTTTAGAAGAGTATTTCATTACCACAGTTTTTCAACTAATATTAAATAGATATTGTTTCTAACAAGCAAAGTAGTAATTTCATTCTGGTATTAATAACATGGTATCATGGTAAATCAGTAGTAATAATACATATTAATGCTATAAAATATATAGTATTATCACAGATTATTTTTTGAAGAAACTCAATTTTGAAGGAAAATGTTTTTACTGTGTCATTTCCAGGATAAAATTTGTCAAATTTTGAACGAAATGTACCAAAAGTGCTTTCTCCAACAAAGTCTATTCTTGATACAAATTCTCAGCCACAATTCATCTCTGGTCTGTATGTGACCAGTACAAGTGGGCATACTTAGGTCATGACTTCTGAAAAGGTGAAAAGAAAAGCAAAAGAAGATGTTACTGCAAGACTTCCTGACCTGACTAACCTCTGTGGCAGAAGCATGTACCCATATGCAGATTCACCCTCTGTAACTGTAAAGACTAGACCACCCTGATTTAAATCTCTGCAAGTATAAAGAAATGGTTTTAGATAGAGCAGATATTCTAAAGGTATACTAAGGAAAAAAATACGCAAAAGTTTAGACAAATCTTAGACTGGGCCATATAAGCAACTAGGCAAAAAGTAAGCAGTAACCTCATGAAATTCTACTCACTTACACCAAACAGAGATAGTCTGAAAAGTAATTCTCAAAATTAGCATTTTGTTTAGCTCCGACCAAAAAAACCAGGCTCAGCAATGCTAATTTAAATAAAAGTTAAGCAACAAGACAAAATGCCAAAACCATGTGCAAGAGGTAAGAAATTATCACTGAAAAAACCCACCAATAATGTGCATTTAATATCCACAATTTCAGCTCAATAGATGTAGGAAGACAGGGCTTCAGATCACTTAACACAGGGAATAGTATTCACTTTTCAAGTAATTTGTAAAAATTCTGGTAGACATTACATAGACACTTGGGAGGGAACAAAATTGTGCCAGATTTAAATCTGTTTAAGCAAATATTTAGTTTGTTCTTGTAGCTTATATAACTGAAATGTTAAACTTCCAGAACCTGAAGGATAACATATAATTGCTATTTCTTGCTGAAAATAGTACGGTGAATAAATCAGCTCAAGGTTTGAGAGATTTTATTCTCCCTAGGGTAGATGAAGCTGTGTTCACACATTAAGGGAAAGCCTGCAGGTACTTCATCTGTCTTTTCTGGTCTGTTATGTCTCTGATAAAAAACTCATAATGAACAAAATGTGGAAAAAAATATCCTTTTGATTAGCTATTTATTCTCCTGAATTGATGCATTCTCACTAACCATGTAATCATTGATTAAATTAAACAAAAGCTACCAAGTGAAGAGATGATTTAGTTATAAATACATTAAAAGAGGTATCTTTAAAAAACCATAAATTGCAATTACTGGCTAATTTTTGAAATGTGTTAGGGATGGTGTCTTAGTTTCTAATTTAAATTAATTCCCAATGTAATTATAAACTAACTAAAAGCTGTGTCCAGCTATTCTTTTAGAAGTGCCGTTGGGATGGGAAAGAAAACCAGGACAATTATGTCTCTGCTGGTTTTACACTATGTTGCTACCTATTATCATTAAATTATGTTTTTATTTCTTTATATACATGTGGTGGTCAGCTTCAGGACTCATATTTTATGTTTACAACATGTATATGTAATATGTATTTATATAATTTAACTCATATTTAATGTGTTTGGATGTCTATTTATTCTCTTCTGATGTAATGAACCAAAAAACCAAAATGTAGACACTTCAGACAAGAGCAAGAAGAGAATTTAAAGTTGAAGTCTTAAAATGCTATTTCCAACTCCAGCATGGAGCACATAGCAATAAAAATTGTGGAAGGACTAACACGAAGTCAGGAGGAGCGGATGAATGTCTCTGTGTCAGAAATAATTTCTGCAGAAGTGCAGAGGGGGTTATCTGGGCAAGGGACATTCAGCTTCTAGTTTGTAGCTTAGCCCTTTTTATTCTATCTTCCCACCTTTTAATGTATTTTTTTTAACTTAATGAACTTGTGTAATAAAAATTGTGACATCCATAAAGCAATAACAATACACACACACACACACATATATATATGTGAGGGGCTCATATTAAAAAAAAAAGTTGCAGAACCCTAATGGAAGGCTGTTTATTTTAAAGTGTTCACACAAAACCTTGAAAAGCCATTAGCATTAGACAGGTATTTGAGTTATAGAACCAATCTGACCTTTTCAGGGATTTGCCAGTATTTATTGGCACTCCAAATGACATTTATATTGTTAAATGAAAAGCTAAATGCCTGAAGCTGCCAATAGAGTAGTTATGAAGACAACACCTGATCACAGAATACTATAAATTACTTGGCCATAGCTAAACTGCAGAATTCGAGATCTCCTGATAATCACACCAAAAACCTGTTCAGTCTCTACAGTTAATTCATAGAAACTCTTTGCTGAAAATACCTTTGTCCAACTAATTATTAAAATAATTTGTTCAATATTATTTAATCTGCAATGATTCTTCTGCAAAGCCTTAATGAGAAAATCACCAATGCAACAAATACAATTAGTCTACAAGTCTATAATCAAAAATTTATAAGATGTTTATGTTTTGTAATCTTAATAATTTCATTTTTACTTATAAATTGTATTTATTTACATTTTTACATTCTATTAAGTAAAATTAGTACATTTGATACATTCATTTTAAATAACATGTTAAGCTTTGTAAATTAATAATCTTTATTATTAAATTTATAATCTAAGCCTACAGGTTTTAAGGTTACAATGCTCAAGTCCACAAGAGTCCTGACTGCACATCTTATGTACATCTATGTTAGTGCATGATCACTTTCAGCATCCCCATGGCTTGACATCAACTGGCAGAGGACTGACTCAGACTGCTGCACGCCAGTATATAACAAAGGGAACTCCAAAGTTCCTCTCTTCCACAAGGCAGTGATATTTTTAAAAGAACTTCAATTGGAAGTTTATTAGCTCAATATCGCTACCTTTGAAACGGAAACAATTCTTGAATTAATGTTATTAAAATAAGAGGGAAACTATTCTGAAAAGTGCACCATTTGCATGTGCCAGGAATGGAAACCTCTTTAAAATTTTCACAAAAGCAATACAGACAATTTCAGTGTGTTGTCTAATTTGTCCCTCATCCCTCTGAAATTGAAGTCAGCCCAGCAACATCAATTCCTCTCACATTTTGCATCATTACACATTAAGAAGCTTTTTTTTCCCTAAGGATGCATTTTTATTTAACTATAGTTAAAAAAAAAGAAGTGACTGCATTTGTTGTGGGACTAGAGTTTGGAATTTGAAAATGATAGTCAAAGAGAGGAAAGATTTGTATAATGGAAAGACAATCCACATTAACAACAAATTCATTATCCATATAGGTGCACTGATTAGCTAACACTATTTCTTTCCTAGATCATGGTGGTTTTTTTGATTACTGGAAAATAATTAATTGCCATGAGAATCAGGTATGTTTCTCCTCTCAGAGCATGAAAGAAAACAATTTTTATATGTTATTGTAGAAAAACCCTAAGCTAAAGCAGTTTTACATCAGCTAAAAGATATTTTAATCAATTATATTTCTCACTTTCATTTTCTGTGTTTCTCCATTTCCTCAAGGTCTCCAAATAGCAATTCCACATTAATGGAAGTATACCTGTCCTTGTATCATTTCCAGGAAGAACCAGACTTCTCAAGTGAATATCTGCTCCATACAATTTCAAACCCATACTTGTTTAGATGCAGAAAGTTCACAGGTTGGAGTAATAGAATTCTATAATTAGACAAAAGCAGAAGTTTAACCAGGCACTGGCAATCAGACCCAGTAAAAATGATGGCCCAGAAACTTTGTCCATTTCTTCTCAATTTAAAAACTAGTCTAATAAAAGTTATTATCTCTCCCTGGAAGAAAAATAAAACAAAATGTGCTGAGCTGATGCTATGGTTTCAGCAATAGAAGCTATCCTGTCTAAAAGACTGGATAAGCCCTTCATCAATTAATTCATTTCAACCAGAAAAAAGGCAGTCTTCCACCCACAATATCTGAGGGTTTTTTCCAATTTTTCGCAAATGCTAGCACATTAAGATGAAATACAGTACTTACCATGCTAGAATTGAAAAGAAGAAAAAAAAAAAATTATGTTTTGCCTTTGTCCCAGAAGACGAAAAAGAAATACAGCTGATGAGGAGGCAATAAGAATGAACAATGAATACCTATGCACATATTTGCTACCAGCTAACTGGTCTCATCAAGGAATAATATGGAAAATAAAGAAGAGACAAAATTCATTATCAGAGTGGTAATGAAAAATATGTTCATAAAGGTAATCTTCTGTATTAATGACAGGTTAAACCTTTTTCACATAATAGGGTTTTCACATAACCGAGTTAGCTCACATTTTTTGTTCTTTAAAAAAGGCACATCCATTCACTAACCAAGAATGTTCTGTCCAATGTTGTTTTGCTTTGCTTTTTCCATATCAATTATGTGCAGTTCAAGAAAGATGTAACACCCACATAGTATTTGCCCTGCTGATTAAATAATACCCTATGATTAACAAATTGCTCAGATTTCTAGATAAATCAGAAGAAAACCACAGGCAAGGCTGTTTACACTTGCTTTCTCTGTAGGGATCCTAAACAAAAACACCTGCAACAAGAACAACAGATTTTGTTGACAAAGTGACACAACAAAGTGTAATGTCAGCTCTAATAGACAATTTCCCGACTGCACTGTATTTAAAATTTAACAGAAACATAAAAGAGAAGCAAAAGCAATTTACTGAAAAAAATACACAAAAATAAAGCATGTTAAAGAGTCAAAATGAGATTTCTTCCTATCAACTCTATCTAGCTAGTCAAGAAAGGCATTTGATACCTCAGCCCTTTCCATGTCCTCTGTCATCAGGTTCCCTGCCCCACGCACCACTAGGCCCACATTTTTCCCTAGTCTTCCTTCCATTGTACCTGCAGAAGCCTTTCTTCTTGCTTTTATTATCGCTCTCCACACTCAACTCCAGGTGGGCTTTGGCTTTCCTAAGCCCACCCCTGCATGCTCAGATAGCATCTCTACAGTCCTCCTGGGTCACCTGACTCCATTTCCACCTCTTATGTTCTTTCTTTTTCTGTTTATGAGTTTTGTCAAGAGCTCCTTGTTCACCCATGCAGGCCTCCTGCCACCTTTGCTTTATTTCCTGCTTATCAGCGCAGACCATTTTTGAGCCTGGAGGAGGTGTTCCTTGAAAATCAACAGTTCTCCTGGAACCTTATTCTCTCTAGGACCACATTCCACAGGATTCACCCAAGCAGAGCAAGCCAAAGTCTGCTCTTCCCAAGTTCAGGTTTGGGATCCTGTTTTTTGTCTTACTCTCTCCTCTCAGTCTTCCAAACTCCACCACCTTGTGTTTGCTGCCGCCGAGACAACCCCTGACCTTCACAACTCTGACCAGCTCTTTGTAAAGCATGAGGTTTAGCAGAGCATCTCCCTTCATGAGCCCTGTATCACCACAGTATTCTTCCAACTGTTTAAGCAATTAATTATGAAATTGTAAAGAGGGAGGAGGGAAGCCAATAACATCTGGATTCAGACCACTGACTACCTCTGTGGTGTGCTCTTTTTTTAATCTACACAACGCATGAAAACTGAACGAATTGAACGCGGAAAACATCTTCGTATCACTACCTTTAAGTAACATACATAGCAAAAGCTTCCACTTTTTTGTTACTTTTGTTACTATGGTAGTCAGAAGAGCATGAGCTTAATTCAGTGATGCCAAATTATATGACTTTGGGTCATGGCAGGCAGACCTATGGAATCCCCATCCTGGAATGTATCCCCCGGAAGGTGGTGGATACAAAACATCGTCATATGTTTAAGCAGAGCCTTCACAAGCACTTCTGAAAAGGATAAATTGAGGATTATGAAATACCTATATACTAAATATAAACCATATTAAGCTGCAGAAAATTCTTCAGCTAAAACCAGACAGGGGCTGGGAGACTATAGGGGGCAGGTTTCACATATTTTTGCCTTTTCCTACCCTTTCCTAGGCATCCATTCATACCTAGTGGTATAAACAAGACTCTTGCTCTGAACCAGTTTTTTGAACCATGAATTTTTGTGTTCTTAGAGCTTTTCAGAGCTGAAAGTTGCAGAATTGCAAAAGTTTCTTCACATTCCATTTATGCCTGTTGCAACTAAGGACTGCACAAAGGCTTCTGAAATTGAATCAGTGTCCTCTGGGATTCCTTAAAGAGTAAAAATGGCAGCAAGGCAGCACATTGTCCAATACTGAATTAATATCTTCTCAAAAATGCCAAGAATTCCCCCCCTCCAAACACCATTCTCTCTAAATGAGAATTTTTCCTTCCTTTATTTATGGATAACCCAAGTTGGAGACTATTCAGCCCAAAAGTATATTGAAAAATATTTTCTGATGTTCTAATTTAAAGATACCAGCTTTCAGTAAAACTTTAAAAGATAATTTATAAGACATCAAAAAATGTGTTAAATCTCAGGAATAACTAAGAAGAATGGAAATAGTAAGAAATCCAAAATGCTATGTACATCAGGGCTTTCTAAAAGCAATACCATGTGATTTGAAAAATGGAAGTTAACGAAAAAGAATGGACAGCCCACCAAACCACTGACTTTTATATGCCAGAAAAAAATCTTGTGCTTTTGCTTAATCATTGCCAATACTTGTGATGTGGAAATACAGCTTCACAGGTTGAAAAGCACATATGCTTTTATATTGCTTAAGAATAAGAGATGAGGAGTTGAATTCTGCCACCTTATTTATACTGTAAGCATAGTGCAAGGATATTTAAAGGAATTTCCATATGGGATGTATCAGTGAAATGATGACAGGGTCTGTTCCTTGAAAACATTTGTCCATGCTATATTTTGATTACGATTTTTTCACTTGGTTCTCTTATTTAATGAACTTATGATACATGGAAATGCTGCTAACATTACTCTAAAGCAAGGCAAAGCTTTGATAAAGTCACTTTTAAAATCCCTGCATGGGTAACTGACAGCAATGGAGGCTCACTTCTCCTTCTTCCTCAGTGGACTGAGCGGAGGTGTCTGCAAAGCACAGTCTATGTCGTAATGTGTCTTAGTAAAGGATGAAGAGAATGACCAGTTCCTTCTCTGTGACAATGACAATAAGCCCATGTCATGACATCAGGATGTTGTGATACCTGATAAGTTCAGAAGGCATCCTTCTAGCTACATCAGAAGGAAGTATTTCAGCTACCGCCTAAGTTCATCAGGGTGGCCAAAAGTGCATACCCCTCTAGAAGACAGACAGGAAGCTTAAGAAATGATACCACAGGAACCAGGAGAGAAACTACCCGCACATTAATTACAGGTAAAAGCTACAAGGGCTTTCTGACATGTAGTGAGATAATGCGCAACATGGTTGAAATACATATTTCCCCCAACAAAGCTGTCAGAGCAGCTTTTCCCTGCCTGTACATAAATACCTCGCTGGAGAACTATGACGTTTTTACACAAACACACTCTTTCACTACTGGAATAGGTAAGATTTGATAGTAAATATGAAAACAATCTAAATCTTATAAAGACCTGTTCTTCTCTCTATCTTATTCTAATTTTACCAGTACCAGAAACATTCATTGATTTTCTGTATATCTATTGAACACATTCATGAAAAATTTTTTATTCTCACTTTCCAGGACCTATTCAGCCTTCAACTTCCTGTATTTCAATTTTTGTCTCCACCAAACTCTTTTAAACCTTCTTCCAAATAAACACATGGCTTCCCTTCCATCTGATAATTCTGTTTTCCTGTATTAATCCCTACCCATGAAACAACTGTCCACTTCTTGTGTAGCAAACATACCAAAATGTCCCTTGAGAAATCATGACTCTTAACAGAATCATTCTTATTTGAGAATACTTTGTTATTTTAAAAGGTCACAACGTTCCAGCCTGTATATAATATATTTGAAAAAGAAGAAAATAGAAGCAACTAGTTGTTTTGTTACCTACTAGCCCAGTTCAGAAAAGGAACACATTCCCTTTGATAACACATTCAAATTAGAGCTTAGATTTAATGAATTTTAAGAATAAAGATTAAGATCAAATGTTTTCAGTAAAGCATCAATACTGACACTGGTACTGGTATTTCACGCACATGACTAGAGCACTGATGTTGCTTAAAACTGCTTCATAAAATGTTTTCAAGTCCAGAAGTCATAACGGGTAAGACACTATGTAAGGACTGAAGGATCTTACATCACAGGGTGAGAATCTGTGTACGCCTACATATGAATTCGGTGACTGTGCAGGAGAGCATGTAAGAAAGAGAAAAAAGGTTGCTTTTAGGAGGAAAACTTTTCTTTAAAACCCAAGATGTACTGGAGAGTATTAAACCATAAACTTCATAACCTTTCCTGTTGACTGTATTAAAAAGTCACCAGACTGATCTTTAATTAAAAGAAGAATTTTAGAGAAGTTGAAAATGAAAATGTCAACAGAAATGTACGTACAGCAGAACACCAGGACTGCTGTGATTTTTGTTTTATCCTTATCAGAAAGTGAGGCTTCAAACAGACAGATTCCAACGATATCCATTACAGAGGGGGTTCAGTGGAAGATGAAATAAAATTGTACCTCAAGCATGTCATCCCCTCTCTCCTTTATTGGTGCATTTTCAGTAATAACCCTTTGAAAATATTAGGATTGCAGGTAAAAGACTAATGAGGCTCTGGCCTGTGGTTGACCTAACTGAGCAGGACATGAGAAACTATGGGACACAATATAAAAAATGGGTGTATGTGATAGACAACAATGTGAGAAGCTGACCAAAGTTAAGGCTCAGGCTATGAGGGGATGGCTGGATTTCAGAGGAAGTTAAGGAGAAGTTATGGGTGAAGCAGCTGGACTTCACAGACACCTGAGGATCTTTTTGAAAGTATGGTCTTCCAAGGCCAGCAGTACACAGCAGCAGTACCATGCAAAGCAAAGACTACCTCCAAAATAGTATCAAAACATTAAACGTGAGCATGGCTATAGCAAAACTAGGACCAGTGGGGAAAAAGTAATTATTACCGGGTGGTTTACTTGAGAGGAGACTGGAGTGCAGAAAGGGAGGTATAAAGAAAGGAAAGCTGTCTCACAGGGGGAAA
>VZTQ01012024.1:114196-158759 GCA_013400755.1 Pelecanoides urinatrix | reverse complement strand
TCTATTATTATATTACAAAATTCTATTACTATATTAAAAAAGAAAAAAGACCAACAATTTCTGAGATCCACAGATACAGTAAATAAATAAATCTATCTAGTGAACAGTCATCTTTATTATTCTTTTTTGCCTTAGCCTTGGTTAAGAAATCAGATCTTGGGTATTCATGATGTGTGCTTTTTTCTTTTTTGCTTTGAATTTCAAAGATATATGCTTATTCAATATTCAGTTCATGTCTGTGTGTGTACATACATGCACACACATACATACACACAGGTCCTTCAGGTATGGGGGATAGCACTGTTTAATTTGAAACTCTGACAATAATTCCAGTTAGAATTTCAGTTAGGGGGAACTGTGCTAGGTTTTAAATGACTGGATTTTTAAAATAAATTTTCACTTACAACAATGCAACCATAAAATAAAAAAGTTAGAAAAAAAAATTTGTGTTGTCAGTGATAAGAAAAATCCAAGAAATCATTAGGCTTATTTAAATAACAAGACATTTAAGTAGTCAGGGTTTTTTTAATATATTAGGATTCTGATGTTTGGGGTTTGTGTCTGCAGATCATGAGCACACTACTGTGTGAGCACCACCTTAGTCCCTGGCAGGTTTTGGCTTTGTGCAGAGCTGCATAAAACTTCTCAGCGTTTGTTTACCACTAGTAGTATCCTTCCACACACAGTGAATCCTTGAATTTTATGCTTTAGAACTTTAATTTTGAGCCACCTCTAAATAAATCCAGTTGATTTGTGGTCTGAGTCAGTCCTCCCCTTTAAAATTTCATTTGATTGTTTTCAAAAGAGTTTGAAGAGCAGACTTTTGTAAAAAGATGCCTGTGAAAAAAAAATAAGATAAACAGTAGTTCAAACAGCTTGTTAATAAGACTATTTATACCCTATTCCAGAAGGTTGCTAGATGGCAATCTGAGATCAGTGGAATTTAAACTTTGTTTAGGTACTTTCCTAAATCATTTTCATTCATCTTCACAGCAAAATGAAAAAGAATCTTAACTTTGAAATCAATATAAACTGTCATACCAACACTTCAGTGAAATTTCCATGGGTTTTTTTACATGTCTTTGAAATCAGTTGTGTTTAAGACTATAGGATCTCTTGAACTTGTTCCCTTGATTTCAGGAAGCTCATGTGTTTTGGATTGTGACTCTTAGGAAGAAAAGAAACATCCTTGGAACACAGAATATTGATGCATAAAGTGTTAACGAAGATGTTAAAAATCTAAATTAATTATGAAACATTCCCATACTTAAATATCAAATATGGTGTAGAAAACTTGTTAAGGAAAGTATCTACATCAAACATTGCGTTAACCAACTTTTGCAGGGAAAAAAAAATATTCCCCATCTGACAGTTGTGATGATACTGATCAGTAACCAAGATTGCAGACTGTTGGCTGATGCTGAAGTTAAATGCGTATGACAGAAATAGCAGCAGTGATGGATGGCTTTGGATCTGCTGAACTGACAAAATGCTACAATGCTTAGGATGCTTGGTTGTCAGTAAAAACAGGCAACATAGGGACATGATATTTGAAGTCTTTACATGACATAATATGAAATGATGGTCAGCACTGAACCTTGACTACTTGACATTAACAGTGTTAATTTATATGTAAGAATCTGCCTACCACAGCTGTGTTACAGGTCAGTTGTTGAAATATCAACATGGAGTACAAACTAACATACGGAAGTTGAAGCTGATGCAGCTACAAAGACTTATGAAACTCAAACTTTTGCCCTGATGACTATGTATAGTGGGGCTTATTTGTGTCCACCTTCTCTAGATCCCCTTTCAAAACTAGATTTTTGTGAGGAAACCATCTCACACATATTCTGGGGGCACTCAAATCCATGTTGTGATTGCTTTTTTCTACCTTCACATAACTTAAAGGAAATAAAAAGAAAAAAAATCAAACAGATAAGCCAACAAAAGCTGGCGGCTCATAGCATATCATGACGTGTGTAAGTTGCTTTTGTACACCAAGTCACCGTTTCTGTCCATTCATCCTTAGTGTTTTCATTGCATCAGCATCCCATAGCTGCCCATCAAACTTTTTTTTCCCATTCTGGTCTTATTGAACTTTTCTACTGTATTCTTTCAGTTAAAGCAATCTCCTTCAAACAAATCCATCAAGTTAGTTTAGGAATTAACATGATTATTGCCTCCATGTGTGGGTCATAACCCTTTTCCTTATTTTGTCCATCTATTACTAAGACTGAAAGCTATTTGGAGAAGATCCATTTGCTATTTTGTACAATGTCTAGCCCATATGGTTCCCAATTTTACCTAATCCTCTGGTAGCATCCAGGTAAATAATATCAAAATGGGTATGTTAATCTACCATGCAAAATGGTTTCATCTGCACTGTTGTGTTCGGTGGATTCAAGGCTAAACCTACATTACTTCCTTCTTTTTAGGTATGACCCCAGCGCACGTTCTGGGCTGACCCACCTGTATTTCCTGAAGGAAGCTTCAGGTTTGCACTTGCCTTAGGATGCTAGCACTTACCTGACACAAAGGGAGGCACCCTGTGCAATTTCCAGCAATTCCCTCTTGCAGGGCAGTGGTTGAGAGAGCGATCTGGCATCCTTCCTATTGTTCATCATTCTAATGTCCTACCTTTGTTCTGTAGAATGGGATTCACCCACATGACTTTTGCTGTATAAGAGTTAAATGTCAAGAACTGCATCCTCTGTAGTAAAAAGAGAGAGACACATACGTCCAGAAGATGATTCAATCCTTCTCACTTAGGCATCTACTTTAGGATGCAACAAATTGCTTCTGGAGACACCTGGCTTACTCTTTAAAACCAGAAGCGTATTTGATTGAAAATCACCATAAATAATTTTACTCTACTTTTGTTTTCTGCCCAGCAGCCAAATATTTCTTTTTCATTCCTACAGAGGTATAACAAATATGCATTAAATTAGACTCAGATTTTTTTTTTCATAATTTCTCTGAATATTTTTATTATGCTTAAATTTCAGTGGTTAATCTGATACACAATCATATTTGTGGGAGGGAAAAGTATACGTACTTTCCAATAAATGCTGACTTTGCTGAAATCTTTTTTATTACCTGGAGAAGTAATCATGTTTTTTGTAAATATCTGTAAAATTTCATCTTAGCAGTATTTTAAAAATTGGGTAGAGACAGAGTATACTTTTCAAATAAACTTACCTGACTTTTATTACTGATCCACGTTCTCATTCTCAGACTTCATGGTTGGAAGTGTCATGCTTCTCAGTCACCCTAATCCTGATTAAAATTAGCAAGAATAAGTTCTGACCTATTGATAGCAAAAAGAAAATAAATGCAGATATATACTGTTCACTAGGTGTTAGGACTGGTAGTATTGGCACTACGAGTGAGGAAATTAATTTTTAAGTTTAAAATCCAGCTTTTGAAAGTAAAATAAAGACAAAAGTTCAGAGGCCAAAACAATAGGAACTACAGATCATTCCATCAAGTATTAGATAGAAAAAAGAGGTGAAAGAAGAGAAAGGGAGAACAGTAATAGGAAAACTAATAGAAAAACAGATCCAATGTGCCTGCATTGATTTTTGTGATTACTGTTTATTAAAATGAGGTGGATAGAGATTATCTTTCTTTCAAATGCTCTGTATTTATTATTGCTTCATTTGCCTTGAAATGATAACTGCAGGCATTTAAATAAATGGATTCCAACATTGCCGAGTTTCATTCTACCATCCTTGTCTATGATAAGTACCCCTGTAGAAATGTTATTTTGAAACTTCTTTAAGCAATGTTTCTCTGTTAATCACAAGATCTTTCTTTGTATGTCTTCAGTAGTGCTTGTACTGCCTACATTGCAGAATATTTTAGAATATTTTCTAGTATAAAAAATTGCGGTACTTTTGGAAACAAGTTTTACTGTGATTTTATTCTATAATTTATATTTTTGAGTTAGGCACGCTAAGATATGGCAGAATCACTGGCTCTGCTACAGACTTCCTAGGTGACCCTTTGCACAAGTCCATCTAGGTTATGGCCATTTAACTAAATTAAAGGTGGCCAAGCATGTTCCTGGGAAATGAGGCCCCCCTGGCATGGAACACCCATATCTATGCTAATAAGATGGCTTTTTCCTCCCAGGCAGGGTAGCTGTTTGCAAACTGTCCATTGGGAATCGTCCCTGGACTTACCTAACCCTCAAACTGAAATCACAAATTGTTTGTAGGGTGCTAGTTTGATTAGCCAAAATCTTGTCAGAAACTGCTCTAACAGACATAGGAACGTTTCCAGGCACTGCTTAATTTACCAGTAGAGGTGTATCTTCAAACTCCATACACCGAATTTCTAAAACTATCATACAGATGGGTATACATTACAATTCTAAGAAATTTTACAAAATTAAAGTTAGGTATGTAGATCCCTATGAAAAACCCATTAACTGCCTTGTTGCATTACCTAATTGCGTCTTTAGACGGTTATGTGCATTTTAAAATGTCTGCCTGTAAAATAGAATTTATAGTTCCTCCCTTGTTTGTCTTGCAGCTCTCAGAGAATGACTACACTGCAGTCTGTGGCTATGAGCTAGAAACCTGGTCAGGTTTTGCAGCGAGTGTTGAGCTCTGTACTATGACAATACACTAATTATACACCAGCTAGTCAATTAAAAGCTTACTTAGGTATGTCTATGAGTGGCATTAATGATATATAGCTATCATACCTATAGAATCAGGATTGTCTCTCTAGGGTAAGGAAGGTAGGCATTACTTCTTTATCCACAAAAACTACGAATTTACAGTCCGCCACCTGTGGTGTCAGAATTATTCTCTCCCATCTGGAGAGCTGCTTTTTGTTTCAAGTGGTTATGGACCACTGAATGCTGCTGTTGATGAACTACTTTACAATTGCAGGTGTAAACCCTACAGTGACAGTCTGGAAATTCCCCACTTTCTAATCACAATTTCAATGTTATTATTTTTCGCCAACAAGAGCTAAAAGTGATCTTTTGTTTTAGCAGTAATCCCTAATTGCTGAGTTGTTACAATCTGTATTTTTGCTATGTATGAAGTTTTGTTATTTCTAATAAATTATGCTTATTTATAGTTGACTTAAAACACTCCTTTACTCTCATTATAGTTCTAAATGTGCTTTTTCCTTACATGTTCCCACCCTAATGCCTTCAAAATCTTAATTCAGGAATGTAGTTAGACTACTTCTCTGAAGGTTTGAAAAGCACTGAGGAATGCCTGATGGATGTATCAACTACCAAAGTTCGATATATGAATTAAGATAGAGAGAGATTTCCATAATGAACAAAAAAAGCCATTTGCATTAATTTCAGAGTGAACTACCAAGCTTACAAACTTTTCATGGCAGCAGTGTTGCGTTTTGTTGAAGTGGTAATCTTCATAATTCTCAGAGATGGTATACTTATTACTCTGTTACAACATAAAGATACTGTGGAGTGCCTTTATTAGACAGGAATAGTTATATGATGCTACCAAGTAGTTTGCCCTCTTTTCTTTCAAATTAGAAGGAAAGGAAAACATAAATATACAAAATCCACAATGAAAGCAGGAATGCAGTAATGCTGCAGACCTTCTTCTGAGTGCTCTTTCTGCTTACTAGTACATGCCGTCTCCTATTCTGTGCACGTTGCTTTAAGCAATGCCAGTCTTACTGTTTTCCAGCTCTTCAATGATTCTGCCTTGCTCTGCTTCCTGCATAAGAACAAGTCGTATGGGCTTGGGCCTTTTTCCTACACATTTTCAGCAGTTCAGGGTATTCTTTATCAACAATGTTCAAAATTCAAGTGCTTAGTTTACAGGACAGCCTGGTTAGCTCAGTACTGCTAAATAAAAGAAGACAAGGAACAGAGTGAAGAATCTTGCACCTATAGTATTTAGGATGAGCAAAAGTGTTCTGTCCATACCATGGAGCACTCTGTTCTGGAGTTCCTCGGGGCCTGGAGTGGTGTTTCTATTGGTCTGGCACTAATCCATGTGTTTTGTAGTCTTGACAACTTAAACTGTTTTAAACAGTGCAAGGGCTTTGCTGCAGCTCAGCAAAGCGGTTGGCATTGCCATAGCAGAAAACTGAAGAAACTGTGCTGCATGCTGTGACTTTAAGGTTGCTGAGGGTGTAAAGTTTCCCAAGATAGAGCTGAAGAACAGCTGTGGCTGGAGAGAGCCACATATGAGATAGACTTATCCCGGACTGTCTTGTGAGAGACATCCCTGAGATTGAATATCCACTGATCTCTGCTTGGGTATTATTTTGAGTAGAGCTAGTTGGAGCAGTCCAGAACAGAGCCAGAGAGTGAGCTAAACAGTGAAGACACAAAGCAGAGACTTCCATTATCCAAGTTTTTGTCCTAGACCTGTTTTATTTAGGAAGGTGGCCATACATGTTAGACTGCAAGTGTAGGGTCAGGTGTGGGATTGAGGCAGTATTTTTTGCCAAAAATGCTTCCGTGAAGGTCTGTATCTGAACTCTGAAACCTGGCTGAGGAGAAAGATGAGGCTTATTCACCTGTCAGCATGCACCCAGGTCTGCTTCTGTTCTGTGAGTAAAGTTGGTGATGCAGAGTCCTCCACTCTCTTCTATCAGTCCTTGCAGCAATGCTACATCATTTATGTTGGACAGGTCCTTCCCAGAAGATCTGACATCATGTAAAATTGGCTGTTGAGATGTGTAGGATGCCTCCGGGTAGTGTCAGAGAAATGGTGATCTTGCAACATCTGAATTACAGGATGCTTTCATGAGCAATGTAAACATGTAAAGTCCAGGTCTCAGGGTATTTCATGCCTTTAATACTAGAGGAGGACAATTTCCTTTCACATATGACTGAGAAAAGTAAAGCGGGGTATTGCATAAAGTTCATAAAGTCTGATATATATTTGTCAGCTATACTGACTGCATTAGGCCTACATTCCCCTGTATAACTCCCAGGAAACTAAGACTAGAGAAATATGCCACAGGAAAGTATTTCTTTGAATTAACAAAGTCTTATGGAAGTTCTTCTCTTTTGTTTTGTTGTTTGGGGGGATTTTTTTTGTTCCAAGAGAAATCCAGCCAATCTATTCAGCCCAAGTACTTCTGTAAAGAGGAAAAAAAGGATCAAGGAAACAAAGGAAACAGTCATTGACTCAAAAAGCTCGTTGTATTTAATATAGTTTTTTCATTAGTTCTTTTTTTGTAATTCTAGGAAATTTTGCCCTTTAAAATTACTTCTTTGTTTGCACTTGCTTTCAGAAAAGAAATGTTTTAGTTACAATTGAGTGTCCTATTTAACAACAAAAATGTTTTTTACAACTCCCAATTGCTTGAGTCTTCTCTTTCTAACACAGAATAATTTGTCTTTTGTTAGCACAAACCTACTTTTGTGAGAAGTACTTTAAAATAAACAAAGCCCACAACAAACACCTGACAAGCTTTTCATGGTGTATGTTGTAAGCAGATCCAACAGTATGCAAACACCTGAACCTCATTTTGAAGATCTCAAAGGTCATTTAAATGAATACACAATTAAGGTATTTTTATGAGTTTGATTACATCTCTCTTGCGTATGTTTTTGAGGACTGAAGAAGGGGGTCATAAAATATTGCTTCAAAGATAATTCCCTGGCAATTCTGGGAATGTCATCATAGCATTTACAACAAATGAGTAATGGAGAAGAAGAAAAATGACAGTGTAAGCAACTTGGGACATAAATTTAATTTAAAACTCATAACTATGAGTTCTTCAACCACATAGTTGAATGGCCAAAAAGAAAGAAGTAATCTTTATCTAATCTTTATCGGTATTTTTCCTGTGTTTGTGTTCCTGTTATGTAAGTTCCTTGGGGCAGGGAATGTTTGTGTATTGTCTAGCATTGCAATAATTTAGTCTGGATTTAGAGCATTTGGATAATGTCTTAAAAGAAAAGTAATAAACATGGTCCTACTTTGATGTAGATACACAGAGACCGCTGCTACTTTGCAAAGTTTTTCCAAATTGGGTTGGCTACAATCTTCCCATAGTTGCAGTAATATCACAAGATGGGAACAAGTGCAGAAATGGCAATGAGAAAGCTTTGAAAATGTGTGTATATAATAGTAAGTACCTGTAGCCTCCACTGAAAGACTCAAGTATTTGATGCATGGCATAGCAAAACACTCTGCATTACCTAATCCAGAGGGAGCAAGGAGTTAACCAGAGTTTAATTTCTCACTCTGCTCTCCTCAGGTAAATGACAGAAGAGTCTGATCATAGTTAGAAGAGAAAACATGTTTTGGAATTAGTATTCTGCAACAAACTATCATACAATGGGTTTTACCCTAAAACAAAAATGCATTTTCTCTGTATTTTCTAATTAATTACGACTTCTGGACTATATCCTTGAGTGAATGAGAAGACCTCAAGAACATTTCTTTGTTTTTCCTTTAAGTCATTCCACCACTTACACATACAGGCATCAAAATCTGTCATTCTTCATTTTGAGAACAATGTTATGAATGGAAAATATAGCTAAGTAGCTCAGTTATCTCAGCATCGATTGCTCTTTCCCTTCTGGCTGTAATAAGGATTGCTTTTGATGATTATTAGGATGGCTTTTTGCTATTGCCAAGGCACTGGCATGATCACTTTCATGCTTTCATGAACTTTTTTTTGGGGAGTCATTGCAGCAGGATTACAGATTAAATGTATCTGTTCAAAGTAGGTCACATGAATCCTGCCCTAAATGTGGGGAATTTTTCACTGTAAGTACAAGGGATCCAGGAGTGACTGTTCACACTGAAATAAAATCACATTAATCCAAACTTTCCTGTCTTTTTGAAGCAGGGAAAAAACTCTGACAAATTTTTTCCACCTTACTACAGCATAGTAATTTCTTATGACAACATTCTTCTCCATTAAAAACATAACCACAGATCCACAGTGTGTTGCAATTTATGCTTTTTAAGGTATTACACACCAAAGTGTTCTGCAAACATTGCGTAGCCACACAGGAAGACAGCACATGGTCATTAGTTTACTGTCAATTCTCCCCTTATACTACTGACTGCCAGGTTCTTCATATGGACAGAAGTCTTAGATAATAAATGAGTTATCATCCACTTCTGCTTCATTCCTAAAATATCCAGAGCTCTTTCTGATATGCTATGAAGAAATTCAAAGCCATTACTATAGCTTCCAGGAAATATTCTTGTCCCTAAAACACAGAATGAAAACCAAAGTGAAACAAGAGGCAGTTTCTTTGCTGCAAAATACAGTCTGAGTTACAGTCTTGTGCTCCAAAAGAGTAATTTTATCTTCTTACCCGCCCAGCACATACTGAGTACCTAGCATGCCAGAGGAAAAAGGAGTTCTGGGCTCTGCTTCCAAGAATGCCTATGTATTTGACACTAAAACTCTACTTTATTTATCTGGAAATGTCTTCACTCAGCAAAGAATAAGACTGTAATTCCTAGGAAATTTCTTTAGGAGAAAAACTAGACAGGAGTTTTCAGTCTTATTCTTTGGAAATCAGTGGAAAGTTTGAAGCCCAGATTGGATTTAGAAGCTGAAGCAATGTATCTTAAGCCTCTATCTACACACCAGAGGAACTTCAGAATAAAGAAAAAAGAGTCCTCATTAGGCATGAGAGTTGTGGTCTCAGGCAGAATTTAGGTATCTACTGCAACACTTAGGCTCAGGTTGGACAAATCTTCGAAAAAGCATGTAAGATCCTATTTAACTTGCTGTAGAAACACTCAGTTGTAGCTAAGTCCTGGGAACTGTGTGTTCCAAGATTTGCTCTAGTGCTTAGGCCAGGCAAACAGGTTTGAGTGGACTATAAATCTAAAATATTCTAACTATTATAGAGGAGGATTACATTGTCTGAAATTAGAGCAGGATATTATAATGTAGTGGTCCTATTCTTACCGAAATCTTTCAGATACTAGCTGTTCTCTACATGCTGTGTTAGCTCTCTTACTGCATGCAGGGAATTCATAGTTCTGTGAATTTCTAGAACTTTGCACAGACTTCAAAAATAACGAAAAAGACCATTTCATTTCTCCTGGAATAGTACTTAGGAGTTTGGGGTTTTTTTGGTTTTGTTTATTTGTTGGTTGGTTGGAGAGGTTTTTGCCTTTTGCTATCATTTGCAGAAATTGAATACTGTTAATTCTAATATTAAATTTGGATATGTTTTATAAAATGTATAATATTTTATCTATTTATGTGTAGATATATTATTTCCTACATTAGACCTATCTTAACACAAGTCTGGCTGGTTTTGGTTTAGTTTTATTTGTTCATTCCCCCTCTTTTTATTGAAATAATTTTCCACATTTTATTCTTTCATTTTGTCCTTTTCAAAAACTGACCAATCAATGTTGGCTTCTGACATTAATTATGCTGCCAATGGGTCTTTTCCCAACTTCATCTGAGGTGTGACTTACTAGGATTTTTCATTCCCTTAGCTTTTTGAACATTGGGAACACTAGTAAATAAAATACTAACAACATTTCATTTAGCATCCACCTTGAGCAGATTTTAACAGCTGTGACCAGTGAATCAATGGAACTCTGTCTAGCGGTAGGATAGTAGGAAACTTTGAGATAAAATAGACTAGGTTAACAAATACTCCATAAAACATAAGAAACAAATTGAACAGCAAAATTTTAAACCCAAATAGAAAAACTGCATCTGTGTCAATGTAAAAAGATCCCATTTGTCATTTTTGTATTTTCACATGGCAGACTTTAGGTTAAAAGAATTTTGCTCTATTCTAATCCTGGAAATGAATCAAGTAAGGTTTTCTATTAGGTTTTGTACAACTAATACAAGCTTTTGTTTATTGTGCATTATCATTTATAAAACAGGTGCTCTAAACTATGCTTTTGATATCTTTGCATTGTAAAATTCTACGGAAAAGGAAATATTTTACATACCTCTTACTGGTTTTATGTAAATATCTGCACTGTTTACATATGTACACAGTGTGGTCACAAGATCCATTGTAACTGCAAGATTGGGCTGAATTATGAGGTTGTCTGGCAAGTCTCTACTGATCATGATATACACTGGAGTCAATTATTCCATATATGGAAGGATACAAACTACAGTGAGGTCCAAGAAGAGACATAAAGAAGGAGAAACTGAAGTGGTCTTTGCAGTCAATCTTCTGGTATCGTGGAAAGGAAAAAACAGGAGATACCGCAGGATGGGTAGCTAGTGAGGAACTGAAGTTTTTTTTAAAATCTTGGACTACATCAAGGCCACGGAAAGGACAATCTATTTCAGATGGCACGCAGCTCCTCAAAGGGAGGAGAGTGAACTCGTCTTCTGTTTGGGTGACAGAAAAAGCATAAAAGCAGAATGGAGGGGCATCAGTGAGGCAAATGTAGTTCAAATCAGCATGTCATGAACAAATCAAAACAATACGCAAAAGCATGAAAAAAAGACATTTTTTTCAGTAGCTTACATGTCAATTAGAGGGAACAAGCAAGAAACACTGGAAATTCTCATTAAAAGAAGAAATTTTACACAACTGAAACAAATGGAATGATTCATAACATTGGAACACTAAAATCACCCATTAAAACCTGTTTTTAGGAGGAACATAACAGATAAAAGAGGAAAATGCTATGATAGAGTTGTTGGCACCTCAGAATCAAGAGATATTGAACACAAGAGGCATGACTCTCTTCTGTGAAATCTGTGACTGCGAGGCACAGAAGTATCTGCCTTCTGGGCTTTTCTGTAATGTGTGCAGCAGCGGGGGGGAAGGAGGATCATTGTGGAGAATTTAAGTTTGGGAGATTTGTGTAAAAGAAATTCAAACACTGGAACAACTTGCCCAGAAAGGTTGTGGAGTCTCCATCCCCATACGTATTTAAAACCCAAGCAGGCATGGTCCTGGGAAACTTGCTCTTGGTGATGCTGCTTTCAGCAGGGTGATTGGACTAGGTATCTCCAGAGATGCCTTTTGACCTCAACTACCATGTGATTCTGTGAAAATCAATGAAACCGAGCAGTTCAAAGTTACAATAACTACTCAACAGTTGAGTATGATAGAAGATGTGGATATGACAGAAGGATATGGATACACAATCTTGTTACAGGACAACTGTGAGACACCAGTGTGATACAACTTCAAAATTGGGAAACAATACATTAAAGTGTACCAATGGTTGCATTTCATGTAGATATGGGAAAGTATTAATATCATTTTACATGTATACCTCAGTTTTAGCCCTACTTAAGAAGGATAAATTAACCATGGTACAAGCTCTTAAAACATGATTTTTTTTGCTAAAACTGGCTAAGTTTTCTATTGAAAGCACCAAGAAAATAAACCCCACCATAGGAAAAACCAAAGCTAAGGAAAACAGGCATAAATTCTGGTTGTAAATATGAAGCAGACTTGTAACTAGTAGAAAGAAGAATCCCTGAGCAACTTTCAGGAGAGTGACAGGAAAAAAAATCTGGTTTAAAGTAGTACTGTATGAGCTCATGGATTATGGATGATATTTGTTGGCAATAGCATGGGGCTGAACCCCAAGACCTCCTTCAGAGCTAAATATATAGAGAATTTCTAAATGACTGTGACACAAATTACATTACATCCAAGAAAAGATAATTTTACTTTGGATATGAGAATCTGCTTAACCACTGGAATGGTTTAGGAACTTCTTATTTTGACTTAACCTTGTTTATTATTGCTTATTGTGGGTAAGCTTTTTGACATATATACCGGTAAGCAAGGAAAATACCAATCAGTAATACGTATGCTTGGTTTTTGAAAGAACTATTTTCACAAAGTTGAGAATGAGCACAGCTGATTTGGAAGGCAACATGGAAGAAGAAAAAAAAAAATTAAACCTAAGAATTATTTAATAACTTTTAATAATTTAAGAATAGCATTTATTAGAAGATTAAAATCTTTTGCTTCTACAACGAAAACAGAATAACTTTGGCTAATTTTGGCCAGGAGGAGGAAAAAAGAGGGTATAGACTAAATAATACAAAATAGCAGTTCTGAAATGCAAAAATTTATATAAGGAAACTAAGAAGGGAACATTAATATAACAAAAGTATGGGTTTATGACTACATGGAGGTCATAAAATTGTTGAAAATCATGACAAAAACCCTACAAAACCTGTACTTCCAGTTTCACACCTTTGGGAATGATACGCTAGAAAAGCAAAAACACAAGCTTAGGCAAAAGAATTTCTTAATCACAGTGACTTTATTCTCAAAAGAGTTCAGGAGTTACATGTCTTTGAGAAAAACATTCTTTGAAGAACTGTTGTCCATCACTCTGACTTCACGCTTTCTGAGAATTTTGTTGAAATTCCGGACTGGGATGAGTCCCTCTGACACTTGCCTATCCTGCTTCCATGCAACAACAGGCTGAGGTGATTTCAGTCTTCATCTAAGAAATCCTGGCCTCCCTGATGCCATAGGAGTTAAATATTTTTCTTACTGAAATAATTCTGATTTACAAAGAATGTACACAGGGGTTCCATTACTCCAAACACAGTACAATTAAACAACAGGAGAGCATTTCCTTTCTCACAGTTCTATGCCAGCTTTCCAGATGGGACATCACTCAAAAAGCTCTCCCTATTTTGTTTCTCTCATGACTACAGTGTTTTTCCCTGTTTTCATTCTTCTTGGTACTATTTTTTGGCTTGTTTTCTGACTCTTCCTCTCTTATAGATGCAGAGCTACATGNGTTTTTTTTAAAATCTTGGACTACATCAAGGCCACGGAAAGGACAATCTATTTCAGATGGCACGCAGCTCCTCAAAGGGAGGAGAGTGAACTCGTCTTCTGTTTGGGTGACAGAAAAAGCATAAAAGCAGAATGGAGGGGCATCAGTGAGGCAAATGTAGTTCAAATCAGCATGTCATGAACAAATCAAAACAATACGCAAAAGCATGAAAAAAAGACATTTTTTTCAGTAGCTTACATGTCAATTAGAGGGAACAAGCAAGAAACACTGGAAATTCTCATTAAAAGAAGAAATTTTACACAACTGAAACAAATGGAATGATTCATAACATTGGAACACTAAAATCACCCATTAAAACCTGTTTTTAGGAGGAACATAACAGATAAAAGAGGAAAATGCTATGATAGAGTTGTTGGCACCTCAGAATCAAAAGATATTGAACACAAGAGGCATGACTCTCTTCTGTGAAATCTGTGACTGCGAGGCACAGAAGTATCTGCCTTCTGGGCTTTTCTGTAATGTGTGCAGCAGCGGGGGGGAAGGAGGATCATTGTGGAGAATTTAAGTTTGGGAGATTTGTGTAAAAGAAATTCAAACACTGGAACAACTTGCCCAGAAAGGTTGTGGAGTCTCCATCCCCATACGTATTTAAAACCCAAGCAGGCATGGTCCTGGGAAACTTGCTCTTGGTGATGCTGCTTTCAGCAGGGTGATTGGACTAGGTATCTCCAGAGATGCCTTTTGACCTCAACTACCATGTGATTCTGTGAAAATCAATGAAACCGAGCAGTTCAAAGTTACAATAACTACTCAACAGTTGAGTATGATAGAAGATGTGGATATGACAGAAGGATATGGATACACAATCTTGTTACAGGACAACTGTGAGACACCAGTGTGATACAACTTCAAAATTGGGAAACAATACATTAAAGTGTACCAATGGTTGCATTTCATGTAGATATGGGAAAGTATTAATATCATTTTACATGTATACCTCAGTTTTAGCCCTACTTAAGAAGGATAAATTAACCATGGTACAAGCTCTTAAAACATGATTTTTTTTGCTAAAACTGGCTAAGTTTTCTATTGAAAGCACCAAGAAAATAAACCCCACCATAGGAAAAACCAAAGCTAAGGAAAACAGGCATAAATTCTGGTTGTAAATATGAAGCAGACTTGTAACTAGTAGAAAGAAGAATCCCTGAGCAACTTTCAGGAGAGTGACAGGAAAAAAAATCTGGTTTAAAGTAGTACTGTATGAGCTCATGGATTATGGATGATATTTGTTGGCAATAGCATGGGGCTGAACCCCAAGACCTCCTTCAGAGCTAAATATATAGAGAATTTCTAAATGACTGTGACACAAATTACATTACATCCAAGAAAAGATAATTTTACTTTGGATATGAGAATCTGCTTAACCACTGGAATGGTTTAGGAACTTCTTATTTTGACTTAACCTTGTTTATTATTGCTTATTGTGGGTAAGCTTTTTGACATATATACCGGTAAGCAAGGAAAATACCAATCAGTAATACGTATGCTTGGTTTTTGAAAGAACTATTTTCACAAAGTTGAGAATGAGCACAGCTGATTTGGAAGGCANTCCGGACTGGGATGAGTCCCTCTGACACTTGCCTATCCTGCTTCCATGCAACAACAGGCTGAGGTGATTTCAGTCTTCATCTAAGAAATCCTGGCCTCCCTGATGCCATAGGAGTTAAATATTTTTCTTACTGAAATAATTCTGATTTACAAAGAATGTACACAGTGGTTCCATTACTCCAAACACAGTACAATTAAACAACAGGAGAGCATTTCCTTTCTCACAGTTCTATGCCAGCTTTCCAGATGGGACATCACTCAAAAAGCTCTCCCTATTTTGTTTCTCTCATGACTACAGTGTTTTTCCCTGTTTTCATTCCTCTTAGTACTATTTTTTGGCTTGTTTTCTGACTCTTCCTCTCTTATAGATGCAGAGCTACATGCAAATCAGTTACATTCCTCTGAATTTGTATTCAGCGTAATCATGGGGTGAAAACTTCTACTGTTTCATTAATTATAAGGAGGGGGATGCTTAATTGTTTCCTCATGTTTCCCCGTATGGAAATATTTAGCATCTTCTTTGACCTCAAGGAGCTCTGTGGTTGCCCTGTGTCAAAAGTGCTTGGTCAAAGTATCCTAAATTCACAAATATTGCAAGATTAATAAGCTGACAGTGAATACATGAAGAACCGATTAACACACCACTCTCAAACGTGGGGGTTTTTTTTCGGTAAGAGCCCTTTATCAAATAATGGTTTCAAATACTGGTGGTAATAACTAGGAATTAGAAGATGTTATTCAACATTTCCATATGCCTTAGTAAATATCAAAACACTGCTGATAGATTACATTGCTGACAGAGATTGGCAGAGTGGTACATAATTATGAAGACCAGGAAGTTATAAAGAAAAATTTGGATTGCTTGGCAAGCTGAACCCATTCAAGTTAAATGCAAAATTATGCAACTAGGTCACATCTAAACAATAGAAAGCTATGTTCTGGAAATCAGTAGCTCAGGAAACAATGAGAGGTGTCATAATATCATCGTTCCCTGCATGATAACGTGGCAAAAATAACTGTTTCAGGTTTTTGAGGTGCAAACAGGTAAGGTGATATTTAGGTCCAGAAAGATTATTCTTCTGCTAGAATACTGTGTTCAGATTTGGTGTAAGTTTGAGAACACAACTCATGTTTACCACTGGGAATGATCAACCAGAAGAAAAAAATAGCAAGAGAAGTGGTTGATTTTTCATTTCTTAGCACCTAAAAAATTAAGACAGCATGACTTTCTGGAAATATGATTTATTCAAATGCCAGATTTCTATAATCAAACTAAATAGTAGAATTAATGAAATGGTTAACGCTAAGGTTATTAACTTAAAGCCTTAAACGGTATCATTTGATGAGTCATTTTTTATTGACTGAGTCACTCAGGGTTACATTTTCAACCTCTGTAAAGGAAACCCATTAATTTTGGAAACTTCTGGGTTCAGTCTGGTGCACACAGACAGATGTATGAAAGACTCAGCAATAGGGTGGCGGCCATGTTGTGGACATAGAGTCCTGCTATCATTTCTGTAACTGTTGTGATCTACTTAGGTAGTAGTACCCCAGTCACTGAAGATGCGCACTATATCCAGTTTAGTTACAGCTGCTGAAGGGCTCAGGTGGGACTTTGGCTGAGTATTTTGTGTAGAGGTGGAAAAGGATTATAAAAAATGAAATATGGATCTGAGTACAGAAAAAAAATAAATGAATTTTTCCTTGATTAGGAGCTGAAGATGTCCTTGCCAGCATTGTAAATCACTACTGTCTCACTAGCCAATCGTGCACCTGTGTGGGGAAATATTAATGATGACATTTTCTTACTCCTCCAGCACCTAACAGGAATGTCAATAGCCTGAAATGTATAATTTCTGGACTGTGATAATTTCTTTCTCTTCTGAATGCATTGATCTGACTGCATCTGTTTTGCTTGAAATTCTCTGTGTTTTTCTCATTTGAAGAAAAAAAAAAATAAATGACCTGCCTCTCTATTCAGGGATCTTGTATCGCTATCCTACCCCATTCTTCCTAGATCTGCTGTCTTGCTCCACGTGCCATCAGCCACGATGATACACGTGTCTCCCATTTTTGTAAGAATGGGAATACTGCTTCCCTTAGCAGTTTTGCTCTCAGTCTGCTCTGTCACCCACCATGGAGCAGAAGCCTTCAAAAAATGCTAGCTATAACACAAAAGTAAAAAGTGCAGACATAGTTGGGGAGCAGAAGGAAGTTTGACCACCAGCCTAGAAATCAGGCCCTGAGATCTATAGATGGAAATCTTGGCTACAAGTCCCACTTCCTAAATCTTTTACTGGTTTATCCCCCTGCAAGGCACCAGATTATGCTTCTTTTTCCAGCGGACCATACTCACCCCTGGTTTATGGATCATCCTGCTCCTTGTTTGCTCTTCTGTGGCATCAAAGTTCTTGTACTTTTGCCTTCAGTGAGCTAGGTTCTCCGGAGAGGCTGAAGGAGCCTTCTCCAAGCTAAACTAAAGCCTGATGAACAGGGAGCGAGTTTAACTTTTTTTCATTATGAGGGCACTGGATCCCAGATATCTCCCTACCTTACAAGTACTTCAGGTTATTAGGCAAACAGTGGAGAGCACCACCAGTTTCATCTACTGATTTATAAGAAAGTAATTGTCCTGTTGTTTACTAGGCCTCCTCTGATCACACTTACGGCTTGGGTCGTTGGGCCCAGTTTTTGTCTTTGAGTAACACAGTTTGAATTAGGACATACAAAGCAAGCAGGCTAAAGTCCATTTCAATTTATATATATATATAAAGCAAGCATCTACACCTGAGTGAGTTGCCTAGGCTCACCTTATAGTCAATGAAGTGAAACATATTTTTAGGGAGAAATTAATCTTACCTATTTGAGATGTGTACATTACAATGAGATAAATTAATACCTGAAAAGGCTCTTGTACTCAGGTGCTTATATACTTTGTCCACAAAGGCAGTGCAGGGTGACCAGCTCAGGTGCAAACATCTATACTGCCGGTGGTGCCACACTAGCTCCAAGGACTCTTAGCACTAGTGTCCTCACTGGAACGTACAGGCAAGGCACTGGTAGCTTAAATGTGGCTAAATCCATGCCAGTCCTTGCATGAACATCTCCTGCTGGATAACCCAGGTGTCCTGTTCCATAATTTACCCATTCATCAGCCAAAGGACATGGATCTGTCTGGAATTAAAGTTGCCTAAAAAGTCCCTTGTGAATGCTGGGTTCTGACATACAGGTTTTCTAGATAGTTTTCTTTGATGTAAGTACATATATCCCACTTCAGCGAGGTGTTTAATCCCAAAGAAGTTCTCTGTGTCTAGCCCAAAAATGTTTTAGTGTTTTTCCTACTCTGAATGCTACAGTGGTTTTAGAAATCTGTATGATAATTTACTGATGCATCAGAACTATGTAAGTATTAAATATTATTGGGGATAAAAGAAAAAATGTGGCACAACTATTTAATTTTGACATAATATCAAATAAAACGTTATGCTTTCATATTTTTATAGCAATGAAGTATTGCCTACTTTTTTTAAGAAATTAAACACATGAAGCAGATGTCCTGTGGGAACAATCTGTTATGGTCTGGCAGCAGATTCTCTTTCACTAGCTTGAGATATTGTAAGTAAAACATGTGCATAAAGTTTAACTATATATGTAATTACAGTAAATAGTGCTTCATCAGATTTCTAGTTATTAAATATCCCTTCAAGATGTAACTGTTCAATCTCTTTGTGCTTCTCATTGTCCTACCACTATTGTACCACTGTCTTTTATATTGCATACTATAGATTACCATATTTTGGCAGTATTTTTTGGTCTTATTATTGCTATACAATCTTCATTTAGAATGTTATCATCTTTATAGGTAAGAATAGGTATTTCTGAATTACAATTTTTAAGCAGAAAAACCTGACTGTTAAACTTGCTCAGAAACTGTAAAGTTGGTGTTTATCTTCTAGACATCTTTGCTGGTCATTAGAATCATCAATCTCAAAATTGCACATAACAGACATGGGGAAAAATAAACGCTTAACATCCTCAGAAGCCAAAAATCAGAGCAGACATTGTCAGTGTGAAGAGAGAGTAAAGTTTAAATGCCACCTTTCAAAGAGTTGCTCAGTGCTTTACTCAGGGCACAGGAAAGACTTCTCATTTTGGGATTGTTCATGTGAGGTCCGCTTTTCATTGCATACAGCTTTGTAGAGAGAGAGGGAGCGGCACTCCCTTTTAGCTAAGGCAGTCACCATGCACAAAAGAGATCTGTTTAGTTGAAATGGAGCAGAGAGATGAAACCTCTCAAGCATTGGGCGTATAGAGTTAGACGATTGCTACAAGGGAGGTCTGAGGACTTTGTTGGCGTGTAGGACTTGCCATTAGCAGACTTAGACTGTAGATGTAGACCTAGACTGGAGCATGACTGGCTGGTCTCTCCATTGTCTGCATCACGGTACATGGTACCACCATTGGTGGGTCCTTCCTCAGAATCAACACCAGTAGTATTGACACCAAACTGCCTCTCAAAATCTGTCAGGAAACATGTCAGAATGTGGAGTCCCTCAGCATAGCACAGGTACAGTGTTGCTTTTGTTTGCTGCCTCCCTGGACTCTGTATTTTCACTCTCACACATCTTGCCTGACAGAACAGTAAAGCTGAAACTAAAGGAGGAAATACTTATTTAGTGAGATTTAGGTCAGACTTTTGGTTACACTAAATGGTTACAATCAAAACATGTAAAATGCAACCCTACTTGATACCAAAGCTTTCTAATTACTTAGCCCATCTTATCTAGAATTCCTAAAACATCCCTCAGCCTTTACAGCTGTGGATCCTTAAAAGGAAGCCCTTAGAGCTTGGGCTCTCAAATGTTAGCTTCAGACACAACTTCCATTCGTTTTTCTCCTTCAGTTTTGAGTAGCCTTTTTTCACAGGGTAATGTCAATACCCCATCAGCTCAGCTATATACTTCTTTTGTGTCCTTTTCTTTCATCATAAAGTTATCTTCTAGGGCATAATTCAGTATTTTTTTCCTTGATTACACACATCTCCGCTGTAAACTTTGGTAACAAATACAAATTGCCTTGGCCATTCTAAATTAATCCAGTGCTCTTCACTCACATCACTGGCCTAACCAACTGTGAGCTATATAAACCCCTGGCTCTGGGTGCTCTGTGTGTTTAGAGACTATTACTCCTTTGTTCCTATTTAGCCCACTGGCTAACTCCTCCACCAGTCCTGGCTGTTTAATTCAGTGGTTTGCAATCTGTGGTGCAGAGAACCCTGGGGTTTCTCCACAAACTATTTCTAAAAGGTCTGTGAAAAGTAATTACAGAAAACAAGCCTATCATTTCATGTGCTGGCTTTAATTTGCTAGCTAAGGGTCCCATACTTTCAATGGACCTTTTTAGGGGACTATAGTTTTAAAAAGCTTTATTGAAGTTACTTATACATCACATTAGATATTATACAAAACATCTGTTATATATTTTTCTGTTAATCTCATTATCTCTTGGACTTTACTAACTTTGTATAAAGACCATACGTAACATACTATTAATGAAGGTGGCAGTCTCAAGAATAAGTTGCTTTCCACACTCATGCCTAACAGAAAAGGCTCCCCCCAAAACAATCCCACATTCCTCTTTTGGGACTGCTTTACACTTACAATTCTGTCTGAACTGCTAATAAATGTTGGTTTATAAATAGCTCTTAGAAATCTATTTGTTTATATCTCTTATAATTTGAGTTCACAGGCATATTTATTTACTGTCTAGTCTTTTCTTAATAAATTATTTGTAATAAAATAATTCTGTTCATATACATCTTTAGTTCCAGTAAATCATGCTGCCAAGCCTCTAAATGTGTCATGATACAGTTTTTCTCTGAAATCTCAAAATAATAAATTACACAAAGTTTAAGAAAAATTAATTTAACTGTTATGTAGGATTGTTTAAAGTTGCATAGTCCTTCTCAGCTTTCATTTGACCTATTAGGAGATGATTTAGAGATTAAAATCATTCCAGAATTTGAGGTTACCTGAGGTTGTTGAACATAAGGGTTGAGCAAAAAAACAAATGAAAAAGTGTCAGTTTGGTAAATTAGAAAAAACAGTAGCTTTGAAACAAATTACCAAGTCTCTTTCAAACTCCCTTGATCCTCTAGTGGGATTCTCATGAGCACTGAGGTGTGGAAACATCTTTGTAATAAAAATCATACGAGTACAGTTGCAGCATCACACTATGGAGAGAAAAGCAAGGTCCCAACTAGGCTGTATCTCGAAGAACAATCTCTCTGACAAACAGCTTATCACATACCCCAATGGGCTCTCTTCTTTCTTCTCTGCTCTAGCAGCAACTTTTGTCCTGTTCTTTGAAACAGGAACTATTTTAACATGTGACATTTAATGCAGGACTTGGATGGTCCTTAGAAATTGTCCGCCATAACCACGAAACTCTTCTTTGCAGTCTCCTCAGTATCTTTCCCAACACAGCAGCGGCAAAATATGGGCCATGTTTCTGGTGACAACAGAGTCCAGGACAGACTTTCAATCAAGCCTGCGTATAGTCATCCCTGACAGGAAGAAATTTTCACCCTCTCCATTTTGTCTTCTACCAGGCTAACTAATCTTTAAAACTGCCAGCTTTGACACCTGGGCTCTGCTGCTTCAAAATATGGGGTTGTGTTAACTTTGCAATTAAGTCTCTTACACTGCAGGAGAAGTTGTCAATTAATGCTAAGTAGTTTAGTAAGACACTGATGTCCCAAAAGTAATAGTATTTTGGCTTGACAGGTTTTGATAGGGAGGTGGCAGCCCTGTTTAGCTTGTCTGTTCCCTAATTCCTGTTGCTCTGGGAAGAATGATGGTAAAGACTGTCTTCATGGCAGGACGGGTATACCATATTCCACTTTCTTTTACTACTAGTAAATGATAAGGGTCTTAAATTTTGAAAAGTATTTTTTTATCTTTCAGCTATAAATTATTCCACAAATTGAAGTAACTCCATTGTTTTTCTAATTTCTGGATAACTTTTTCTTGACTTGAATATTCCTGAGAAGTTACTGTAGCGCTAAGAAATGACTGTAGCACTAACTTACAGTCTGAATAGGCAAATAGAAAGAAAAGCAAGAATGTTTTTCCCACAGTTTTTGCTAGTATTTTTCCTACTGGTAGTAGGAAAAAGGAAACAAGGTTTTAGAAAGCACTTCTTTTCATTTGCTTCTTTCAATTTAAGAAGGAATTTGTAAGAATTCCCACCTCCAATGTACTTGTAAGTAATTCAGTTCTCTGTGCTCACATGGTGCTGCAAAATTTGGTCATTTTAGCTATGAATGTATTTGTGTGTGTTCTGAAAGTTGTGCTTGCTAAAACTTAAGGAAAGACTAACAAATGCTAATGATTTTGGATGCAAGTACCTTACAATTTCAGAATCTTAAAACAAACTGTATTTTGAAAAAGAAGGCTTTCATCTTGTCATATTAGTTATAGCAACACATTTCAAAACAAGTAGATGCCTACTTCCTTTAATAAACATTTCTGTAGTGAAAGGTACTGCAGAACAGTCATATACCATATTTGATTCTCTAACCTTGTTTTAATGACAGAAAGGGCAGATATAATTTCTTTTCAGACAAAGGAATTTAGGGGGTTAAAACTGTTTATAGCCACTGCTCTGCTCAGATGGTGTAAAGGGGGAGAGCAAAGGTTTTACTTTAAAATGGAAAAGTGCAATAGAATATAACAGCAAATTATAAATATTCTTTAAAATTTTAATCTGGCTTTTGATATTTTATAACAAGTATTTAACCTTCTGCATCATTCTTCCAATCAGTTTTAAAGTTTTAAGCAAAGTGTTAACTGATAGCAAAAGATAAACCAATAATGTGTTATTTAATTAAGTTTATCCTTCCAACTAGTCATATGGAACTTATTAAAGCTATTACAGAAAATATTGTGTGCCTACATGGTAAAAGCAGCAAGATATTAGTTAATGTTTTTATTACTAACTTCATATGACTCTAACAAGCAAACCCCAACAGTTTTTTATCAGACTCATAATCCATTTGGCTGAGTTATTCAAGTTGACTTACAGAAAACAGATTTTTTCTCTGGAAAACAATTTATTTTCTAATTTAGCTCTTAAATACACCACTTCTAATTCTTGCAATATCTATTTTATATGATTTTGTAAACAATGCCCATTGGTTTTGTGCCTCAAACAATACCTAACATACCTTATTACATAACTGTTGTTCTTATAGGTTTATTATTCCTATTATTCCTATTACAACATCATCAGGCATTTTTAACTTCTCATGTATATTAAAAGCCCAGCCTGACTTCACTGAAGTCTTATAAGAAAGTTAGATGTTTAAACATACTTATTATCTTGTTTATGAACATCTTATATTTTACATATGCATTAATGTACTACAAGGATAATTGTTCTTATTAATGCTTTAACAAAACCACATCTTTTTGCTTGTATTGAAAATACGTCATCACATACTTATGTCCATTAATATATCACAGAAAACAACAAAACTTTAGGCTTCTTAAAAGACTAATTACTTTTTGTTTGTCCCATTGTTGCTAAAAGCATTAAATAAAAACAAATGCCATCATGTATGTAACAAAAGCATGTAATTCTGTATAAAATTATTTACGTTTTAGTATATTTCCCCTGAAACCCAAGCAGTGGGCTTTCTCAATATTTTTATAGAGATTTTCCTGTGTTTTGCAGAAATCACAGACTTTCAGAAAGGATGCTTAAGTAAAAATATGCAATCTTGAGATATAAAGTCTGTATTTCCTGTTTCTCTGACACAATAAACATTGTCTACAGTGAATAAACATTTTTACTGGAAGAGGCTTGGAGAAATGAATGACCACTTTTGTCATCTTAGTAAATTCTGTCAGGGAAATGCCCAGACCAAATACCACTGGGAAAAAAATGTTCCTTCTCAGCAAACGTTTAGGGGTGGTTCTGTCATTTCTCTGGCAGCTTGGCTCAGACCAGTTTTTACTAGTAGGAAGCAGTAACTTTCAGAATTGGGTGGGAATGATTTCAAACTAAGAGTGCCCTTAGAAAATTATTACAGAGCTGTAATATGGCTAGTTGCATCTCATTTCCCTGTACAACAGCACTCCTGAGGTTTCAGATTCAGTCCTTTTTCAATGGGTTTTTTGTTGTTGTTGTTCTGAAGTGGCCTTTCTGGCTTAAGGTTTTGGGGAAGAATAGAAAAAGAGCCATCTTAGTCAGTAGTTTTACAATATAACTGAGCTGATTTAATTGCTAGATTCTACCAAAGGTGAGGGTGGCGAGGAGACATGCTCTTTTCCTGCTTTTTGTTTCTTTTTTTTTTTCTGCTTTCTTTTTTTTAGTCTATACCTGACAATTTTGTGATCTGTTTCAGGGAATTGAACTGGAAGAAAATTAACTCTGTTGAAAAGGAAAGCGAGGAGAGGAGAGGAGACGAGAGGAGAGGAGAGGAGACGAGAGGAGAGGAGAGGAGACGAGAGGAGAGGAGAGGAGACGAGAGGAGAGGAGAGGAGACGAGAGGAGAGGAGAGGAGACGAGAGGAGAGGAGAGGAGACGAGAGGAGAGGAGAGGAGAGATGGAAGAGGCATGAGTCTTGCTGGGAACTAACAGACCCATTTTGAAGCCATAGCTTTTAAAGTGGCTTAGCTACGATGCGCAACCATGGCCTTGCAGATCAGGTAGTTCAGGTGACTGCTGCATATGTTCAAAAGCCTCAGGAGGCCACCATTTCACTGCCAACCCACTCAGCTCCATGCTGAGTCAGCTCCATGTGGCACTGAGGGGGAAGGCAGAGCTCCCCTCTTTTAGTGAGGTTGCACATTGCCCAGCAGCCTGGCTTTCCACCATCCCTTCCACTCCACCTCATATTTTTTCCATCTCAGAAAGTCTTCTGCCATCCCCACAAAACTTAATTTTACCACTGACAGGGATGAGGAGCAGCAAAGTAAGTGACTTAGTTCCTTGACCTTGAAACACTACACATTTTGCTTTGCCTCCACGGCTGAGAAGCCTGGACCTGGTTTTGAACAAAGGCAATTATACTGATTTGGAATGAAAAGGCATTTAAAGCTCTTTTGACACAGCAGCACAAAAGGAGAGGGTCAGTCTTTCCAAGATTTAAAAATGTTCCCTTCTTTCCTTTCCATTGCCATTTGTGAGAGAGAGTTGAGAGAACCTCTAATGCTAATGATCACTGAGGAACTCTCTTTGTTAAGAAGATTTCCATAATGCATACTTCTTCTGAGGTGTCTATGTCATGATGTGATTCCTTCTGCCAGCTCAAGCGTGTCCTCTATCCATGTTCAGAGGCAGAAATCAATGGTAAAGCATGCTGAGTGAGTATAATGGAGGCATTCTTAGCCTCCACAGCCACTGAGAGCTCACTCATTGTTGAGCCATTGAAGAAGAGTCCAGTCAAAAAAACCCCAACACAGTATCTGGCAAAGGAGACTTTTCTTCCATTAACTTTGAAAAGCAGCAAGGGATAGAACAGAAGAAGATATACCTGGGTGAAGAAGTGACTCTTTCATGTGTTTTCTTGTATATGAATAAGGCAGGAATATATGAACCATTGCACAGTATTGTGCTCTAACCTTCTGCCTGCTTCCTTGCCTGATGTCACAAAAGCCAAGTGAACTTTAAAACATGGAGAAATAATGTGCCTTTATTTTCTAATATGTAAACTGCAATGGAATCTGTAGCACATTATTTTAACCACCAGAGAAACTAATATTAATTGCAAATAACACCGAAAGTATGTGAATCAAAGTTTATTCTAGTCTGACTCAGAAAGCAAAGGAATTCTGTTCACAATACCAGCCTTTGTTTCCCTTACAGCAAAACATACTTGCATTAGTCATTTATGGTATTAAGAAACATTGATAATTGCCTTTTATAGTTTTTCAAGCATCACAATTTAGTACACCTATAATTGAAAAGCTGGATTTTGCAATCAAAAAGTAGAATACAGAGAGTGTTGCTATGCAAAAGTGAAGAATTTCCTCTTGCTTTAGCTTATTAATTTTCAAATAATGCTTTAGGGCTTGTTGTGATAGTTCTTTACAAGGTAGTAAATATATAACTAAACAGACTGTCTAGGCTGAAAACTAATTACCATTAGAAACTGAAGCATTTGGGCTTGTTATTTCTGCAAATCAAACAACTCTGAATACAATCTCCATATTAAATAAAATGTTCAGTGAACCATGAAGCTCTTCACAAATCTGGACCATATTTTAAGAAGCCCTTTTTTAGTTATTGTTGTATGCATGTTGTTGCACACAGAATAGTTGGAATAGAAAATATTTTTTTATATTGGAGGGTGGGGAGGAAAATGAAAAGATTGTATTAAAACTTGGTTTTGAAAGTTTTTAAAAGTTACCAGCCAGGGAATAAATGTGGAAAAGGAAGTGTATACCTTGAAGTTAAAGTTTTTATACGTATACAGAAATGGTGATGGGGAGACATATTCTGAACTTGCTATCTCATTCCTCTGTCCTGTGGACAGACACCATAAGGATAGTAAAGCTATAATAAGGAGTATTCGTTATGTGTGCCTCAGAACTATAATGAAGTTTAATATATTAGCACTTCTAAAGCCCTTCCATTATATGGCTAATAATTAATAAAGTTCTTAAGACTAAAAATAGGCAGTTTCTCTCAAAAGAAATAGCTTTTTATTTCCAGAGCTGAGTTTATTTCAAGGCAATAGCCAAGGAGCAAAAAACAGGTATATAAGTGGATGACCCTTTTGTTCAAAAATTAGAAGGAAAAAGAAGAAAAAAGAATCCACAGAGAAAGAGACTGAAAACCACAAACATCCCATATCAGCAAAGCATATAAGAGGCAAGAGTAGAAGTAAGACTGTTTTTGAAATAATTCTTCAGACTAATTGCATGGTATGCTGCCTGTGTTTCTGTCAAAAAACATGAAAGGAAAGTGTTGACTGATTATATATATTGGAATATCAAATTAGGATATATATTCTGAAATATACAGAGAGAATAAACTACACATATAATAAGGCTGCATTTTTATCAAGGATTTCTGGTGATGATACAAACCATGTAAGGGAACTCAAGTACTTTTACACAGTAGCTGTCATCTGATAGCTGAAATAAAATACGACTCTATATGCAAAAAAAGAGCGGGGAAAAAAGGCAAAATGAGAAAACAGCTTTAGATACCCACAAAGATAGGCGATGGTATAGAATTGCATGAAATCTCGTGATCATAATTCAAGCCAGTGTGTTTGACCATCAAAGGCCATAATAAATTATATCTGTTGCTTTGTAGCACCTATAGCAGTTAAGAAAGTAAAACAATTTAAATGTATAACCTCTTCTTTTCATGCACTCCATCCCACATGCCTTTATCCAAACACAGTGATTTGTTTGTTTGGCTTTGTTAGAGACTAATTAAGATTGGAACTTGATGAGTGCTCATTGAATAGAATTCATTCTGGATAAAATAAGGTAGCAATACTTAGTGGTGAAGAAAAATAATTGGAGGACTGCATGCAGGGATTAGCTCCTTTGACTAAAGTCATACACTCACCCTCTGTTACAGGGTTTCTACACTGAATATTTCTTGAATCTTCAGCTGTTTCAAAATGTTTGGACAGGAAAAAGTAAGTGCTATAATTATGGGGAATGTGTGCTGTATTTATTATAGAAGACAAAAAGCTGAATCGTTTAAAGCAAAAACTTGACTTCATATTAGCTGTTGAGTGTTCATAAAATCCCTCCTTTCCTTCTTTTTCTGCTTCTCTTTTCCCCAAAACAGCTGCAGTCTCTGGGAACTGAAAGCCAGATTTCCCAGAGAGCTAACTTAAAACAACTCTTAGAGACAGCTTTTCAGCACCCATTAGCCCTAATCGGGGGTGGAAATCTCCTCCAAAAATATATCATATAGGAAGTCCAAGCTAGCTCTCCAAGGTCAGAGACAGGGCAACCTCATTACTGTGTAAATTAGAGGAGCATAGCATTTTGAAACATCTCACAGACAAAGATTCAGATAAACCCCAGCTTGTGTGATGGGAAGAAAAGAGGATAGGGGAAAAAAAAAAAGCTTAAGCAGGCAGACTTAAAGATGGCATCAGCAACCAAAGAATGCAAGCAATTGCTTGATATGCTTATCTGAAAAATATAATGTCTAGATACAGTGATTGGCATATTAGAATACCCAGTTCTCTTCAGTGTTGACTTTCTAATCTCCATTGTGTTTTGTAATAGTTATCATCATTACAAAAGTCTCTGATTAACTAATAAACATTTTTTAAAAATCTATTGTATCAGTTGTCCTTTTGGAAAGCACAGTTCATTTTTTTTCTGTAAAATTTCCTAAACTGCCACAAAAAAGATCAAAGTGTAGTGGCAGTTTAAACTTGTGAAAGCAAAAATATAAAGATTAATCAAATTTATGCATTTACAAATTAAACCAAAGAAGAATGGAAGAAAAATAAGGTATTCATGTCTCTAATTACTTTTCAATATTCATCTTTCATTCTGCTATTTTTAAATAACAGTTTGTTTGGGAAACGTTTAATGTTAGAAGTGGTCACTATAACATACAATAGGTGATGGGTCTGGACATAAGGAGAATGAATCTTAACTGAGTTACTTTACTGAGTTGGCATATTAATATTTAGTTTCTAGTCCTTTAAGGTATGATTTGCAAAGACATTTTTAACTGTTGGAATTTGTTTAAATATTTATTTTAATAAAACCATAAAGAAAATATATTTCCTGCCTGAAACAAATGCTTTTCAGAATGCCAGGACTCACAAGGATGCATGACTGGATTTTGTGACAGCTGATATCTGTACAGTAGATGTTTAATAAATGAAGACATTTTATACTAAGTTTTGCAGATTAATATTTTTTCCAGTAGTGACATATGTATTGGAAAAAAATCTTTTCAAAATGAGGTCACTGCTTTAAAAATGTAAGAAACGTTGTCAAATTTAAAATGCTCTTTTAGAAAAGAATTCAGTAACTGCACATTAAGAGTGCCTTAATGTCTGCAACAAGCAAAACATCTGCTTCAGCAGCGGAAATGGAAAGTTAATACTCCAGATAAGCAAAGGAGGTTTTGGGGAAGAAAAAAAAAAAAACACCCAAAAACCTCCTGCTATAAACCTTACCCAAAACTCACATGAATTCCTCTTTGATCAAGTTAGTTCAAATGGAACAAATAACTCCCTCTTCCATTTAGCTTCATATCCTCTATCCCTATTAGCTTTCTTTCCCCACCCTGTTTTTCACCAGATTTCTTGGTTTTATCTTTATTCTATGCTGGGAGGGAGAAGACTGCACCCAGTATGCGCTGTGACCTGGGCCCATACGTCCCCACGGCAGGTTTAGTGTATCCCTAAGGCGATGTGTGCTCTGGGTTAAAGCTGTAGTTGCCTCCAGATTCCACCTGCCCTTGTGCTACGTGATCCTGGAGGTCTGCCTTGTCATACTGCCTGCCTAACATCAGCCACAAGTCCCCCCAAGGGAAGACACTGAATTAGTTGGGTATGTCATATCCCCTTTACACTGCTGGTAAGAACATACTGGGAGTCCTTCCCCAGCACCGGTCCAACCTTTCACACCACAGCGTGCCCCAACGTTTGTTTATGTAAACTGGAGAGTATACTTGTATCCAAACAGCATTTCTCAGACCCACATGTGAAATACACTATAAATCTAGCCATTGTACTCTGTCAGTACGCTTGACAATTTTTACTGTCTTTATTTTGTTGCCTTCTGCTTTTGCATTACTAAGACTTGACTGGGATTTAAAGATTTGTAGTTGATCCCGAGCTAGCTGAATCCAAGTCCAAGAACACAGAAACTGCAAACACTATCCTAAGTGTGTTCATTTAGGATAGTGAGACTTGCTGGACCTGCATTAAATACTTGGCCAGCTGACAGCATAGAAAAAGTCCCATTGATCTAGTGGAAGGTAAAGAAATGTAAGACTAGGATGGAAGAGTTGCATATGAAGAAATTATATAGATGATTATATCTCCAACAAAGACATATATTAGAGGACAGGCAATATGATTTTGACAAGAGAAAACCAGTAAGGTAAGAGAAAACAGAAACAAAGGGGAAAGGGAGAACTGGTGGGTAAAAAAAAAATTCTAAGAAAGTCTGTAAGAACTGTAAGTTTAGAGAATCAATATATATATATTGATGAATGAAAATTTCTTTCTAGATCATTTTCATATTTGACATTTGTCTAAATAAAACTAAAAAAACAGCACAAATTTCTGCAAAATGTTTCCTCATAATGTAAAAGCAAAATAAAAATTCTTGAAAATATTTTCCCATGCTTAAGCCCAGCACAAACTAGCTAAATATTTACTTGCGTCAGAGGCAGAAGACTACCTAATTTATAGCTGTAAAGATTATGCGATTCTAGTCACTAAAAGACAAGACCAAACCAATGATATGAAAGACCTTTGAGTTTATAATTATACAAATATATAACACTATAGTTAAAATGCAAGTACACATCTCACACACTATGGATTGTAAACTACAATTTCTCTTGTATTGGAAATTCATAACATACATTCTTTAGCTATTGGGTTTCAAAATGAGGTCATATAATGTGAAATGGATTTTTTATATAATCAAGTGCCTGTATTATATATACTTCCAGATTGTTTGTTTCTTTAGAATCAATTATGCTCTAAAAGTTGCTGTATGAGAAAACACTTAAACTCTTCATGCACTGTAAAGTGTACTTGTTGCTATGTAAAAATGATAATAATAGAGGTAAAAAGTCATTGTGGGTTTTAGTTAAGCATTCTAAATTTTTCATGTTAACATCCATATTAATGTGAAGCAGCTACAGAGTTTCTTCAGCAAAAGCCTATTCATAGTTCTGAGTATCAATTACTGTTGATACTGCCTTTAATGAATCAACAGAGACACCTGGGAACAGTGCGTGACCTGCTGCCTTAAAAATTTGGAGATGGCATGGAAATAACACTTGAAAGCAATTTTGAAAGGTTTTCTAACCTTTCTTTTCCTGTCTGCAATAGTAGGATGCAGTATGAGATGGAGACACTTAAATATAGGCATCTATCTGTAGGTAACTATATGCGCAAGAAGGGAGCGCAGCAGTAGCTTGAATGCTAATGATAGTGTCATTTTAAATGCCGTGATTTATCTCTCCTGGCCTTCAGGTTCTGCACTGGGAGGCCACGTGTTTCCCACAGATCTTGTGTCATATCTACAAGCAAATGTCTTAAACACCCTAGGGCACACAATATGGGACTAGATCTGTAAATTGAACAATAAAATTATGTCGTAGGAATCTAAATTTCCATTATAGTCAGCAGAGAGAGAGCAGGATTCAGCTGTGGAAACAGAGGTGTATAGGGTTATTTTAGCTGCAACAGGGTATCCCACCTGCCATCCTTCTGCCTGTCTAGAGGGACACAGTCACATGTCATATGTGCCATGCAGATGTCTTAGATGACATATAGCATCTCACTTATTGATGTTTCCACTTAGGTATCTTAATCTGGAGACTGGATTATGCTTTCTGTTGTGATTCTAGAAAACATAGACATTGTGCTTGCTGAAGTTAGAAGTTCAAAACTAGTGCATATAGCAGATACAGAAAAACCTTCTTCCTGAAGTTTCCTGAAAAGAATGTTCTGTCCTGCTCCCATACTTCTGTCAGGAACAAGATAATGGAAGCTGGAGACTGAGAGCTGGAGTTTGTCTTAGAGGCCAGATATCACTGATCATCTGATATACTATAAAAAGAAATGAGAAAAACTAATAGTATTTAGATGATTTCTGGAACACCTAGCAATAGTTTTGGCAAGTATATGCTCAAATAATGTCCTAATGTGATTACATATTGCTTTCTGTCTGATTAAAGCTGCTGTATATCAGAAGTGTGATTGTCTGCACTTCCAGAAAAGAGGTAAATCATACAAAGATCTTGCTCTCTAAGCAGTCACGTGCTGCTCAATTAATTATGCATATCAATTTTAATTTAGGTAAGAAGAGTGGGGAAGTTTTACTTCTGGAGGTCTTCAGAGACCTCCCTCTATTTGCATGGAAGTTGGGCTCAATTCCATTGCCTAAGCACAGGTATGTAGTTCCATTTTAGGTGTCTTAGAGTATCCTTCTTGGGTTTAACTGTGTTCTAGAAGAGCGGGAAAACCTCATGAGCCCTGTGTCAAATTTGCCAAAGCTGAGCCCATCAGCCAAGTTGGTGACACATCCATGAAAACATACCTAGAAAGGGCAGAAAACACTGGACAGGCAGAGGGGGAGGAAAAAAAGAGTGAGAAACAGCAGGAGGAACACCAAGGTCAGAGGAGGAGGAGGAGGTGCCTCATGGTGCCGGAGCAGATATGCACACTGCAGCCTGTGGAAGAGGCCCCGGTGGAGCAGATGGATGCTCCTGCAGAAATCACAGCCTGTGGGGAGCCCCTGCCAGAGCAGGGGAAAATGTGAGGAGGAAGGAGCAATGGAGGGTAACTGTTATGTACTGACCATCCCCCCTTGCCTCTTGGGGAGGGGAGTCAGGAGTGAAAGAGCGAAGTTAAGTCTGGGAAAGGTGTTGTTTCAATGTTTATCTTGTTTTTTCCCACTATTTCCCACTGGCAATAAAATAAGTTAATTGTCCCAAGTCAAGTCTTTTTTTCCCATGATGGTAATTGGTAAGTAAGCTCCCTGCCTTTACCTTGACCCACAAGCTTTCTCATTCCTGTTCTTACTATCTTCTCTCTCCCGCCCTCCATCCCAGTGAATAGTGGGAATAACCAGGAATAATCAGGGTGGGTGGTTGACTGTTAGCCAAGGCCACATCTCTCCAAAACAAAAATCCCAGCGTAGTTCTGGGGATTGCTGCAGTACTGATTTCAATAGATATCAGGGATGAGACTGCATCTGATTTGGTGTCTTCTGACACTCCCCTAAAAAGTTTTGCACTCTCAAAGACTGACACATACTTCCATGCTGTGCTTTAGGGCACCCAACACACCTTTAGTTTCAGATAACACATGATTTACAGCACAACTATCACATTACTTAGTGCCTTTTTGAACTGAAATACATCCCCAAAAATAAAAATGACATCTTAGGGCTACAGGGGAAAGTATATGAGGCTCGGAGGAGACCCGTGATCAAATACTCTTTAGTGAGGATGTGGCCAGTCTCTTCTATATGGGACTGGAGTTAAGTAGAGTAGATATAAGCCACTCTATTCTATTAGTTGGGATACCAAGAGTGACTGCAGGAAATGCATTTTACAGCAGACACGTAAAGTGTATTGAACAAAAGAATAAACATTTCACCAATGAAGAGAGCAGGGACGATGAGAGAGCAAGAAGGAGCAGTACTTATTATAACAGACAGCAAAAAAAGCCACTAAGCATTTGGAAACCTATAGTGCAGTGTGCCACATACATCAGATTCCAAACCATAATCCTAAACAAAGTTATGTTGAATAGTGTTACGTTCCAGCAAAGAAAGAGAGGATTGAAGGCAAAGATGATTCTGCAGCTGCCTCCAAGCTGTTACTGACAGAATACCAGAATACAGCTCATTTTGTTGTGATGGATGACTTCAATATTGAATTACAATGCGAGAAACATGGAAAAGACAGTGCAACGGGAAAACTGGGATGAGAAATCATGAACCAAAATTATGACTCGATGAATAATATTTGGTGTCTGATATACCGTTCTCCAAATCTTCACAGAAAAAGGTCAATTTTTTTCAGGTAGGAAAAGAAAAATTTGACCACAACTAAATCATCTGAAGACAGGTCATGTGTCTAAGATGCCACAGCATGCCAGGCAGCAGGTGTCGGCGACGACTGCAACCATTGCTCTACCAAACTAAAAATAAAACAAAGAAAGATACCCTCTGATTAGGAAGTGACAAAGATCAACAGTACAAAACTGAAAACAAAATGGTAGTATGAGAAATTCCAACCTGGCCCTAGGAATAGATTTACGCTAGTGTATCAGGCAAAGAAAGCTGAACTGAAAGAAAAAAGGGAAGTGCACAGACGCAATGTGATTCAGTTCAGCTGTCGCAACCGGGTATCAGTGTACTCACAGCAAGAATGGAAATAGGGTGCCTCAATGAGAAAAGAACATTTAAAGATCTATGAAATACATGGCATGCTGTGATATACTTGGAAAACCACATAGCATTTTTGAGCAAGCAAAGTTTAAAATCAAAAGAAAAGGAGGAAGATTCTCATTGCTGAAACACAAGAGAGGGGGAGATTCTTTAAAAGAAATCATTAACAGCATCTCCTTATCTCAACCACAGTTTTATATGTAATATCTGAAACCACACAACTAATCCCACCCCTAACAGGATTTCAGGACAAGTTACAAGCAAGAAGCTGAAAAACAACAAAGCAGCAGGATATAAAATCACAGCAGAAATACTAGAAGGATTTGACTCACCTCCCTGATGAAACTGATAAATGTGCCTAATGAAATCTAGGAAGGCAGAGAGGAAAAGCCTTTCTGAATAACAGAAATAAGGAAACATGAGTAGGATACTGTGAAAGAGTGACCTCACTGACTTCAACAACTGGAGACAACTTGTGCTGCTCTTCATCACAGCAAAAATCATTTCCTGTGTGATACAACACATCAGTAAGTATATACAACTTATAGAAGCAGACAAATTCTGCTTGATAAATAAAACTATTTTCCCCTTAAACTGTACTCGGGATGAGTCAACAGTACTTCCAAAAAAAAAGGTCAATACTATCCACAAAAGAAAAACTAGTAAAAAAGAGCTTGATCCAAAAAAGAAATCAGCTAAACCAAAACAAGCTTTCCTGAAACCCTTACGACAAAAGATAACAACACATTGGTGAGCAAAAACATCAGAGAAAGAGAAAAACCCGACTAACTAGGTATTTCAGATTAAACTAGTTATTTTAATCTCCTAACCTGATACCTTAATTCTGAAAGTTCACAGCTGAGCTTCTAGGTCCTTAAACTGCTCCCGTATTACATTCAGATATATAAGGGAAAATGATAGTGAAGAAATGAATGAATATGCAAAGGATTACAGAGATATTTTATGAAGCATCCATGAATTAGCTTTCTTAAAACTCTTAATTCCTTCTTGTGCTTACCAAGACCATAGTTCTACATATAATTTTTGTAATATATCTTTTTTATTAACTGTTCACTTACCCTCCCTCTTGCTTGTACAGGAGCTATATCTACAAGAAAAATGTTTATAGAAGGCTAATAGTCCTTCTTTTGCAATAGTGGACTACCCTGACTCTAGAAATCTGAGTGGGAGGACCAGAAGTAGGCCAGTCTAGACCCAGCCAGCAAACTCTATCAGTTTCTGAAAGGAGAAGACTTTTCTTAATCTCTATAAAGTTACCTAAAATATAGTTCTATTTAATTTTTCTAACTTCAATCTCAAACCATATCTACAGTATTTAAAAGATATAACACAAATATGTAATTTCATTACAAAATAAAAGTTCAATAACTATATAATTTCTATTGCTTTCTGATAAATATATCAAAAAGGTAGATAAGAACCTGTTCAGTTGTATGTTTTGTAGCTAATAAATCAACATGACAAGACACTATCCATATAACCTGAGACAGGATTTCTGTGTTGTTTTACCCTGATATCACTTTGATATCAGTAATTTTTGTGTGTGCTTAATACCACTACAAAAGTTTGGTGACTACAACTCAAAATAGAGTGCTAAGAATACTCTGAAACAATACATTTGAGAAGCTGAAATGGTTCTGGCATTAAAATATGTTGCTTGAAGTGTCTTATTCAGCACAGAAATTATTAAAGCTAGTCACATACTTAAAAACAAGCTTATGGACAAATGTGTTGAGCATCAGGGTTTAGTCACACTGTGACACTGCTAGTGAAGCTGAATGTAAAGTCGAAAAAAGTTCTTCCTTTTTTTAGATTCCACAAGGGGCAATATATATATCTGTGGAATCAGCAGATCTTTTGTAATATGTACAAGTCTTAAAGATCTAAGCAAAATAAAGTTGATAGAAATCTCAGAGGTAGCATAAACTGCAGAAGAAAGCTTACATTGAGTAGGCTTTATCACCTAAAGCTTTGTTCCTATTTTGTCTAGATAAGTAGACTGCTTATGCTCAAGTGCAGGAAATGGACAATACTGGGGAAAAATTCCAAAGGCAATACTATATATTACTGAGATCTGCATAAGGGTGAGATTGACAGGACATCCTTCAAAAAGTAAAAACAGTGGCCCAAAAGAAGTCTTTAGGTTTTAAAGAAGATTACAATTTAAGCAGGAGCACTCTATTACGGGTGTGAAGTGAATGCATGGTATTTAAGGAATGCGAAAGGAAAAGAAGTTGAAATCAATATTGAATATCAGACAGAGAGTAGTAATTTGGCTTTCATATCTATTCGACCAGTTTCTCAGCCAGTGAAAAGTGACATTGCTTTGTTGACTCAGGAGAAGCCTGGAGACTTGTAGCAGCTAGGGATTCGGGCCCTTGTACACTTTAATATGTTTTGTTTAAATTAGATAAAGGATGAGGAGGCTCGGCTACTAGTCACTAGTAAAAGGGGCCAAGCAAAGGGATGGCAGTAACAAAAAGATGGGCATAGAGACAGAGAAGTAACTATATAGTAATTGCTCTGTAATATTTGTTGGGCTACATACTCTTGATCCTCTGTAGCTAGAGAGTCAAGCAAGAAGACTATTCCAGTTATGATGCAATAAGAAGGCATTAGAAGCATGTAGTAAATTAACAAAAAGCTGGAATTCCTTTAAATGAATAAAGATATCACAGGCACATATATATTCATATAGTTAGTTAGGGATGTTGTGATAAAAGTCTCCAAGGTTTGATTTGATACCTAATTCTTTATCATGGGAATGGGTTATGGGATGGGAATGGGCTATGGGAATCAAATACTGTTGATTCACTCATCTGTAGTGTAAAATTTAAAAAAACCCCTATGTATACTTAAGAAGCTCTAGTACATTCAACTCAGCCAGACACCAATATGTTTGTGGGCATCATTGCCACAAATACAAAATGAAGAGTAGATTTAATCATTAAAACCGCCTAACCTGTGTCCACACCCACATGACTGTTTAAAACTTGTGACAATTTACAGACACTAAAAAGAAGGAAAAAAAATCTAGAATTGGGTAAAAATCTCATTACAAATACTTTGCAATGATTGACCAATAAAATCAAACCAATTATCCAAGTCCTGAAAATGCTTGCACTCCCAAATAATGTTATGCATCAATAGTCAATGGGCCTGCTCTCATGCGTAAAATTACTCAAGTGTATAAATTTTTCAGGATTGGGGCCAAGCAATATAATGCTAGACAACAGAGCCCAAAGACAGTTGGCAGCCATTCAGGAAAAATGCGGGGGGCAGTGGTATCAAAGCTGCAGATAGCTGAGTAAGATTAATAAAACTATACAAATGGAAGTCAAAAACAAAACCCAGATATTTTAGACTTTGCACAAGAGTGAATACCCTGCTATGTGTCAGCTCTGGTTCACAGGGTAAGCAACGGGATATGAAGAGGGCACATCAAAAGTCCGCAAAGCTCCATAATCTCACTTATTCCCCAAACATTTATTTATGTAAATAGACTTGGAAGCATGCCCTGAAGATCGAAAAGTAGTGCAGTGAAATTACTTTTCTTAAAATGAGGCTGGGAGGTTCAATGCTATTTGATGGATTGAAGGAAAAGAGCTTACTGTTTCAGATATTAATTAAAACAAAAGATAGCATTAATCTGACATTTACATGGTCCAAAACATGGGACATGTCCCTCGTACCAGTGTCTCCAACAGTGGTTAAAGAAAGGAACAAGTTCTCTTTGACCAGAATCTGTGATTAGGAAAGGCAATGTTGTAGGTTTACATTCTCCCTTTCCTTCAACCCTGCTTTTGAAAGACAGTCAGTCTTGACGTTATGACCTAGGAAAATGGACCCTTATTAACCATCTAGACCCGAAAAAAATCTCAACCACCTTTAGCAACCCGTAGGTTTCAAAACTTATTATGCTTAATTTTTCCACAGGTGACCAAAACCTACCCTTCTCTTTACAGTCCTACTTAGAAACAGATTAGACTGCATATTTCCAACACTGATCTTCGCTTTCTAAACTATGGTTTTCTAGTTTCCTAAAACTAGCTTTTCATAGTAACCCCAACATATATAGCAAATCAACTACCAGAATTAGTTTTGGCTTCTTTTCTGACTTCTGGTAAAGATGAAAGGAGGCTAAATCACAATTCTGAAGGGTTTTGCCCACTCCATGTTACAGTTCATTACACAGTAAAGCAGGTTACTATATGTAACGTCACTGTCACTCCAAAGGTATATTTATATATAAATAAAGAAAAAAAAAAAGAAACGTAAATGTAATGTAAAAAAAAAAAAAAAAGAAGAGAGGGAGAGTATTAGAGTATCAGACAGAAGAACTGCAGGTCATCCTAATAGATTATAAATGTGGGGCCTAGAAAATAATTAATAACGAGCAATGAACTATGACTAGTGTCGGATTCCTTGCTTCTCTCTGGGCTGGCATTAGCTGCCATTACAAATTGAGGAAAGAATTCCCCAAATAATTGCAAATAGCCACTAGAGATTCTGCACACCAGCTAAGATGTGTCTGTGGGCATGCTAACAAAAGCAATTTCTTAGCGAGCAATATGCTAACCCCCTGGGAATGTTAATGAATCTGCTTTGTGGTAAACTTTTTAGGAGTACCTGCTACAGAGACTCTTTAATGTGTTGCCTTCTGAATTCTCTTATTTCCATAAAGTTCTTTTCACTGAAATTCATATTTCATTTTATTCAGGAGATTCCTGCAGCTCAGTTTTCACTGCATTACACACTTAATATTGGAGCAGCTTTTTACAAAATGTTATCTGCCGTTGAGAGTATTATCTTCAGCTTTATTTTAACACTGGGTTTTTTTGTTATTTTTGCACTGCTTCATTTATACATAATATTTAGCCTTTCTCAGAGCCAGACTGCTCAGAAATTATTCTTTTCTGTTGCTTTCTGAGTGTTGAACAACTCCGCTACCCATCATCATTTACAGCCTCTCCCCTACAGAGGGCACCTTTGCCTTATTGGAATTGCTTCTGCAAAAGAGATAATCGGTGGTTACCAAAGAAATAACTGAGCCTTAAAGCAAGATCAGACTTTTCACAGATGCAAGGACCTTGTTTGCCTAGTCTTTTTAATGAATCAAGTTTTGTACTATAATTCAGCAGCAAGCAATTAACAATGTTACATTCTGTATTATTATAGTCTCCACCAAGAAGTGAGGAGATGAACTGGAGATTGCTAGGATTTATATCAGAAGCCAATGAGTACTGAGGTGAATTAAAGAGCATAAGTTTGGGTTTGTTTTTTTTTTTTCCATCAATAATTAAGGGGTTTGTCATTAAAAAATGTTTCTGAGATGCGTACTAAAAACATTATCCGTGGGAAAACAAGCTGTAGAAAGAAAGTCAACCGTTTCCCAAATAAATCTTTCTAACAGACCTCCAATTAGTAATTGCTATCTGAAAGCTGTTCAAGTGGAAGAAAGGAAGATTTTATTCTCTTTTGTAGGGTTAGACTATCAAAACTGACCCTAAAATTCTTATTTGGGGAAAATATCAATTGACTGCAAGACTGAGAAGTAAATTTAAATTTAAATTACTAAAGTAATTTTCTTCCTGATTTTTTGGTGTGCTATTATTTATGAAGTGTCAAGTATATAATTGATAGTATCTGCTGGTTCTGAATAAAACTAGCAATACTTTTCTGCTCAATGTTGTTTTTCAGCTCAATCTGTAACAGTCTTCCTTTACAGGCCGTTTCACTAACGTGTTAAGACAGATGCAAACATCATTGATTTGTAAATGGCAAAGTGAAAATTCTAAAGAATAATCTTTCCTCTGTCATTTTATATCTGTCTGATTATTCAAAACAAGCTACAGCTGTAAAAAGAAGTGCAAGACATTGCATTTATGTGACTCCCAAACAGGTCAGTACTATGTTAGTTCATATTAACTGGGGGAAAACACACGAATAAATGCATTGGCCCCTTTGCATAATGCTTTTCTTATGGTGTTCCTATCAATGAAAGTTACAAATAGCCTTATAAATTCAACAGCAGTCAACCTGTTGCAAGAAGACTCTAACTTCCCCGGGCTGTTTTCTGGGACTGATACTGACTGCAAAGAATCTAACACAAAACCCAGCAAGGAATGTGCCCTGCCTTCCCTAACACTTTTCTAGAAGTCTCTTATAGAAAATGCATTCATGTTTACATTTTCAGCTTCAAATACCCAGCACAAAAGCACGAGAGCACAAAAACCTGAATCTCTAGTCCAGGCTTCTAAATTAATTAAGCAGGCCCCGTATTAGTGAGTAATACTTTGATGCCATTGGAAAATTGTTTTAGGGAGTATTTTAGCAGGCTCCTCCTGTGTTATAATTTTACTTCCTTTTTCTTTTCTAATTATAGGCCAAGAGTGGATTCCTCACTAATTAAGGGAAATTTTTTTTTAAGATTTCATTTCTAGAAGTCAATAGGAATGTTGCCCATGTAAAGATGGCAAGATCAAGAATTTGTACCTATAAAAGTGTCCAATGCGAATATATGTTTTAAGACAGTTACTGTAATATAAAACAGTTGAAGCCATATTTGCACTAGTAAATTCAACAGTGCCAGGAATGTTCCCAGGTACAGGAACATGATGGTCTGTACTGTAAAACTGTTCGAATGGCCCCCACCACACTTTAAGCACCCTAAAAACCAATTCCTGGGCGCAGTTTGAGGGAGAGGGAGGCTGCATATCCAGAGACCCTTCCCAGCCGGCAGGCTGGTGCCTCTACCCTCTTTTGGACAGGAGAAGAGTTTGCAAATACACATATGTGCTAGTTGGCTTTACTGCATAGGAACGTTCCCAGGAAAGTTTAATTTGCTAGCATAAACGTAGTTTCTGAATCTGTATTTACCACAGCCATTATATGTCACTGTATTTAAAAGTATTCAGCTATCAGCCCTTACTTGTAAATTGTGCACTGAGTGCTAAGTTTATACCAATAGGAAACAAAACACTCAAGAAAACATTTTCTCGATCACATATACTGTTGTATGCATTATTTTCCTTGTAATTGTTTCAGCTTGACAGTAAAAAATAAAACTTAAAGCTGTTAAGAAAATGTTTGTTTTGAATATAGCTTTATGGCTATAGATAGAACAGTTTAAAACAGAAAGTAAAAGCCACGGAATAACATTTTAGGAGTATCTAAAGCTACTTATCTAAAGCTAAGTATCTAAGCTACTTAGGAGCCCCACTTTCAAAACAGGACGAATTTACCAGTGGAGAACAAGTGGTCTTCGTTATCAGGATGGGGTACCCCATGACATGGATAGGGAAGAGGCTGTTCAGCAACAGCGTGGCTGAATTCAGCCCTTTTAAAAATCTACCTTTTCTCAGAGAGGTGACACAAACATTTACCTGAGAAGTATAAGAGTCTGCTTGGAGGTCTTTCTCCTGGTGGTAGTGTATCGTCAAGTGGCCTAAATCTTCCAAAGAAGAACCAGAGAAACCTTCACCATTGCAGACCTCATATTTGATTGCTTGTGCTCACTACTACCGTGTGGGAAACCTGGCTTAGTTCTCTTGTCCTGTGGGAACGATAGAAGCTGGATGTGCGAAAACAGGTTTCCCACTCTAGAAATGACCTGCCTAACTGGTTATTAGCTGTAGCACAGCTAAATATGGACAGAGGAGCAACTCAGCCTTTCAGCCTTACCTTGCTTGAAGCCCCATTTGTGTGAATGTAGTGGACCCAAGCATGGGTGTCTGTGTTTAGGCATGGACTCTCCAAAAAAAACCCAGCAACACTGAGATTTGGGCTTCCATCTGTATGTCCAGCAAAGGAAACCTACAGACTTGGTGAATTGTGTTAACGTGAGCTTATGTACTAAGGGATTTAAGCACCTATTAAATCATGTGACAATTGGTAGTATGAGTATGGCACCTGAATTTTTTTGTGGATCTTAGTTGCCCTATCCCTCCTCACGTGTGAAAATGGAATAATCCTCAACTGCCTGAGAGTGATCATCAGATTGAATGTTGTAATTAAGCAAAAACAAGACAATTAAAACTCTTTCTAACCAGCTAGATTAAAGCAATTTAGATGGTGGTAATTCATTTTTCTTACTTTGAAGTTTATATTTTAAGTTTATACTCACATGTTTAGGAGAACAAGCTTTAATAAGACCAACATGCTAGTATATACTTTTGATTCAAAATTATTTTGTGTGGATAAAATTTTGTTACTGTAATTCACCTCCTTCTATTTTTTTACAATTTTCTTAAATTAATTTCTTATTTGAATGTATTCACTGCTTTTCCCCTAAAATTTCCTTTGCTTTTCAAAATATAAGAATCAGATGTGGTTTTCTTTTTGGTACTTTTGTGACTCAGCTTCTTGCCTTCCAGTGTTAAGTACCTACTTATAGATCTACAGTTGTGGCTAAAGCTAAGAATGTATTGAGGAATTTCTGTCTTCATAAGTCTATTTTTATTGGATAAATATTTCAAGAATTTACTTTGTATAAGCACTCAAATACATAAGGTTGAAGTCCAGTATTCATACTAATAAAATTCAATTGCATGTAAATCACTGAGCACTGAAGAGGAACAGACAACAGTGAAGTTATATTATTTATAAATTCAAACAAATAGTCATAATAAAAGTCTTTTGCCATTATCCATAAAAATCAACACTGTGTATTTTAAGGGAACTTATTTTGGCCATACTATCCCTATTATACCTACCATAAAGATACAGAAACTTTTTTTATGTTTTATATCTATGTCAAGTATTATCCTGTTTTAAAATAAGTGGGTTTTTTTGGAAATGTGAAAATAGAGAAAATCAGGACCTCTTGCAAACTGTTTTCAACTACTTTGGTATTCAGTGCCTTCTGTATTTATGGTTTTGTGTAATAAATTTTTGCCATAGAGAACTATTCAAGCATATATTTTAGTGCTTATTATTAATGAAGAAATGTATAGCAACAACAGAGGAAAAGCAAAAGATGCCACTGTCAAATAAAGAGGTAGAGAGGAGACACATGTTCCTCCTGGCCCGCCTTCCATCATCCACCAGATGATTTTGGACATTGAGCCCAAGTTATTCTCAGACATATTTGGAGTTTTCCTTCTTGGCTAAACAAGGTCTTGGCATCTCAAGAAGCTTATACAACATGAACCAACGGTTTACTGAAAGCTTTTAAAGATAGGGCTAGAAGATGACAGGGTTAGCCCATCACCACCTACTTGTGACCTAGTGTGTGTGTGATATAATTCAAAGCTGCCTCTTACAGCTTTGGGAATCCTGCATGGGAAATCATATTATACTGTACACCATTGTAACTGCTTGGACCTGACTGGGAACATTATCCATTATCCCAACGCACAAAAAAACAATAAGCAAGTACTTGAGACATTCAGTGCCGCTGTGAAAGTGTATCTTGAGCTTATCTACTCAGTACCTTCTACCCAGACAAGAGGGCTGTGTATCACCTTCCTTGCAAAGTCCATCCTTATCTCCACAGCAAAGAGAACAGTTTCTAAGAAAATCTAAATGCTGCCCATTAACAAACCCTGAACATGATGTGTATAAAAAAAAAAAACTATCAAACAAACAAACAAAAAAAAAACCTGAGAAAAGAAAGAAGGGGCCTAACAGAAATATCTTGCAGAGCTTCTGTAGTGTTGTGTGTCAAGTGGGTATCCAAAACTGAGAAACGTATCTAGCATTGTTCATGTTTCCCATCAGGTCTTCACAGCTGGGCAGCCCCTCCAATTCCTCTCACAATGACAGTGTCAAGATGCTGCCTATGAAACGCTTTGCTCCGTTCACACACCTCCTCAAACAGAGGGGGGTTAGCGAGATGGGAAGAAGCAGGGAAAAGACAACTTCTCCATTTCTGCTTTTCCTAAAGAAAATGAAGAAACAAACCCCTGCTTAATCAAAGATGAGCTTAAACCTTATTTTGCCCGTATCACATTCCCCAGTTCTGCCCGCGTGTCCTTCCCCCCGAAGGACGGTTCCCCCAGCGCCGGCCCGCGGGGAGCGGAGGGGAGCGGAAGGGAGCGGAGGGGCGCGCTGGTCGCGCACCACCCCCCCCCCCCCCCCCCC